>CM077018.1:34497172-34934908 GCA_039090855.1 Macrothele yani | reverse complement strand
TTACATCGTGACAAATAAAAAATCTTCGCTGCTCTCCTCCATGTTTCAGTGCATTTCATGGTATACGGTAACAATAGAAAGTAACACTATAGCATAATGAAAACTACGCAGCTGAAGTAAAGTCTGAATATGAAGATTTCGTACTTAATAGATGAAAATGAGGAACAAAAGTTTGCTGTCTGTAGTACGATGTTACGTTTAAGATCCACTGTAGCTCTTATATGCCTTGAGTGAGTGCTACACCTATTCGCGGCTTCTGTTGATGAGAGTGCTACTTTGTGCTTCGTAAGTTAGTCTTTCCCGTGGTATTCCCTTAGTTGACCTTTTCTGGACCTCTCTAGGAACAGTTCTTTTCGCATCACTTAATACCTACTCTGTTCGTCTGGTGCTTTTGTAGTTGGCACAGAATGGTTTAGATTCTCTTTATGCACAACGTTTATGTAGAAAGTAGTCAAATTCCTTTTGTGGGTTTGCTTCCTCTGCTTGGTCTGTTTTTGTTTCTTCAAGAAATTTTACAGTTCTGCTTACTTTTACCTTTCGTCCGCCCATGTAAATTCGATAACGTTTACTGGTGAGGTCATATCGAACAATTATGCCTTCTTGAACTTTTGTCGTCAAGCTTCTTTCGACTGACTTTTGTTACATATGTGTATGCCTTACAACCAAAGACCCTTTTATGTTGGATAGATTAGGCTAATGCTTATTCCATAACTCATGGGGCAGTGGTTCCCAAACTTTTTTGGATTCTCAGTGCCCTTGCGGAATCCAGGTTTTCCCAAGGCGCCCATATGTCTAATTCTAACAGAGTACTTACTTTCCCTATGTCAAATTCTAACAAGTACACTTAGGTAAAATTAAATAAAACACATATTGAATATCACAAAAAAAATTTATTGAAAAAATTCAACTAATTTTAATTAGTAGGATGGAGCAGACTGTTGATCACCGCACACTTTGTCAAATCTTGGAATCCGGAAATCTGGACAAGGCCTCCCTCATTTCCCTTCTCGACATTGAAGTTTCGCGCGATACTTAGTTTTTACCACAGCGACCGCCGAAAACCTAGCTTCGCACAAATATGAAGTCGCAAATGGAATTTAAATTCTCTGAGTTTTACCACTCAGAAGGGCATATTCATCCTTTACTGATATCCAAAATTCAGCCACTTAACTCCATGCTGCTAAATTTCCTTTTCAACGTATTATCGCAAGACAACTCAATAAGATTCTCTTCTTCTGCAAAGCAGTAAATTCAGATGGATCAGTGGCCTGGAATGGATCTTGAATCCATTCAAATTTATCGATGTTATCATTTTGAAAATAATTCTCAAACCAGATGATAAGCTGTGCAAAGTATTCTCCAAAAAATGGATTCCATGCCTCCTAGAAAGAAATCAAACTCCATTGGAGATAAAAAAACTGTTGCAACAAGAAGAAATATTCTTTACCTCCGTCTTCAATAATTTTTTCCCATTGGTTTAGCTATTTTATAAAATCTGATATTTTCTCAATCGACTTTAAAAGGTGTATGTTGCTTCCCTGCAGGGAGAGATTCAGAGCCAGTCGTCCTTTCAAAAATATCACATAAATTTTTGCTGAGGCTTACCAAGAAATCTTCTATCTTCACAAAATTTTCGGTTTACTTGTGGTCTTCCTTCTTTAAGAAAAAATATGAATTTACTGTCGCAGTTCAAATACGTTCGAAACAAAAATGTTACCACGAGAAGAAGCCCTCGCGAAGTGCTGTAGTACAAGCAGAGACGTGTGCTCGGATCCCATATCCTCACACAGTTTTTTGAAAAAGATTGCCTTCAACGGCCGAGTTTTTATAAGTTTACTACATTTCACTACATATTCTAAGACCTGCTTTAATGTAGGACTCAGATATTTTGACGCGAGAGCTTCCCTGTGAATAACGGAATAGGTCAACAGTGCATCAGGGGCTTTGCTTTGAAGAAGTGCCTGCAATCCTAGATAACAGCCGCACATAGAACGTAGAAACTCATCAGTACAGACACAATCCAACGCCCTTTAGTCCCACTTCAAATTATTTTCGGATATAAAAGTATCAAGGATCTCAGAGCAAGTTTTTGAACTTTGGCACTACCAGTGATACTTTTGCAAAAAGAGAAGGTCTTCTATATCATTACTACTATTTATGAACCGTACATAGCAAATAAAGTAAGCTTCATTATTATTATCTGGTGGGCCTCATCCAGCAGCAACACAAATTCCTTTCCTTTCATTTTTTTCCATTAATTAATCATTGAGGTCCTCCGCTACGTGCTGTATTCTGCGACAGATGGTGCTATTGGACAAAGGCACATTTGAAAGCAGCTTCCCAGCAGACTCACCGATCATAATGTTCACCATATATACAGCAGCCGGTAGAATGAGTTCTTCTGCGATGGTATCAGGCTTCTTACATTTTGCGATTCTATGTACCACCTTGCAAGATGCTAGCAAATCATTGCTTGGTATTGATGCCTGCTTACAAAAACTACCTTTTTGTTGATTTAACTCTTGTAACTTTTTTCGTAAAGCAATCACGAGATTTGCTAAGAATGCTGTGATGATTGGTTTCTAGATGGCGCTTCAACGTACTTGGTAGTATGCACTCTGGCGCCAAAACTTTCATACACAATACACACTGAGGACTCTCTTCACCATTGACTTCTATCGACGTAAAACCAAAGTCCAAATAACTGTCAACATATTTTCGATATTTTCGCTCTTCACACTCTTGTCACTATGATGTGCCCTCTTTATTTTCACTTTCACAACGCTTATTGCTGTTTAGCAAAAAACGATCCATTTTAAAAATACATACGAGAAGAAAAACTTCAAAAACTTCTCCTTACTTAATCATAACAATATTCAGTTGATACGCCGAAACTCAGCGACAGATCACTCAAAATAACAGACTGCTAACCGCCAAATAAAACACAAATGACAACGGATGAGCATATTTAAAGGATATGGTGACCTTCTCGAAAAATCTGAACTGGAATTCTCATTTCTAGACGCTCGAAGAACGAGGGAGGAATGTTTATCAGGAGCACGGAGGCTGGTGCGAAAGTTCAAGTTACTTCCGGTGGCGGCCGCGCAGAGCACACGTGCACCCGGTGGGCGGCAAACGTGCAGGGGGAAAGCTCACGCTTGTAACATTATTGTAGAGCGCCATTTAGTAACCATTTGTTGAGGCTTCTGCAAACAATTATTACTAAGGGAGTTACTAGTTTGCACCAGGTTCGCTAGATATCGCCGTATCGCGTCCTATCATATTGAATTAAAAATGGAAATAAAATTATGAACATTTTGTAGTATTTCGCGGCGCTCCTGTGAGGAAGCTGCGGCTCCACAGGGTGCCGCGACGCAACACTTTGGAAACCACTGTCATAGGGTGTTCTTGCATTTTCTCTTGTCGGTAAACAATTTTGTAAATATACAGATTCCATTACAGCTTTACCCTAAATACACTGGCGGAAAGTGAAAAAAGAACACCAAGAAGGAACTAGCGGACAATCATGAAATTTACATATGTTAATGGGGTTGCGTTTACGTAGGTGTGATGTTAATTTTGGGACCAACCGGTGAGCGCTTACGCCACAGCGTAGCATAATATGCAAATTATCGTCGGTGTTATTTAAGGAGTACCGCGAAGTGAATGTAATCAGTCGTCGGCGTACGGATACGAGCGAAGACCCTGAAGAAGCAGCAATGCCTGGACATGGAAGACGTGTACGATTTCAGCAGTTATCGGACTTTGAGCGAGGTCGTCCAGTAGGACTCCGCGGGGCCGGGTGGTCGTATCGTCGTATTGCCGAGCGAACTGGACAGGAACTACCGGTGGTGGTACGATGGTGGCGTAGATGGTCCGAGGAACATTCCCACACGAGAAGACGTGGAACCGGGAGTCACAGACGGACTGATGAGAGGACCGATCGACACATAAGAAGAGTGGCGTTGTCAAGCAGAACATCCACTGCAACGCAAATCCGAGCTGCCGTTGTACCTGAGGTGACTGTGCGAACAATCCGCAACCGTCCACTGGCTGCAGGACTACGTGCACGTGTGCCTCTGGCATGTGTACCTCTGACTCCAGCTAACCATCAGGAGCGGCTGCAGTGGTGTCGCCAACGTCTGTACTGGAGAACGCAATGGCGATCTGTCGTGTTCAGCGATGAAAGCAGATTCTGCTTGGAAGCCTCCGATGGCCGTATGCGTGTTCACAGACGCACAGGGGAGCGTCTCCACCCTTCTTGCGTCCGCCAGCGACACACAGGGCCTTCACCTAGTTTCCTGGTGTGAGGAGAGATTAGCTATCACACCCGTACACAATTAGTGTTTGTACCGGGTACGTTAAACAGCACCTCCCACATCAACAACATCATTCAGCCCGTTTTTGTGCCATTTGTAAGGTCGGTCCATCGTGGTGTTTTCCAGCTAGATAACGCACGCCCACACACGGCACGTGCGACGCAACATGAACTTCAGGGTGTGAGACAAATTCCATGGCGTGCACCTTCACCGGATTTGTCCCCCATTGAGCACGTGTGGGATTTTATGGGACAACGACTTATCCATTCTCCACGGCCAGCCACGACCATCCCCGATTTATACGTCCAGGTTGAGGATGCTTGGAACTCAATACCCCAAACTTACATCCAACATCTGTACGACAGACTTCATGCCAGAATTGCACAGTGTGACGCAGTTATGACGGTTCAACCTCGTACTAACCATGTTACATGGAAATGTTATTTTTCAGTTTACCAGCAAATACAGCTGTATTTTGCCATAATGTTTTGATCATGTTATCCTCTGTTTTCCGTTATTATGCTGTATACAATTTGTTGGTATCAGACGTCTTCTTCTTGGTGTTCTTTTTTCACTTTCCGCAAGTGTAGATTTCGTCAAGCGTGCATTTAACTTCATTGCTTTAGACATTTCAATTAGGGTTCGATTTTTTCGTTCAGCTACGCCGTTCTATTTTGGAGAATGGGTAGTGTGCTTTGATGTTCTATTCCTTCTGCGTGTAAGTATTCTTCTACATCTTTATTACAATATTCACTACATTTTTACCGTTCGGTAAGTGTAGTCCGTATTTACTCTGAAATATGAAGGATATCACAAATTGTTGAATAACTGGATTTTGAAATTTTCTCAAAGGTGTTTCGGTTATTAAACTTTGCTGTTTTGTCTTTCAATTAAGGTGGTTCCATCTAAAATCTCTGCTTTATGTTTCCAATGGTAAAACTTCCTTACATACTGTATTTTCTTTGGAATTAATGTATTCCAAATGATAAAAATTTGCACATCAATAAAACTAATTTTAATTTATAGGATGGGAAACTTAATACATGCTAAAACATAACCATAATTATATCAAAAATTCATATTTTTTTTTCTGAGTAATGCTCAGATCTGCTAAAGGTGGCGCGACATGTACGTTGATGACGTCAGTAGACAAAACATTTTGGGTTTCTTAATTATTGTTATGTTTAACTAGTATTAAGTAACCCTTTCTATAACTTAAAGATAGTTTTATGGATATAAAAATGTTCTTACTTGGGAACACATTAATTGCGAAGAAAATATGTGAAGAAGCTTTACCATTGGAAACATAAGGCAGAGATTTTAGGTGATTTTAAAATATACGACATGGAAGGAAAATGTAACAGACTTTCAGTGCATGTTCTACTGAGTATCATCATATACTGCAAAAAAAGCAAGTCAAAGCGAAATTTTTCCCTGATGTGTCTTTCAAGGTATGGCTTTAGTGACTGCAAATACATTTCTGAGTTCTCATTTTTTCGAATATAAGATACATTTACATATTTAAAAAAAAAATTTTTCTTCTTATATTTTTTAAAATAGAGTGCTTGTGCAAGTTCTGATGTAGTTCAGTGCATAATTTCTGAAGGTTTGAGCTAAATTTATGAATCGGTAGATACTTGTGGAACCTTTGTTCAGGTTTTAACAATGTGTTGTTTGAATTTCAAAGTGACGCTGTTCTTTATTACTTCAATGTTGGAAATTAATGCGCATGTTTGCTTTATGGGAAAGTATCTGGACTGTAAAGTTTCTCGGAAGTTTTTTTACACTAATAAGCATCTGAAGAAATATCATGAAAAAAGTAGCTAAAATTTTGGATCAATGAGCAATTACTTAAACGCTTCGACTTCGTTATTTAAAAATTCGTTTATAGTTGTTATCTAACATTCTAATTTTCATTTTTCAGGGGTGGCCATAACGGTGATGCGCGGCTTTTAAAAACTTTCGGTGGTTTGAGCATGTAGTCATCATCGAGTACGATTGAACCGCAGATGCAAACATGTCTCGGCACCAATCTCCCGCTTTCTTGCACTCGTGTCGTGTTTATTGAAGTCAATTGTATTTAGAGAGTTGTATTAACTTTGTTATTCTTGTTATATTTATCTAGTTATAATTATTTTAGTAATTCTAGTTATATTAACATAATTATTCTATAGTTGTATTATTTGAGTTATTGTATTTATATTACCATCATTAAGAGCGGGCTGTGTATTGTGACTTCTTGTTTTGGATATTCTTGGCATTTTCCTAACGCCATAATGCCAAATTGTGCAGTGATCATATGCGAAAATAGAAATCAGAACACGACAGGGAAAGCAGAAATTATTTTCCACAGTTTTCTTAAAAATCATACCAAGAGAAAGGAATGGCTCATCAAATGCAGAGATTAGATAAAAATAAATTTTTCAAATGTAACTGTATGCTCTGTACATTTCGTTGAGAAAGGCCACCAAAAAGACTCCCAGACAAATTACCAGAAACACTGCATGTAATGAAATCTTTTTGTCAGTTACTGTCCGGAAAATATCCTGAAGCACACGAGAAACTTCTAAAATATACACTAAGAGAAGAACCTTCTTAAGGACGAGCCGCCTTAATATTACTGCCAAAGCAAAGAGGACAGTAGAGCAACATCGAAAGTAAGTTCGAAAATAGCAAGCCTCAAAAGTACAAGCCGCGAACTGTAACCGATAACTTGGGTACAGCTGGCATATTTTGAGAGAAGCTATTGTAAAATCTAAGCTCCTTAAGGCCTCTATTATAACAAATTCTAAAAAACGAACGCGTAAAATGTATGACTTCCAGAACACAAGTACGAAACTATCTGAAAAAGAAATGCCTAAAATGTATCATGAATTACTTTCCTTCACATTGGTTGTGATCAGGTTGTATGTAAATAAAGAGGAAAGACACACTCAGATCGGGAACAACGTTTTTCATTTTGTATCGCAAAAGACAGACACACACACACATGCAGTACTAAAACCTATAACACTGATACACCCTCTAATGTGGCAAAGAATTTAATAATGAGTGATTTTTTGTTTGTTCTTGTTTTTGTCGGAGGCTTGTTAAAACACTCCCTGTGTGATCTATATTTTTCGTTTCTCGCTGTTTGTTTACAAAGCAGTATAATACAATTTTACCACCTAATTTTATATGCAATTTAAATATTCGAATTTCAACTTTAACCTTTGTTTGAAATATCTTAAAAATGCTGTATTCCGCGTTTGGACAATTGGAAATATATTAATAATCTATGTATTCCGCATTTGGACAATTTTGTGGGCCTTGCTTTATATTAGCTAAATAAGTGTGGCTGTATCTAAAATCTATGATGAATATGCTTTTTATGTGTGTGTTTGTGGTGGGGAATTACTGATTATAAACAAAACAAAATTATAACTGCCTTAAAATATTTAGCATATTGCAAAAACCTAAAGTTTGGTAAGTGAGCGTACACTGACGGAGGTAACCTGGTGATAGCGAGTTACGAATTTTCGTCCATACGCCATCTTTGGGAGCATCGCGCTCGAACGTAACGTCACGACCATCACCCAATGGCAACTATTCCTCAGTAAAAACCAACCTTATCGTCTTTAATTGAACCTTGGGTGCTGCGAAGTAAATAACCGACATGAAAAGTACGAATGCAACTGCCGCTGTTTGAATTTTATTTCCTGAAATTTGGGGCTCTGTGTCTTGGAATTGCTTGGTTTTTTTAATTAGACGCTCATTGTCTATTTAATTGAATGGAGTATGTTTATCTGTACTCCTTTTTGAGTACAGGCATTGGTCCTGCCACTGTCTTAGAACATTTCCTATGTGTCGCAGTTAAATATGTTCGCTGCCTTCTTTCGAGTCTCAATACCTCGGTACATAGGGAGGAGGGACAAGTTTTAATTTTTGGCCTTTGTTTTGCTGAAATGTAAAATATAGTGAACAATTAAACACAATTGGCCTTTAGAAATTGCTGTGTGACTTAATGTAATGAGAAACGTGGGGCACATCTTATGAGAGAATGGTAAAAAACAACACAGAGAGAATGATAATTAGTTAAAATGAATTGTGCTGAGAGAATAGAGATTAAGAGATAGAGGAAACTACAAACAATGAGATATATACACTGACAGGCAAAAAAATTCCAACACCACGAAAAAATAGTTGTAGAGGAATGAAATGGTGGCAATACATTTCTATAGGTAACATATTTATCCGATTAAGGTTTCAAGATCACAGCTTAATGTGAGCGCAAGAAGAGCCATTTTAAATGTGAAATGCTGGTACATTAATAACCGGTGTAACCGCCAGAATGTTGAAAGCAAGCATGCAAACAATCATGCATTGTGTCGTACAGGTGCTGGATGTCAGTTTGTGGAATGAAGTTCCATTCCTGTTGCACTTGGTCGGTCAATACAGGGACGGCTAATGCTGGTTGGGGGTGACGCTGGAAATGTGTCCCATACGTGCTCGATTGGAGAAAGATCTGGTGATCTAGCAGGCCACGGCAACATGTCGACACTCTGTAGAGCATGTTGGGATACAACAGCGGTATGCGGGCGAGCGTTATCCTGTTGGATAACACCCCTGGAATGCTGTTCATGAATGGCAGCACAACAGGTTGAACCACCAGACCGACGTACAACTGTGCCGTCCTGGTGCGTGGGATAACCACGAGAGTGTTCCTGCTGTCATAGGAAATTGCACCCCAGACCATAACTTTAGGTGTAGGTCCAGTGTGTCTCTGCCGCAGACAGGTTGGTTGCAGGCGCTCACCTAGCCTCCTTCTAACCAACACATGCCCATCACTGGCACCCAGGCAGAACCGGCTTTCATCAGCTCTAGCTTGACACCACTGACGTCGCAAACGCCAGTGGTTTGGAGTAAGTGGAATGCACGCTACAGGGCGTCTGGCTCGGAGCTGTCCTTCAAGTTACCGATTTGTAACAGTTCCTTGTGTCACTGTGGTGGCAACTGCTGCTCGAATTGCTGCCGCAGACGCAGTACGATGCGCCACGGCCATACGCAGTACACGGCAGTCTTCCCTCTCAGTAGTGCCACGTGGCCGGCCGGAGCCCGGTCTTCTTGAGGCAGTACCTTCCCTTGACCACCGCTGCCAACAATCATGCACAGCGGCTACATTCCTGCCAAGTCGTCCTGCAATATTGCGGAAAGAAAGTCCACCTTCTCGTAGCGCTATTACACGAATTCGTTCAAACTCCGTGAGCTGTTGATAATGGCTTCTTCGTCTTTTTAAAGGCATTCTTGACTAACATCAACACACTACGTCGAATCTCAACGATAACTAACGCTCACGAACGTTACAGCGCGTATTTACGCAAACCTGCTTTGCATGTTCCGAGGGGCGCTACTAGTGTCACACGTATGCGCCGATCGCGAAATTTGTATAGACGTCATCTTACAGATGTACTCTCACCGCCTACCAACTGTCGTTTATCTAACTCAACCCCTTCTTGGTATTGGGATTTTTTTTCCGTCAGTGTATTTTATCGTTACAGAAAACAGTGATCTGTATTTTGCGTTGTCCGGAGGAGGTTTTTTTAATTTTTTTCAGGAGTGGCTTGTTTTAAAATACTCGCATTTGCTCTCTAAAGAAGCCCTTTATATCTTTCAGTATTATATCCTTAAAAATTTGTACATTAATATTTAAACATTTGATTTTGAACTTAAAAGTCACAGCTTTTCTAATATCCTTCACGTGAGGCTTTCCTCACCGCCACGAACACAGTTAGGCATCTTTGTAATTGTTTAATTTCGGAGGGTTTGTGTTCAGCGGATTTACGACATTGTGGAATGTGTCTTATTTCTGTAGTCATTATACAGTGCAGTGCCATACCCACTCTGTGATCTCCTAATGTGCTCAACGGATTTATTTTTCTATATTTCTGTAGAGAGTTGAATGAGGATGAGTGAGGGAGCATTTGTTCTTGTATTTTACATTTCCTGTCAAGGAGATGTTCTTGGCTGGCGTATTGTCGGATTTTTATCGGGGTGAGGTGTCTGACGGAACTGAGAGTCAACTGTGGATGAGGAGCTTTGAGTGCTATTTTTATTTGGTTGGCAGGCATCTGGGCTCGTGTTCTGCGGTATGTCGAACCGTGGATTGTGTATCGGGATTTGAGTGTTTAGCCGGCCGAACTGACTTCACAATGTCATGTTTCCTGAATATATGAGAGGTACAGTGTTCTTGTGTTTTGGGCAACAATATAAGAAAATACTCCTCCGGGTTTACTGTATTACTTCGCATACCCTGAGTAATGCGTCGTGCGAGAGCACACTTTGTACGGCGTTTCTCAATTCCATTGTGAAATTGAAATTTTAAAGGAAGGGAAGAAAAGTTTTAGGAACGTATGGACGGTTTTTTCACCATGCTGTTAAATATATCAAAGCAAAATTAAGTAAACAAAAAGGGGAAGAACCTGTGATCAAATACACTGGTGGAAAGTGAAAAAAGAACACCAAAAAAGGAGACGTCTGATACCAACGAAATTTATACAGCCTAATAACAGAATACAGCGGATAACGTGATCAAAACATTATGGCAAAATACAGCTGTATTTGCTTTTAAACTGAAAAATACCATTTCCATATAACATGGTTAGAACGAGGGTGCCGCCATGAAGTGCGTCACACTGTGCAATTCTGGCATGGAGTCTGTCGTACAGATGTTGGATGTAAGTTTGGGGTATTGAGTTCCACGTATCCTCAACCTGGACGCATAAATCGGGGATGGTCGTGGCTGGCCGTGGAGAAAGGATGAGTCGTTGTCCCATAAAATCCCACACGTGCTTAATGGGGGACAAATCCGGTGAACGTGAAGGCCATGGAAGTTGTCTCACACCCTGAAGTGCATGTTGCGTTGCACGTGCCGTGTGTGGGCGTGCGTTATCTAGCTGGAAAACCCCATGACGCACCGACCTTACAAATGGCACAACAACGGGCTGACCGATGTTATTGATGTAGGAGGGTTTAACGTATCCGGTGCAAACACTAGTTGTGTACGGGAGTGATAGCTGATCTCTCCCACACCAGGAGGCCAAGTGTAGTCCCTGTGTGTCGCTGCCGGATGCAAGAAGGGTGGAGACGCTCACCTGTGCGTCTGCGAACACGCATACGGCCATCAGAGGCTCCCAGGCAGAATCTGCATTCATCGCTGAAAACGACAGATCGCCATTGCGTTCTCCAGTGCAGACGTTGGCGACACCAGTGCAGCCGTTCCTGATTGTGAGCTGGAGTCAGAGGTACACATGCCAGAGGCACACGTGCACGTAGTCCTGCATTCAGTAGACGGTTGAGATTGTTCGCACAGTTCCCTCAGGTGCAACGGCAGTTCGGATTTGCGTCGCAGTAGATGTTTTGCTTGACAACGCAGCTTTTATGCGTCGATCGGTCCGCTCATCAGTCCGTCTGTTACTCCCGGTTCCACGTCTTCTCGTGTGGAAATGTTCCTCGGACCATCTACGCCACCATCGTACAACCACCGATACTTCTCGTCCAATTCGCTCCGCAATACGAGGATACGACCACCCTGCCTGGCGGAGTCCGACTAGACAACCTCGCTCAAAGTCCGATAACTGCTGAAATCGTACACGTCTTCCATGTGCAGGCATTGCAGTTTCTTCAGGGTCTTCGCACTTTTCCGTACGCCGACGACTGATTACATTCACTTCGCCGTACTCCCTGAAATACCACCGACGATAATTTGCATATCATGCCGTACTGTGGCGTAAGCGCTCACCGGTTGGTCCCGAAATTAACATTACACCTTTGTAAACTGGACCCAATTAACATATGTAGTTTTCATGATCGTCCGCCAATTCCTTCTTGGTGTTCTTTTTTCACTTTCCGCCAGTGTATAATTCGTTATTATTTTAGGCCATGAAAAGCAAAGCATTTCTGAAGCAAATACAAGCTGTACTTTGATTGTTGAAAATTTATGAACTTTTCCAGATGCTGGTTGCAACACGCAGCTATATCATTCATTGGTTTGAAAACGTACTGCTAAAACCTGTGTCGAAAAATTTCTAAGGACAAATTCATTGTCAGGTGGCATTAAACAGTAGCATTTTTGTAAATTTCATATTTTTGATTCGATATTGTCTAAAAAAATCGTTGTAGTTTCCTTTAAACCATTAAATAATAGCTGGCAACAATAGCATCAACCGAACGCGAAAATAATGGCCTCGTGCTGTCAAATATTTAAAAAACCAAAACGTATTAGGCGATATACAGGAGAAATGCAGAACTCGACTTCAACTCCCATTTTTCCACGAGTAAAAACTGAGAACATAGGATATTTGGTTTAAGACAAAGTTATAAAATATGATTTATGTAGATTAGATGGATGTATTCTTCATTTTCCACCGGCGTTTTAAGACAAATTAATAATATGGTGTATACAATTTCTGAAATATGCAAGAAGAGTGGAACTGAAGCAGAACTGAAGTGCATACAACCGAATATGAAAAAAGAGTGGAACTGAAGTATGCACTTCAGTTCCACTCTTTTTTTCATATTTGGTAAGAAAGCACATTGATAAAAATTTCGGTAAAAGAGCACAATGATAAAGATTTCGAAAATTCCTTTTAGTAAGCTAAATATTATTTTTTTAGCGCAATACCATTGCCGATGTCTGAATTTGCATATTTTGGTTATTACCTCATCGTACAATGCTACAGTGTTCTATTAAATCCAGTGCTATATCTGAAACGATTATATAGTCTCTGATTTAATTTACTGATAATTTTATACCTATTATAGGGAAACTTTCCGGGTCCCTACGTTGCTTCGGTTTAACTAGCAGGACGTTCATGAGAATCTTGAAAGTTGTCTTTATCCCAAGTATGTAAGGTTTTCAATGGGCACAGCTAAAATAGAATTCGTACCTGCCATTTTGACTGTATTCTAGTGAAGAAAAATAAATTATGTGCACAATTTCCAGTCATTCGAAGCAGAAAAATCCGGGAAAAGTAAAATAACCACATTTCCTTTTCACTGACCTTAAAACCGTTATAACGGAAATACAAATTTTTCCTAACCTTCCATCAAAAAAACAGAATATAATGAAAAAGAGCACTGGAAATCTTTGATGCCGATGAAGTAATTAATAGGAAGACCACTGTTTGGAAATCCATAACGAAATAATAGTAGAATGTAATCCCTTACTGCGCCAAGTTCATTCTGATACTGCTCTTTTCTACCGGAGACAAAGAGCAGTATAAAAATGGTGCACAGTTATCGGATTGGTCTCTATAGAAAGGAAGACCTATAAATAGAGGTGGGAATACATCCTAACATTAGAATTGCACCGTTCCCCGGAACTACTAAGTTGCTGCCTTCAGTTACAATTATATTCGTAGGCATATCTTAACGTGACATTCGAATGCAACTAGCAGCTCTTCAAATTTATCACACACAGTTTTCCAAAAATAAGTATGTAAATAAAAAAAAAATAAAAAAAAATGAAAAGAATAAGGAAACGCTAAGCATGGTTTCATTTGTCGGGTGTCATGACCAAGTATTAATCATTATATCGTTATGTATTTCTTGTGTCAGTTTTATACCTTCTTTCATTGGTTTCAGCGCGCATTCAAATTTCGTATTTGACCCCTAGTATTTGCTACCAGTTCGTAACAAACGAAAGAAGGTCACAACTTGTTATACGACAATTCTGCTCGATTTGTGATATCCTCAAAGTGAGCTGAAGAAGTTCGCGACTGCTCATCTGGGACAGCTGCAGTCGATCTTATTGGATCAGTCCTGTGACGCACAAAAAATCGCGGGTCCACATTTTATGCTCATCTGTTCACCTGCGAAGTGGTAAGTTTGTAGGAACATGCTTTCGAAAGGGGCAGACCATGCTGCCAAAAGTTTCGCGAAATATTTTATAAACCCTTGGAGTAAAATAAGTTCTTTTTCTAACACTACAGTTATTTCGCAGTATTTTAAAATTGGTACACTTGTTTTCATTTAGAAATAAAAAAAAACAGCATGAGGACAATCGAAAAGAATTCAGTGATACAAGTTTGCAGGAAAACCTGTCTTATGTACAAACAAAATCGGGTTAGTTCATTTCCGTTATGCTAAATTATTATTAAGAAAAAAATAAGTTTTATAATTGTCCTCATTTTTACACGTTAATACTTTTTCCATATTTCTACCACATTATTATATTAACGTTTCAGTTTAACACTACGGTTGCAAGTTGACTTCAAAATAAACATTTTCTTTAAACATATTTCATATTAATCACTATACGATAATATTAACGCACTTTCTATTATTTAAGATTTGTCATTATGTAAGTTAGACAATTTCAAATTGCCCCCCTTTTCCCCCTTCCCTCCACGTCTAAACCGCTGTAGCAGTAAAAACCTTCAGAACGCAAAGGACATAGCAATTAATGACTTTAATATTTTTTTTCTATTTTATTCAGTTAAAATCTGTGTCTATTATTAATGAAAAATGTTTAAATTCCCTAATTAATACACATGCTAAAAACGTTATTTTTGTTTTATTCATTCTGTCGTTACTCAACTTTTCCAGAAGCCCAACACCTGATGTCAAACCATGAGCTCTTTGTTAAAGGATACCATAGCACTGTGTATGTGTGCGTTTCACACAATTGCGAATTAGTAAGGGGTACCACCTGACTAGGTGGCTTAACTGTATTCGTAAACGTTATGGCAGTAATTTCTGCGATTTATATACACATGCAGTGCGTCAAAGAATTTTTAAGACTGGCGCTAGATTTCAGCTTACGGTGGCGCCACCAGTGTAATCGCGAATGCGTTATAAACCGTGACCATCTGCTTGCTTTCTGCTAAAGTACTGCGCAGTTGTTAAAGTAACTCAAAACGAAACGGCCGTTCATTAGAGAAGTAAATGTTTTTTTCATGTTGAATTATTAAGATGGAACAAAGGACTGTTATTAAATTTAACGCAGAACTTGGTAAAAGCGCCTCGAAACGTACCAAATGATGAAACAAGTTTACGGTGAGTTTTGTTTAAGTAGATCATGTGCTTTCCTGTGACACAAACGTTTTTTGGACGGAAGAGATACGTTAGAAGTTGAAAAGCATACCGGAAAACCAAGTTCATCTAGGATACCTGAGATTATTGAAAAAGTGCGTGATTTCGTGGCAAACAATCGATGTGCGTCACTAAGAATGATGGAAGAGTCTTCAAACATCAACAAAGAAACGATTCGAACCATCCTGCAAGAAGATTTGGGTAAAACAAAAGTCTGTGCTAAATTTGTTCCACACACGTTAACCAATGAACAAAAATCAGGGAGAAGTTCACGTTACAGAGACATCATGTCAGCCGCTGAAAATGATCCAAACCTCTTAAAATTGATTGTTACTGGTGATGAAACATGGTGTTTTCAATATGATCCTAAAACAAAGCGACAACGTGCGGAATGGAAGTCAAAAAAACTCGCCACAAGCCAAAAAAAAAACAAGAAAAGTTCCATCGAAAATTAAAACAATGCTCATTACATTCTTCGATAGTAAGGGTATTATCCAGAACGAATTTGTTCCAAGTGGACAAACACTTACTGGTGAGTTTTATTTAAATGTTTTGAGGCGTTTGATGGGCAGAATTCGTCGCATTCGTCCAGAATGTCGGCATGAAAACAGTTGGTGTTTGTTGCACGATAATGCACCCAGTCACACCTCACTTCTTGTTCGTGGATTTTTGGCGAAAAATGACGTTTTTGTGTTGAATCATCCACCGTATTCACCTGATTTAGCACTCTGCAACTTTTCTTTATTCCCAAAACTTAAAATGACGTTAAAAGGGTGTTATTTTGATGATATTTCTACCATACAAACAGCTTTGACGCGTACTTTGGAGGTAATTCCGCAAAGTGAACTGGAACAGGCATTCGAATCATTATTAAATCGCTGTAACAAGTGTATTGAAGCCGGAGGGGCATATTTTTAATAACAAACCAAAACAAATTATAATTTCTTGTTTCTATTTCATTTTACAGACATAGTCTTAAAAATTCTTTGCCGCACTGTGTATATCTCGATCAGCCAAAACATTAAAAAAAACTCTGCGTTATACAAATTAGCGCGTGTGCAACCAATCAGCGGCGCGTTGGAAAGTCGTGAATGATAGATAAATTATACTTGGGTCGGAGCTCTCTCAGTCAGTCTTGGTTTTGCCAATGGAAAGACGCCTTGGTAAGGGCATCTCCGAAACAGCGAAGTTGGTAGGCTATTCGCACTATGCAGTAGTTAGAACAAATGAAGGATGGTCCGAAAAAAGTGACACTTCCAGCCGTCCCACGGCCTGGGCTGTTCTCGTCTCATTGATCCTCGAGGTCAGCGCAGGCTATCTCGTTGTCAACTGCAACAGGAGGGGTACTTTTCTGACATTTCCCAAACTTTCAACTCCGTTGAAGTGCTCAATGTGTCGGACCACGTAGTTCATCGTACACTCTTTAATACAGGTCCCTGCAGCCGTAGTCTGCTTCATGTGATTAGACTTACAGCCATGCAGAGCCATCAACAATTGCACTGGGCACGAAATCATTGATATTGGACCATAGAAGACTGGAAGAGAGTCTCGTGATCATAGCAATCCCGTTTTCTGTTACGCCATGTCGACAGACGAGCAAGTGTGTGACGTTTGCGCTAGGAAGCCTTCTCACTTGGATGCCCTGTGGAACGGAATCAAGCGCTGAAGGAAGTGTGATGTTCTCAGCAATATTTTCTTAGGGAACACTTAGATTCGTTCTTCCTGTAGAGCTAACTCTGTCAGTTGTCACGTTCCTTAACATCGTTGCTGACCCGTGGCTATTGTATTCCCTGGCGTCTTTCAATAAGACGATGCTCCATACTACACTGCGAAAAAGCTTCAGAAATGGTTCAAAAAACATGAGGTTAAATTCAATTTATTGCCGCGGCTCCCAAATTTCCCGGACATGAATCCTAACGAACATTTGTGGCTTGATTTGGAGAAACGGGTTCGAGCAGTATTACTCAACGGCGTAATTTCCTGGAATTGCTGGACCTGCTGTTGCAGTAATGATACCAAAAAACAAGAGAAACTTACCAGCATCTCGTTGAATCTATGCCTCATCGGGTGATAGTGAGGCAGATAAGTGAAGAAATCGTTCACATGTGGATACAAGCACTAAAAGTGGTGTGGCTCTCAGCCATGGTCCAATAATTTTAGAAATCATGTTAGCCACTTTAATTTCCAAGAAGGCCACCATATTCCAACATGGCTGCCATTCCCAGTATTTCTTCCACAGAATTAATCAAACTGGACTTGTTTCAACTACTTTTATTAACTTCTTTGTTTGTCACATAAATGGGGAAGTTAAATGTTCAACTACGTAAAAAACATCTAAAGCTCCTTTATTAAATTTTTAGCAATACACCAATTTTAGAAAGGTACAATCCAATATGATTACACTTAGCATGATGAAACGAAATATGTCTGGATAAGTCCAAGGCAAATCTAGTGACATTTAAAGTTATGCTGTATTCAGCACCTAGTCCTCACAATGGCAGCTGCATAGTTATTTCTACGTAAGACCAAAACGGAAGCGTTTGCATCTACCACGGCATTCAAACTTGCATCTGCATTTAGTAAGCTGCTGACAACTTTCTGCAATCGGTGAAAGCTCACTCGACATGATCTGCAAGAAATCACCATTTTTGGTCTATCCCTATTCAACAGGACTCTGTGAATCTGGATGGCATAATGTTGACTGACCCCATATCCAGCCAGCTTGATAGGCTGCACGCTTCACGTGTTGCAGTAGTGAAGCTTTAGTAGGAGGAATGGTTTGTTATGGCCTCTGTTTCCTTGAAAACATGTCCAATCTTGCATCATTAACCCCTTTAAATGCACTTGACCTATCATTCATCAGGACCATAAAGGCCTCCAAGATCATCATGTCGTCATCATCTACTGTTTTTGATGTGTGGCTGAGTCTGATGAAAACCTCAGATGCTTTATCATATACGTTCCATGTTTGCGAAGCTCTTTTCTTCCCTTCACCACGGAAGGCTGAAACATCACAGCCGGTGAAGGCATGGAAAAAGATAATCCCTCTGCTTTTCTACAGTCCAATTAAAAGGTAAAGTTCGTGTACTGCGATCCACCTCAGGTTCCATTCTTGGCCGAAAGCAATCCACAGCTGCTTTAGACCAAACACCTGAAAGGCTGGAAGCATGCTGACTGCTACAACAAGTACATCTGTGCCATTAGCTTTGATTATGAGGACTTTGCTGCCTTGTTCTGCTGCATGTCTGCCATGCACTAATATCCTTGTGTCGATTTCTTAATGAATACAAGGAGAAAAGTCACCTAAACTGATGGAGTGGGTGCTGAGAACATTTTCTTCTTTTGCAACAATTATCATGTTTGGTGTTGACAGGTGAGCATTTTTATCAGCAATAGTTGAACTGTTCATTTTTATTGTCATTGTTTCTAAGGAAGTTCTGCCAGTTTGAGGGAATATTGCCCTTACTTGAGAACCTGCATCTGACTACATGCCCTCGCTTGGACCTGGCTTCAACCTTCAGGCTCGAACAATGGTACACATCCAAATACGAAGTATGTTCTCTTGTACCTGGTAGAATATGTTTCTATTGTGAGGAGGACTTCATTCACTACATATTCATCAACCGTCTTTGATGTGTGGGGTGGATGACTGTTTACCAGTGCAGGACCATCAATGATAATGCCATATTCTTGTGTTTCATTTTTATGGATTGTAACAAGGGATTCAAAGACTGTAACTTCCACAGGTAAGGGTATTACCCCTGGTAGTGTGTGCTAATTAATGCAGCTACGCTGGAGTCAGCAATATCCTTCGTGTCCAGTGAAAGCATATCCTGACTCTCTTCATGGATAGTATTGCATATGACTGTAATGGCCTTGAAGAACTTCTCAACGTTTTCCACGAACACCTTTGGAGGTTTTATTGTACATATATCTCATACTCAATTCGCATAAGGCACTTTAAATTTTAAATTGAACGTAGCATCTTTACTAAATGGACTTAACTGCATTTGGTTATGAACGAGGGTAAATAAATTTTTGCGTGGAAATACTGAAAAAAGCTACGACATTGTTATTCCGTCGGGTTTAGAAGGTTTAGTCTTGAAGCATGAATATTTAAAATTTATTGTCGAAGGATGTCTACAGATATTAGTAAGTAAGTAAAATTTTCAACTTCTAAGAAAATAAGTTTAAATTAAGGATTTACAGTTTCAGTAAAAGCATTGAAGGAGATGTCTCGGCACAAATATTCATCGTTTTGATATTTTAGGTCTTTGCATTAAATGACGAGGAATATCAGAAAAACGTGTGCCCTTGATACAACTTTAAAATGATTTGAGCGCAGAAAACATTTTATTCTTTGAAAACCTGTATGCCGCCCCGGTGGCGCAGTGGTCTAAGGCGTTGGCCTCTGATCATTCGTCCGTAAGGGGTCCGGGTTCGAATCCCGGTCGGGCATGGGTGTTGTGTTTGTCTTACGGCACTGGCTCTCTCCCTTCCCTGGAACCAGTGACCCTAAATTAGGGACGGGCGACTGCTTATAGCCCATTGAGTTGCTCACGGTGGTCGTTAAACCTCCAAAAAAAAAAAAAAACCTGTACAAGTAATTCTCTGTGATTTTTGTGTTACGATTAATGGAAAAATAAACCATACGGGCAAGAGCATTTCCCAACATAATATGAACTACATTTCTACGTTTTTGATATTTTGCCTTACATTATTCAAACTTTTATAGCAAGAGAGGAACAACTTTTTAATAAGAATTCCTAAATGCCTAAACCGCATTCATGGCTGTAACACGTTTTCTAGATATTTGGGAATTTGACGGATTTAATATATTAAAAAATCATACATAAGCGTAATCCGTGAATAATTTCCGCTTTTGCTGTTTCGGGACGCGCTGATTTATTTGCCACATATAACAATATATGTACTTCCATTTCCTGCGCCTGCCAGATGCCCTGTTTAATGCATTTAAATTATTCTATTCTCTGTGATTTTTGTGTTACGATTAATGGAAAAATAAACCATACGGGCAAGGGCATTTCCCAACATAATATGAACTACATTTCTACGTTTTTGATATTTTGCCTTACATTATTCAAACTTTTATAGCAAGAGAGGAACAACTTTTTAATAAGAATTCCTAAATTCCTAAACCGCTTTCATGGCTGTAACACGTTTTCTAGATATTTGGGAATTTGACGGATTTAATATATTAAAAAATCATACATAAGCGTAATCCGTGAATAATTTAAGCTTTTGCTGTTTCGGGACGCGCTGATTTATTTGCCACATATAACAATATATGTACTTCCATTTCCTGCGCCTGCCAGATGCCCTGTTTAATGCATTTAAATTATTCTAGTTTCCAAACTTTGAAGAGTGAAAAACTAATTAATGAACATCTTAGGTGACCCTACATAATGATCAGCAACACGCTTCAGAGTTTGTCTTAAATGTAGCATTTTATTTTATGTTACTGACACAGTTTTATTTATAACAACGTAGAAACTTGAAGCTTGCAGTTATTTATAAATAAAATAAAATATTAATAATTTTACTTTATAATTTTCTTTTGAAGAAACACAATTTAAAGTTCGCTCTGGCCTTTTGAGTAGGCTCTTCAGGAAAAGAGTGTTAGGCAAAATTCCGTGTTAAAGCCCGAATAAAAGTAGAGATGTAAGAATGAGTGCACCCACGTAGTTTGACTCTCAAGGCCGTACATGTTGATGAATGGCTGAGAGATTTTTGTCCTTGTTTCCGTGATTAATCTTCGTGCTCACCCTCGCCTTCGTAGAGAGGCATACGGGGACTTCAGAGATCCCCTGTGGGGCACACTCTTTATTGTGTCTCAGGGGGTGCTTTGATTTGTAATGAAAAGGCTTACAATACAACAGGGCAGGTAACTACTACACAGGAGCAAACCGTTGAAAAATTATCTATATGTCAGTGCATTCGTTCTGGTGAAATAAATATATGGTATTATTATATACTGTTCGGAATAGGTTTAACGCGTTTCTTGTATATTTTTGCACATGCCATTCCTTGTTAAGGTTTTTGAGAGAATCAAATGTAGAACAAACCAAATAGAAGAAATGTAGAACATTTACATTTCGGAACAAGGAACTGAACCATTATACCTCAAATCACCATGAATTCCCATCACCCAAACTTAGGAATTGTTTTCCGCGTATCAAAATTAAAATACGGAAATCCTTTAAGGTTTTTTTTCTGTTTCATAAAGAGGTGAACCCGATTCGTTGAAATTTCCGATATCTCTTCACGGTGGAGCGTTTATTTTCTGTGAAAAATTATAAATATATCTGCTTGCTTAAATTAACAGGAATTTTGAAATTATAAAACTGTAAAATATATTCTGAGTAATACATTCGTTTAAGGCGCGAGTATCGATCTGCTTCTTGCACCCTGATGTATTTTTCAAATTCAAAATTATGTGTGCTTTTCAATTTGTAGAGTATTGAAAGAATAATTGAGCATGTCAGAAATCGATCGAACAGACACACAAATGATAATGAATTTTTACTGGTGTAACAATAAACGGGTTTCAAAACATACGCTTGACATATGCTTTTCCACCACATTGCGGTAAAAGAAATGTTAGTGTCATAGCCAAGGACGGAGACGAAACTGTTGTTTAGAACTGCACCAAAAAATACACATCGTTTTTCGGCGCAAGTCTAATTATTTCCGTGTTCAAAAGAACGATGATATGTATCATGAATAGTTACCGTTGAAACAATCCATATACATGGAAGGCAGCATGGAACTGTTCATTCTACTTTTATTTATACTTTTTATTTTTTTACAATTCCATAATGCCAGAAGATCTGCAAGGCGAGAAAAAGCAGGATACATTTCGTAAGTAATTTGAAGAGCCATCTGACAGCAGTCTCACTTTCCACGCAGATATGCTTCGAACAATGTACACCGTTCTTTAGCACACGACTAGTGTTTACCGTACCTGAAAGAACGATAATACCCTTTACGAACAATTACCGGAGAAACAATGCATCTTATGAGGAAAGTATCAAGGGACTGTTTATTGTATTGTGCTAGAAGAATTACAAAAGACATAGATTTCAGAATATATTTGATAGGTAACTGGAGAAGTCATGTGAGCGCAGGGGCACCTTCTAAGCAGATATGATTTGTTTTACGAACAATCTTAACAACATAATTATACATTGACGCTCGTACAAATTTTACTCAGAGTGTGTTATTTAACAATTTAGTGACTTTTGATAAGAACCAGCATGTTCGAATTGTATTACGTTATAAGTTTTATTTCTTTCTTCATATATTTTGAACTTTTGTTGTTGAAACTTCACAAACTTTACTTAATGTAAATGCGATTGCATTAGAATTAAAAATTGCATATAGCTTTTATTTAGGTTCGTTTCAATATTTTTTTTCATCAATAGAAAATTTTGCGTATCGAGCAGTTGTGCTATAAACGTTTTGTGGTGGCTTTTAAGTCCATTAGTTGATTTTGTTTTCTTTTTTCAAATTTAAAAAAAAGTTAGTGTGAAAATTTTTCCTCTACCTTTAGCTGTTCTATAAAAGTCCCTTAACTAGGTCTGTTCTTTGAATGAGCTCCGAAATTGAGCTTATACATATCTGGAATATTTCTCATTTTTATTTTTTATTTTTACAACTGTTTTTTATGCGTTACAGGATGACACCCATTTCGATCAAATTTTGAACTATTGCTCAATCAAAGAATTTTAATTTCCTTTGCTGGCAGGTTATTTCTGATTTAAACTTATATGTTTGAGGAATAAAATCGCACAGGCATGTGGTTTTCTTACGAGATTTTGCGCTACAACCGAATACCTAAATTTTTAAATTGTGGCATTGCACGTCGACATTTTTTCAAAACACCGTGTACTCATCAGTCATCGAAAATATAGTGTTTCTCAGGATGCGAAAAATTTTCAATGTTTTTCTAAGCCGTGTTTCCGATACGTTAATACTTTGCGTTACATTAGAGTTACAGTTCGTGAACGTTACTTCAGTTCCGAAATTTATTGACGCCAATTAGTCTCCCCTATGGAAAACCACAGTAATTAATTTACCAAATATGTCAGCAAGGTCTACTTCGATTCACAATTTGTACTGAACTCCTGATCATCCTGTGTAATATTTCTGGATGAATACTCTTTCTGTTGACGTGACAGCATTTTTTAAGTTCTGCACTTTGAGGTTTCTCATTTGTAAATTTCTTATTTATAAATGCATGGCTTAATGATTTTGTTTCACCAAGCTTTATCTTGAACAATCGGTATTCGAAAAGCCGGCACAGCAGCTGGAACTTAAGTAGTCGTTTCTTTGCAATTGGCTGTGCAAACGTTTCCCAAAGATTCCACAAGTCCTGCGATACAGTCAGTTACATTAGTACCCATTGAAGGCTGAAGACTCTCCGTGTTCATATATGATGAAATTACTCTTGTAAGACATCACTCTCAAACATCTTTCGCCTTATCTGAAATATTTCCAAAATCTCAGGCTTTTCCAGCTATATTCGCCACACTGAGGAACAGGATACTTTGCAGCATGAAAAGTAACCACGCCAACAACCCTATATTTGTTTATAATGTTGACGGGCATCCAGTTTGCAAAAATGTGAAACATAAATTACTCAGTTCCAAAATGAAGAACATGGAACCAAAAAGTTATCCGTTTCTTTGCAATTGGCTGTGCAAACGTTTCCCAAAGATTCCACAAGTCCTGCGATACAGTCAGTTACATTAGTACCCATTGAAGGCTGAAGACTCTCCGTGTTCATATATGATGAAATTACTCTTGTAAGACATCACTCTCAAACACCTTTCGCCTTATCTGAAATATTTCCAAAATCTCAGGCTTTTCCAGCTATATTCGCCACACTGAGGAACAGGATACTTTGCAGCATGAAAAGTAACCACGCCAACAACCCTATATTTGTTTATAATGTTGACGGGCATCCAGTTTGCAAAATTGTGAAACACAAATTACTCAGTTCCAAAATGAAGAACATGGAACCGAAAAAAGTTCTCCGAAACAAAAAGAAAATCTTAATGAAAAAGCAAAGTCACGAATACACATATTTGAGACATTTTGCAATGATCAGCTGTCATTGCAACAATGAATCATGATTCTGAACTAAACACTAATATTGAAAAATAATAATGAATGAAGACTCGTTCTACAAATGACTGAATAAGTAAGTTGCTGTAAAACAGGATGAGAATGACGTGTGCGATGACAGTGGCCAAAGGTAACACTTTTAATCCAAATGACACTACAAGTTAAGATATATATTTATATAGTTAAAAACCACGTTAGCACTTTCGAACTCGCAACGAGTTCATCACAGAAAATGTAAATCACACAAAATGGAACGTGAGCACCTTATACACAAGATGTACTATTACCAACCATAGGATGTAAAATTTATTTAACCTAGAAGATTAACTAGAGTACAGGTGGCGTATCGAGACATACATGTACAAGAAACGCGCTAAAATGTTCAAATGTTAACGGGAAGTGCGCCATTTCATGTTTAATACGGTTCAGATGTGGTAATTAATGTTTTCCAAACCAGTGAAATGCACCCTGGATCTTCATCATTTCAGCATTGGTTCAAGCGATGAAAATAAATAAACTCTCCATAAATAAAGTGACACCCCAGGTACACATTTCTCACTGACAATGTATCCAGCAAAGTAAAGTGTTATTAATTTGCTAAATTAGCGTAGGACACATTTCCAGATCTGTAATTTTAATATAGGAATTTCTTTAATTAGCAAGTGATCACAATTACTAAAGGTTTTCATCTAATGCAAAAAAAGGTATATGTCGTCCAAAATATTAAACTCCAAGAGACAAGATGTTGACTAACAGAGTTAAAAATTTAGTTAAACTGTACTATTAACGCCTATAACACCTGTCCAAGATCTTAGATTGATGAAATTCTGAGATTACTCTTTTTTTAGGTTAGTGCATATAAAGAAATTGTGTTGCTGAAACGGGGAAAGAGAGATGTCTTTGTTTATTCACTGACGCCGCGTGTTTGGACGATATTAACTTTGGATCTCGCTCTTTGGATTTAACTGCTATAAATAATATATAGATAGTGCCGTTAATTCCCACCAGATGGAGGCGTCTCAGTAGCTGAGCCCATCTTACGGATTCATGATGTCAGAAGCTGACAGGAAAACAGCATAGCGCCGTGGATTGTTGGGCACCAAGGCTAACGCGCTCGGTTGGATATCGAGAAATCTGGGATTCGATTCCCCAGCAATGGCAGATAACAATTTTTTCGGCAGCTGTGTTTTGTTAAAACGTGGAACGAGCGATGTCTTTGTTTATTCACTGACGCCGTGTGTTTGATGGATTTTCACTTGGGAAGATTCCTGTGGATAGGAACAATGCTTCAATGATCCTGCTACATAGAAAAGGTGACATTGAGGATCTCAGGAACATCAGGCCCATGAGCCTTGTATCAGTGGTTTATAAAATGTTCACAAGGTTCTTTCACATCGTTTGAAGCTTACACGGGACATGGGTCAACCGAGAGAACCAGCTGGATTCAGGAGTGTCTACAACCCTATAGATCATATACATGTACTGAGACAACTAAAATGAAAGAACGAAGAAACATGAACTCTCATTATGTATAGTTTTTATTGATTATGAAAGGGCCATTGATTCCGTGAAACCATTAGCAGTTACATTGGCTTTGAAATCCTACGATATTGAAGATTCATACATAGGCATTATTAATAACATGTATGAAAATTTAAGTGCAAAGGTTCGGTTATATGAGGATGCAGCACCAATAAAAATTGAAAACGAAGTGAGATATGGTGACACCATATCTCCCAAACAGCCTACTGCCACGTTGCAAAATGTCTTTCAATCATTGAACATGGAAAACGATGGGCTAAAGGTTAATAAAGACTATTTAACTCCCCATCGATTTTTGATGACGTCGTCATTTTTGCAACTGCTCTTTCAGGATTTGATTAGTAAGATCCAGGAACTTTCTGGCAGGAGAAAAGAAGTGGGATTAAAAATGAACTCTCAAAGGTCAAAACTGATATACGATGGTTTTACAACAAATTACATTTTTGCGATTGATGGTGAAAAGCTCAAGATAACCGATAGTTACATTTACCTTGGACAATAGATTCCAAGCAACGGCCACATTAATGAGGAAATTAATCGGCGTATAAAATTTGGTTGGAGAGCTTTTGGAAGAAACTGAACAATTTTTAAGAGCAAAATGCCCTCATGCCTTAACGGAAAGTGTTTAATCAATGCATCCTTCTAATGCTAACATACTTAGCGTAGACATGGACAGTATCTAAAGAATACATATACATAGTCTACAGACAATTGAAGAAAGTATGGGGAGATTTATGCTTGGTGTAACCAAGAAAGATAAGAAGAGGAACTCGTGCAAAAGGAAAATGGCAAGTGTGAGACTCATAATGATCAGAATAAAATTCCTCAAATGGCAATGCGCTGAACATGTTACCAGATGGGCGGACCACCAATCGACTACTGAAATTTTAGACTGGATTCCAAGGAACAGGAAAAGACGCAAAAGACTACATGAGAAATGGTAGGATGATATTCGAAAGAATACGGGACGAAAATGTAGGAGACTGGCTCCAGATAGGCAGTTGTGGAAGAAACTTGGGGATAGCTTCATCCAGCAGTGGATTGATAATGATCAAAAATTATTATGCTATATATATATAAATGTTTTTCTGTCGACCATTCTGCTTTTACTACGCAATGTCCAGTCATAAGCGGGCGAGCGCTATGTGAATCTTCAACTAAGTCGCTGTTATATCATAAAGTTGTAAGTTACCGATATTTGTCAAAATTATTCCCGTTTTCTAGAGGAAGAGTATATTCACACACAAAAGTATACTAATTTTTCCCGGTTTTATGATGCTAATCAAGTTCGGAAATGGATTTTTCGTTTCAATTCTAATGTTACTGATTTAAAGGTATTATCCGTTTTCGATATAGTAAATTGAGATGATTAATTATATATAAAAATTAAAATAAACCGCGAATAAATAAAGTACACTAATTTAGCCAAGTAATCATTTTGAATCCCGTTAGTGTACTTTGGTGAAAGCTGAATTTGAAATATTCTTCGGCCCTTAAACGGCAGGTTTTGCAATAGAAATACAACCCCTGGAAAAACTTATGGAATCACTGCCAGACGAAACTGGTGGATCATAGTAAGTATTATGTAGAAACAACACAAAGTTAGTAGGCAAAACGAAAACGTGAAAGCTGCACATCTAAACTACACACAACAGGAATCATATAAAGGAGTGTACAATATCTGAAGCAGAAAGAACAATCAACAACTCTTACAGGATATCAAGCCATCTTGTTAAATACACATAGGAGTGGTTTTAATTTCAATGGACATATTTTTTAAACAAAATAAATCGAAGGGTGCCAGAACAACAGTTTTCGGAACAAATCTAAGTTTACTTATCTCGGATTTGACTTTCGTTGCGTTACGTTTAAACACTGGTACATGAGCTATAATGTATTAATATCAATTCAAATTGTGTTCATTGTGCGCCGAGAGGTTTTGACAGGGACGTTTAGGTCTCCACCTTGAAAAGGTAAATAAACAAGTTACTTAACTGAAAAACACGTAGAATGAATGTCCAATAAACGTTAACCTACTTAAAGGTGTTTTTATTTTTATGGTCACCTGGCTGTGAGAACAGTAAAAACAAATATATAATACATATTAATTTATTACATTTTATAAATAATAAACTGTGAAGTTTAACAACAATTATGTTTCTACTGAATACATACCAAGCTAAAATAAATGTTTGGTTATGCTGAACATAAGTAAAAATTAAGATTTCCATCAAAGTATCACGCATTAGCAAAATGCAAAATTTAGGAATATGATATTTTTGCATCGACACTTGGATAAAATGTATCAAGGCATTATATTTTTAAGGAAAAGGAAATGCAATACTAATTCGCTTTTCCAAATGCATATTCTAACACAATGTACAAGCTACAAATGATGTTGCATTACGCTGCTATGTGATTTTATATTGTTTAAAATATAATTTCATTTGAATAGGCTATTATTCATGTGTGTTATTATATTTCATTGCATTATTTGACTATCTTTTTTCTGTGGAGTGGTATTTCCTGTTTTTGATTTCCAAGCTAATTACGTCATTGAATTAAAATTGCAATTTTGTATTAAAGATTCCATAAAGTACCGTCATTCATAGCAGTTTTTGCTTCGAAAGTCAATCTTTGCTTCCTGTTTTTCTAGATCTTTCTTAGCAAACAACTACTTTAAGTACAAATAAATACAGTGTGAAACTTACTCCATTATATGCAGCGAGACATGAGAGAAGCAACTGGAATAAAGGTGAAGAGCAAACCGCCATGATAAAGTACTGCACTTCGAGGATATTAAACATCTTTGCGAACATCACACTGAAATGTCGAGACCGTTTTAATTGTAAAATATAAAGAAACGAGTTTTAACGTCATTTGCGATGCTGCAACACATTTCTTTAGCATTTAGTCATTGCCGCGGAAATGACTAATTTCTGAAGAATATGTCTGAGGAAAAAAGGGAAATACCGAGAAAATTATCGCAACGCTGTGACAAAATTAACGTTTCATCAAGAAAACTTTCCAGGTACATATACCGAAAACTGCGGCAGTTAGTACGTATTACCTCGAATCCAGAGATCATGGAGTTTGATAGGGAAAAGGCAGAAGCAGAGTTAAGTATTCTGAACGGTAAAAAATACAGCATAAACTTTCTGTTCCTGCAGATGACGCAACTGATTCACAGTGTGAAAATGCATCGGGCATAACCATTGTCTACAATTCAGCATATTGGAGGTCATGCTTTTAAGGTATTCCTGAGGCTTTTGGCTTTCATGTTTCACTTTCCCATTTAAGGTACTCCACTTTTGTTTCTAGGAGCTTAATTTACTGGATTATTACCCGTTTGCTACGTCTTTAACTTTCATAGAATTTTCAGACACTGAGCTCTTACAAAGATGATTTCACGCTGTGCATCGAAATATTTAAATGCCTGGATTTTTAACTGATAATTAGGCTTTTAATTTTCAGGATACTTGTAATGATGTTTTCAGCCTGTATTTGGAAATTTCTATTTCCTGACATTTTAATATAAAACTCTTACTAGTACCTCAAATCCATGTATCATTGGTTTAACAAAGAATTACGTACTTTCGTTGCATACATTTTGCTTAATAGAGATAATAAAGATCATGGGTCACCAATAGTCATTGCCCTCAGAAATGGCTAAGTATGAAATGGGTCATCAGTAGTTATTCCCCAGGATTTGTTTTGGTAAAACGTAAGTTCACAGAATTCTACAGACTCTGGTTCCCTTAATTTACTCTTGCATTGTTTACAATTACGTTTTCTTTTCTTCCAAAAGTTATTGAAATATATTCTGAAAAATGCTTGAACAATAATGTTAAGCTTTTAGATGGTCGCACAATAACTGCTCCTGAACAAAGCAAGTGAAAACATGTCAGGGTCAGTATGACTGAATTGCACCTAACAGTAGAAATTTCAAAAGCATTGTATTTAATTTTTTTGCAAAAGCAATGCCATTTACGAAGTTCAAAAACATTAATGTCATAGACAGCTGCATTCTTCTTCAATAAGATGGCTGCCATTCAAATTTCAGTAACCTACTTAGTTTGTTACTTAAGAGAATTAATTGAGTAAAAGTTCATTTTAAAATTTCGATTCTGTAGTCAAAGATATTAGCTATTTTTATTTTATAATTATATGTGAATTGCTCTTGTGTCAAGTGCAATTGTTTTGTTTTCGCATTTTGTTATTGCTGAAGTTAAACAGAATAATCTGTAATTCAAACCCAAATTAACACTAACTGGAAGTTGTAGAATTTTCACATGGAATTTTTTAAGACGTCCTGGTTTTCATATGTTAAAAGAAAGTTATGTTACCTGCATTTTTCTTTCTATTAATCTGTGAATCTGACAAAGTTTACAAAACATTTTAGCAATATTAAGAAGATTGTGGGGTTCTTTGGTTACCGAGTACGGAAATCCTGAGGTCAGCAAATCTGCACATACCTCCACTGTCTATGTTGCCCTGGTTAGAAACGTCACTAATTAATGTAACAGGAAATTCCCTGCTGCTCTTTTCGTTAATTAAACCTGCATTTGCTAGAAAAGCGTGTGCTACATATTAACAAAAATCAACATTCAACGATTGCAAAATGTCTAAAGCTGCCAGTAGTTTAAAATAAAAATTGCTTTCAAACATTAGTTCACTATTAAATTTCTTTGGGAAATTTTCAACACTACAATGTGTACGTTTTGATACGTCTTCAGAAATCAGAGGTGCTTATATCGCTTATATGCTAACGTGCAATATACGGCAATATTTCTACCGTACTAATTGTCCGATTTTGGAATGCACTTTTTCCGTAGGGAATCCTGAAATAAAAATAATTTTACTTATACTCAGGAGGCGCATATAACTTATTAATTCCGTTTATTTTTGTGATGTAGTAAGCAGAAATATTCGCTAAGGCTTTACATATTGGTTAAAGAATGTATTACATAAATATACCTTATTAATAGTTCCCGACCCCGTTATCACATATAGTAGCAAAGTTGCAAGGCGAGACAGTGTCAGAAACAGAAACCAAAGGTAAGTGTGTACGCTATATAGTTGGTGTATCCTAACAGCACGGAAAAGATATGTATATCGGAATGACAAACCGATCCTAAGGCACTAGATGTAAAGAACACGTGATAACTCTCAACCAGGACATGCAGAATACATGCCTCGCCAGAGAAATCATGCATTCATCGGCCGGTTCAGTATGAAATAGTGTTAGAAAAACTGCCCCTTGAACAAACTTCGAAGAGATTAACACCAGAGAAACAGGCAAACTCCTATCCAGATATAGTTCTTTCTGAACTACCAAGGTTTCGGCATGCGTTATTAAAAGATGGAAATACATCGCGACGCACCGGATAATTGCGTGATAAAATTTTGTGTAATATTATTTTCAAAAATCATCTTTGTTCCTTACGTTATTTTCAAAAATCATCTTTGTTCCTTACGTGTTCCAATTCGTTGCATTTTTATGTCTACAATTTCATTGAAAAAGCCTCTCAGTGGAGTGCTCAAGCTTCGCAAATCTTCGAACTTACTACACCACAAAAATAAACAGATTTAATACCCTACATCCTTCTCTTGATTTTTCTCAGTCTGGTGTATTAGTAATAACGTTACCGATGTTATTTCCGTAATGGAATCATCGACGTTTTAACTTTTCTGAAATCCCGACTAGTATTAGCGCCAGAAACCACACACCTGTAATCCTTGATGTCCTGCAAGATATTATACTTACGTTTCTACAATTGAAGTTACTACTGAATGAAAACTGTTTCCAGCGATGTAAGAAAGAACTGCTCGAAAGAACATTGTCGCACATTGTGAGGGAAAAAGAATTCTGGTAATGAAATTGCATTCCAGAACTTTTAGACATTACTAGGCGTTAGATATGATAGCTCCACCTATTTTATTTGATATACTTGTCCGCAAAGTCATTATCCTAGTTTTAAGAGAGGAAGAGATCCTGAGTAAGAAATATCATATAAAACTGGAGATTCTTCGGTCAACTCAGATCTGAACCAATAACTACAACGTCCCCTTTATAAATGAATCGCCGGTAAGAATGACGGAAGAACAAGTGAAAGTTTTGGAGCGAGCGCCAAAATGTTGCCCTCCATCGAGGCCTAGAATGAAACAATTAATATCTGAGGTAGAAAGTTTAATTTCCCATGTTTCAGCAGAAGATCGTGATTTGATCAGATGTTTAGCAGTATCGAAATTAAGAACCACTGTAGTGAGTTTTAAAAGGAGGAATATTGAAAAAATAAACATTAAGAAATGCAACAGTCAGATTAAGAAAGTTTCAGAGAGGTTGCGTAAAGATTCTAAAATATCGATTACCCTAACCGACAAGTCGAAACATATTGCCTTATGAACAGGTCTGATTATATTAGTAAACTTAAACAATTCGCAGATAAACCGGATTCAATTTTGCAGTCGAGGAATCCTCTAAACAGCATAATACAGAAAGTTCAAGCTCTAGCAAGGGACAAAGATCTCCCGGGGACTGTTACGATGTCAGTGAAGTTTCCTCCGGGCCCTACAATTCCACCACTCTTTGGACGGCTGAAGAATCATAAACCTGGATCTTCCTTTACATCTATTGCAGCAAAGAACAAATGTCCAACGTACATATTAGAAAAATCACATTCATCGGTGGCTCCGGTATGGAATAGTATTAGAAAACTGCCCCTTACACGAACTTTAAAGAGAGTGCCATCAGTGAAACAATCGAAATGCTATCCATCAATCTAGCGCACAATGATATAGTTTCTACTGAACTACCAAGGGTTTGGCATGCGTTATTGAAAGATGGAAAAACATCGCGACGTACCGTACAATTACGTGATAAAACGTTCGTGCAACATGCTCGTGATGTCGCCCACGTAATTTTTAAATATCATCTTTATTCTTTACGTGTTCCAATTCCTAGCATTTTTATGTCTACCATTGCCTACAGAAAGCTGCCCAGTAGAGTGCGAAAGCTTTTTTGCTTACTACACCACAAAAAATAACGGAATTAATTTGCTATATGAGTCTCTTAAGTATCCAGAAATAGAGGTGTTCCGAGCGCCATCTAAGGACCTCCCCGAAAATCTGTCAGGAATTTTTTAATTGATTTTAAACTCTCTATGACTACAGCGGGATGGCACCACGAGCGTCTAAACAGCCGGTACGCTTAGTGAGTGAGATGATGGCGTTGAGGCAACAGAAGGTGTTTTATGTGCTCGAATTTGGCAAGACCAAGTCCGTGATCACAGTGAAGCGTGCGTTTAAGCGGCGTTACGGCAGTGCTCCACCAGTGGACAAATACATTCGTCGTTGGTATCGACAATTTGAAGAGACAGGGTGTTTATATAAGGGAAAGAGTCCTGGAAGACCAAACACCTCAGCGACAAATGTGCAACGAATTCACGAGGCGTTTCAGCGAAGCCCACAGAAGTCTACTCGTCGTGCGAGCCACGAACTTGCCATCTCTCATGTGACTGTTTGGCGTGTTTTACGACGACGCTTGCTGCTGAAGCCGTACAGATTGCAACTGGCGCAAGCTCTTCGTGGAGGTGACAAAACACAAAGAAAATATTTTTGTGCAACTCTGTTAGAGCACATGGCGGACGACACCGTCGTATAAAAGTTGATTTTTAGCTATGAAGCAACCTTACATGTACGCTGTAAAGTTTCGCCTCACAGTGTTCGCATATGGGGACTGGAGAATCCTCATGAAAATCTCCAACATGAACGTGATTCACAAAAACTGAATGTTTTTTGCGAGGTTTCTGTTAGAAAGGTTTATGGCCCCTTCTTTTTGCGGACAACACGGCTACGGGCATCTCCTATCTTGCAATGCTGAAGGACTGGCTACTTCCACAGCTGCAGGACAACTCAGAAGATTAGGCTTTGCAGCAGGACGGCGCACCGCCACATTAGAACCTCCAAGTTCATCGGTTTCTAAACGACACATTGACTCAGAGTTGGATTGGACGCAGGGTACCCCATGACTTGGCACTACAAGCTTGGCCTGCGAGATCTCCAGACATCACACCATGTGACTTTTGTTTATAGGGATACGTAAAAGACCGTGTTTATGTGGATGAGCTCCGAACGAGAATCACGGGCGCGGTAAATTCTGTGACTGAAGTCCCTCTCCGACGCATTTGGGATGAATTCAGCTATCGGCTTGATGTTATCCGTGCAGCAGGTGGAGGGCACATTGAGCATTTGTAATTGTAGTGAGTGAAACTTCAGACCTTCCTTCATATTTGGCTCCTTGTTTTGTAACTAACCCACATTTGCCTTATTAAATATACTACTTTGAAATCGGGCCATTCTTTTTAAAACACCCTGTATTTAAAAACGGACTACTTCGCTGCAGCCGATGTTCCGGTGTCGACATGGAAACAAGTATGGGTTATACAAGTAAACGGTATATGCAATGCGACTGTGATTACCTGTGGAATTGCAAAATGAAGGACCGTGATATACACTCTCAATTAAATTATCCCTAAATTGCCATATGAGTGAAATAAAGCTCTTGAATTTCACCATTGAGCGCTGGTAAGAAAGCGTAATTTGTCCAAATTTCTGGAAAACATTGTTCGGACATAGAGTTAATGCCTCAATAGCTGTTTCTGCAGGCAGTTCTAAATGTCTAATATTTCAGAGTTTAAGAAGTTTTTATTCCTGAAAAATCCAAGTGGTGTTAGGAAGCGTTGGTATTCGTGAGTTACTTCACAGTAATTCTTTCCCATTTTGTATTTTTTTTATTATTTCCATATTTCATAAAATTTTGTTCAGGAGACTTTTGAGGGAACGATTACTTTTTCGACAAAGAACACGCGATGAAACGCAAAACTGCACCACTCTCATTGATAGTATTCAGGACATTCACGATGAGAGTTAGGCGACATTTTTTTCGGAGAACAATCACATTTACGTTTCCATTACTCTTTAGATGTCTTACAACATATTCACTAGTATGTTCTTTTACTCGGCTACGGCTCATGATGCAACCACTCAGTCCCGTTTTCTCGTAAAAATCTACAATACACGTATCCGTTATGTGGTGTATTTCCTGTTTGTACACTGACACTCAGTGTGTCTGAGTGAGGATATAATCATCATTGCAACTAGCAAAAGGGAAATGCAGAATATGATAAATGATTTATGGATGGAAAGTCTTGTAATAGGTCTGACAATAAACATAGGAAAACTATACGAGCAATACTGAAAGGGACACCGAAAAGATTTTGATAGAAAAAAGAGGAACTAGAATAAATTGACGAATACATCTATTTAGGTCAAGTCGTCAGTTTTAAAGAAAGACTAGGGAAATCAACACAATAATTATCCAAGATATTAGAGCCTTTTGGATACTTAAAGACAATTTATTCGGTGACCTTCCATTGTGCATAAAAAGAAAAATTTTTAAGGCATGTATTAGCCACGTGTTTACTTGTGGAAGTGAAACATGGAGTATCACAGAGTGATAATGTAGAAAAAATCAGTTTCGCTAATAATGCTAGAGAGATGAATGTTAGGAATATACCAAGATGAGATTTTTTTTTTTTTTTTTTTTTGATTGGAGGTTTAACGACCACCGTGAGCAACTCAATGGGCTATAAGCAGTCGCCCGTCCCTAATTTAGGGTCACTGGTTCCAGGGAAGGGAGAGAGCCAGTGCCGTAAGACAAACACAACATCCATGCCTCACCGGGATTCGAACCCGGACCCCTTCCGGACGAATGATCAGAGGCCAGCGCTTTAGACCACTGCGCCACCGGGCGGCCCAAGATGAGATGGAGTCAGAAATTAAATTAAAAGAGAAAGAACCGGAATTAAAGATATTATAAAAATAATAAAATAATCAAAAATAGAAGGAAACCGAGAGGGCCCAGAGAAAAAGATAGAGATTAAATGAGATGACTTTTGATCAGTTATGACTGACATGATTTTTATTTGCTTTTCCTAGCGCACCACTTGCAACTCATATAAAAATGCTTTGGAATTGTTCCAAGAAAATTATTCTAAAGACTTTTGGAAAAAAAACACAAAAAAAAACAAAAAACAAAACGCTTGTTTCAGAAAATTGAAGCTGACTTTATCAACTTTATTTTTAAACCTCATTTAAATATTAAATAGTACAGATGTTTCACTGAACGCGAGTCATTTTCCTAATTTTTCCCAAATCGTCCTTGAAATCATATAAACACATTTTTTACTTTAATATGTAACTTTAAAATTAACAGCTTTGTGAGATTAATGAAAAAAATTTGGCAGGGAAATAAAAAAGGAAGAAGACTAGATATTTTTTAAATCCCAGGATCGTGTTTTAAAATGTTTGAGAGAACTTACCGATCAAACTACGCAAAAACAAAACGGATTTCATATTTCACAAAATAACCACATGCTTGGATCATTTGTGTGTCAGCCAAATGCAGCAGTCACGTTATCACTCATTCAAGTCGGTTTGTGGTTATTTTCCCCCGTGTCACTTTCTGGATGTACCCACCATAGCTGTCAGCGAACACCTCACAAGACCTGGCACCTTGGAAATGCTCTGGCTCAATATTAGGCCAGTACAGTTTGACATTTGTCAAACTCGTCAAAGTCGGTTGCATTTCCCATCAGAAAAAAAGGAATAACATTAATTAACAGAGCTCAGTATCAGGTGTCATTTATTTTCTTTCAAGGTCTTCGTACGCGCCTCCGTTTACCTACAGCTGTTATAATTTGCATAAAAACGCGCTGGGCATAATATTTCGTCCCATCGGTGGAAATTATCAAATTCATATAACAATAAAATAAAATTTTAAGCACTAAATTTTTCTAAAAGCGAAAAATGTTTTTGCATAGAAGTTTCTTTTTCACGTAGCACACGGAAATGTAATTACCCTACATGAAAAAATGCCCTTGTTCAACGGCATGAGTTAATTTCGAATCATTGACAATTTGCACCAGACTGCCGATGAATTATTTGTGTGTGTTTTGAAAATGTGCCCTGCATGTTTACACTTGTTCCTCATTTAGTAGTACGGTGAATGTTCCAAATAATTCTCTTGATCATAAGTGCAGCTGTTGTAGGTATATTCACATATCTTCTTTATAGGTCAACTAAAACAACGGTTCTGTGTTCCGAGGTTAATTAAAAATACATTCATGAAATTATACCCACGAAACAGTTAGACTGACACTGAATCTGTGACGTACCTTTAAGTTGACGCACCAGTCAAAACATATTGTAGCGATAAGCTTAGCCGGTGTAGTTCAGTCGGGATAACATCTGGCCCCGAAGCTGGAAGACGTGAATTCTGAATCAATCACAGGGCAAAAAAAAAAAGTATGTTTTTCTACATTAGCGCCAGGACATAAAATTAATCTCCAAGCGGTGAGGTTCCAAAAGAATAAGTGATTATTCTTCGACACCTCGTCTGGAATTAATAAGTATTACTTTTCTAATAATAACTACTTTGAGTAAGGTTTGTCTGCCGACCCGAAACACACGATTTCGTCTCCCTCCTTTCAATATGTGACGTACGACTAATGTGATGCATCAGTAATATTGGCAGATCGCAGCAACAAGTTTAGTAGCGGATTACATACGAGAGAATGGTGGTTGCTCGGCCGGAGTACAGTTAGAATCCCACTAACGCTTCGAAACTGCTTGTTTCGCTCTATATTCACACTGCAAAACATATTGCAACTTTAACAAAGAATAGAAAATTGTAATAATATTGCAAACACTTCTCAAAAAACTTTCAGTACTTCATATGTATTATTGTACAGAGAAAACAACTAATTATAAACATTACCGTTTGAGCACGACTTATTAATAGATGGAAAATATGTACAAATTAAAGCCATTAGTACTTTCATAGGTGACAATCACCTCATTCTCAGATGTATCAGAAACGCTAACATAACATCTTACATACACTGTTCATGTGCACCATGGGTACGTTACTCCAGGAATACGTGACAAATAGGATTTTGTAGACACCTTATGCAAATCATGAAGAAGAAGGTAAGCTGTAAAATCAAGTTATTACAAATTAAACACATTATGCCATTTGAGGCAACAGTTTGTTACGAAATGGTTTAATGAGGTGCTCTCCAATATGTTTCGTAACAAATTGTTACTTCAAGTGGCATAATTTGGAATAACTTGTTTTTACAGCTTACCTTCTTCGTCATGAACTGCATAAATTGTCTACAAAATCCTGTTTGTCACGTGTTCCTAGAGTAACGTATTAATGGTGCACACGGACAGTGTATATCAGATGTTATGTTGGCATGTCTGATATATATGAGGATGAGGTGATTGTTACCTTGAAAATAGTAATGTTTTTAATTTGTACATATTTTTCATCTTTCAATAAATCATGCAAAGACGGTTTTGTTTGTAATTTGTTGATTAATTTGCACGAAGATTTTGTTTCATATATCATGTAGAGAGAAAATGCTTTGTAATACATTTTTTCAGGCATTTTAAGATATATTTTCCAAGTGTAAAATTTGCAATTTAGTTAAATCGGCTTTATATTGTTTGCGTTGTGATATCTGTTTAAAGGTTCATAAATAAAAAATATCTAAAACTTGTGTGCCGTATTCAGCATATGCAAAACTAAATTCCGGCTTTTGTTTGGCGGATCCTAAAATGTGTAATGTTGTGAGAGTCATAACATCATCTCCAAGTTTTAAGAAATATTTAGACTTAAAATTAGTACTATTTTAGCTAGTATTTTGGAAAAAAGATCGTATTCATGTTACCCATTTTGTTCTGTCGGTAAACACCATATCTGTGCAACTTTTAGTCCGACTTTAAAAATTGTTTTCGCATTCGGAAGCTTGAAATGTGCGAATGATGATTCTTCATTTCGTTTTTTCCTACGACACACCATTTCGCAGCTAGGCGGCGTGAAAGTACATGATATCGAGTTAGAATAAATTTTATTCCATATATTTGCTTCTGAACATCCGAATACTTTTTTTTTTCACATTTCGATTCCATTTATGTAGAAGTCTATTTTAGGTGTAGTGACTTTTACAATTTACGCATATATTTTTCGCTAGGGGGAGTAAAATTAAATTGCGTTTTTCACGATATTTCTGCTTTTAAAACTCCGATTTGAAAACTTCTTTCTGCAGCAGATGCAGCTCTTGATGGGAAATCTTTTGCATATAATTTCTAATTTTTTTGTAAACATTTTTAAGCAGAAATTAGCGCTTACGCTCCCTGGTGTTTGGTCAGCAGGCAGCGTATGCGTTAATTTCTGCATCTAACGTATTTGCAACAAAATCTTAGCTTCTAAAATTCCGGTTCAATATGGACCTATGACAGTCACGTTGAAAAAGGTTTTCAGAATATTTGTTTCTTAAAATATTGCATGGTTTCTTCGCAAGGGGCGTAGACGTATATTTATTATTGTCCACATCTTTGCTTCTAATGGTGCGATTTCAAAAATCTTTGTTGGAGAGAGTTTTGGATGCGAAACGTTTTTATTTAATTTCAAAATTTTCAAGTAATTCATAGACTTTCCGCTAGGGGCGAAAAGGTAAATTGCGTTTCCACGATATCTCTGCTCCTAAAACTCCGATTTAAAGATTTTTTTCTGAACCAGACACTGTATATCTTATTTTTGACAATATCACGACAGTTAAGAGTCCGATTTGACCTCCTGATGGGAAATCTTTTGCACATGATTTCTGATTTTCGTAAGAAATGGTTTAGGCACCAGGATGCGTAAAGCGTAATTTCCTCATTTAAGGAATTTGCAGCGAAATCTGAGCTTTTAAAATATCGACATAAAAAAATTCGTTCATGGACCGAAACTAGTCATGTGAATAAGTGAATAAACCTTTCGAATATTTTCTTCTTAAAATGATTCATGGTTTGTGCATGAGGGGAAGCTGATGTGTATCTTATTTTTGTCAATATGTGTATTTCTAAGTGCCCGATTTGAAAAATTCCTTCTTTTTTGGATAGCGTTTTCGGGGAGAAATGTTTTTATATATAGTTTCAAAATTTTCAAGTTATTCATAGACTTTCGGCTAGGGTCGTTAAAGTAAATTTCGTTTTCTCCGATATCTCTGCTTCCAAAACTCCGATTTCAAAATCTTTTTCTGTAGCGCATATAGGTCGTGATGGAAAATGTTTTGCGTATAATTTGTAATATTTGGTAAAGAATGGTTCTGTCACAAATGGGCCTAAGCGCTAATTCATGCTTTTGATCTATTTGCAGCAAAATCTGAGCTCCTGAAAAGTGGATTTAAAAATTATTTCGGGGACCGATGCCGCTCACATCGGAAAACCTTTTGATAATACTTTTTAAAATAATGCATCTTTTCCACGCCAGGGGCGTAAATGCATATCTTATATTTCCGATTCGAAGAATTATTTCTTTGTTAGAGAGCGTTTCCGCTGCGAAATGTTTCTCATATAATTTCATTGTTTTCTTATGGCACAAGTTTGCTGCCAGAGGGCTTAAGATCACGATTCCGTTTACAGCAATATCTGCGGGATTGAAAACCCATTTGAAAATCTTCTTTCTTCGGTCAGATACTACTATTTTCAAATACCGTTCCATTGAATTTGAATAGCTTTGATAAATTTAATTGGTATCAAAAGGGATTCAAAAGGGGTGCTCATTACAACCAAAAATTATGTGTCATCTTTCTTGTTTTATTTCAATTCAAATCTTTGGTGGTAAACCAGTTAGCTTTTAAAGTACAGAAGAGATAATGCATATCGAACACTGATGGATAAAACAATGATGCATTTAATATTGCTAATAACACTGTTTTATTTTAATATAATTGTAGTCAAATTATTTCAATCACGACTAAAATCTATGGGTAAAAAATACAGGCTTTGGTTAAATAATGTACTTTTAAAGTAGTAAATAAAGTGATTTTTCTTAGAGTATTTCGGGTATTTTTCCCATTGCCCTTTCCGCTTCTTTTTTGGCCCACTTTGGAGTAATGTTTTTAGTATATTTACAGTCTCCAGGTCCCTCGGTGTCTGTGCCTGACAGCCCTCATCCTGGCATGAAAGAAAGAAGCCACAGCGTTCTATGAAGATGTGAAAAAGATCGAATTATGTTTAAACACAGCGGAAAAGGTGGTGTGCAAGGTAGTGTGCATTTCCTCGGATTTAAGACTTTCAAGGGCGTTCCTTCTGTTGAAGGGCTGAGAGAGTTTTACATGAGTACTGAGTATAATGTCTGCGACGCTGTCGCCTCCAGGAAGAGGGATACGCGGACTTCTGAGATCCTTACCAAAATTCACTCTGTAGTGGATATCGTGAGGTTTCTTGATCGTAGAAGACAAGGTTGCCTGAACTCGGAATTGCTTTCAATTCTAAACAAAACACTCTGTGATCCTACAAGGAACACAGACTGTAGTAAATCCATATAACATTCCCCACGGAGGTGTGGTCCGTAGTTCGACACCACATCCCGTTAACAACATCCACAAACCAAGAACGCATTTCTAAGGTAGCTATTACTTAAACTGAACAACGTCGGATTTATTTCAGCTGTACGATAATTCTTGAAAGCAATGGACTATTCGTTATAGGAGGAACGGGTTTTCCATTTCTCTTCACTGTAATTCTGAGGTTGAATTTTTTTCCACCGAAGAATTTTCTTTGAGACACTTGTTTCTAAGATGACAATGGCTCCTACGTTAATCTTTCAACTTTTCTTGAAAACTCAGAAAGTTATTAATGCTTTTTTGGCATGTAATTGAACAATACAGTTTCTACCAGAAATATGCATTCTTTCTCAGGTGCTCCAGTTTGTATTTTTGCATAATGATAGCATCATTATTCGAGATCTACCCATTTCGGACGTTCTTCCTAAAGGAATCAAGCGTGTATCTGAAAATAACTCTTTCACCATCGACTGGAGTTTGAGTGTCTGTTCTGTGGCTCAGAAGCGTTAAATAAAAAAAAAAACTTCTATATGAACGAAACGCGGGGTGTCACGTAAGTGCAAGCACAACGATATTGAAAAGATAAACACCGATTTTTAAAAAAGCCGCACGGATTTTTACACTACTGTTAGATCCGCCACGTTACGCCAAATTTCAGTTAAAGCTGAAGGAAATTCGTTGTTTCACTTTCATAATTAAAAGGTAAAACCTGCCTTTAACAGAAATAAAAGCAGTACTTTTTAACAGTTTTCGAAAAATTCTTAACTTCCGAACGTGTGGCCATTTCGTATATTAACATTTCGCAAGATTTCATCGGCTGCGTGGTTTCAGAATTAAGCGCATGGAAGCATAATGTAAGGAGATACAAAGTATTTAATAAAAGCGTTTAGATGTACAAGGGTTTATCAAAACTAAGGAAACACCAGCTGCGACTGCGGTACACACAATGAGCCGTATGCAAATCACAGGCACGATATAACCAGCGATATCAGCAATGCGGTAAAGGGGTGAAGTACGATGGCGGCCATCGCGTAGCAGTGCAACAATCTCAGGTGAAATAGCTGTTGTGGAGTAGAGGTGGACAACATGAGATCTCAGTTTCCTAAAAATGATGATTGCTGCACGTGTTGCAGGAAGTTCTGTAACTATTGAAGAACAGCAGAAACAGTTGATGTAACACGAGAAACTGTAGTGAAGGTGCGTTACAGGTTGCCGTGATGACAACGGCAACTTCAAAGTCATTCATGATATCTTCTGAAACCAGCCGACGTCTTTTACCCGACGCTACACCCAATTTCCCAGTGCCGACCGAATAACTTTAGAACAATGTTCCTTGGCTGTTGTTTACGATAAAAAGTTGTGCTCCAGCATTTATGAGAAAACAAGCTCAGCATTTTCCTCATTATTTTTGCATCCGTTTTTAAAAAAATCATACGGTATAGATTCATATTCCTTAAAATTTACTAAATATTTTCGGTATTTTTAAAAACACAGAACATCTGACAACTTATTCTTTAACTTATTTCCTTTGCTTGAGTTAAATGTCAACATATACAATATGTAATTCATTAGATAAGGTAAGAGAAAATGTTTTACGAATCTGTCATATTTTTATGAGAAAAAATTATTACATTTAAAAAATTTCCCAAGGAACAACTGATATTCTACACTGGATTAGTTTTAGTATATGATTGCCTTTAAATAGATTTCCTGTGATAAAACACCGTATAAACCTGAATCGTTATAATTCGTAAGTGTTTAAATTAGTCTTCAGTTGTTGCTTGGGATCTAACTAAAACTATAGAATTTTATTGACCAATATTGAGTTTTCGAAGGGACTGTGCTGCTTTTCAATCACCTGAATAATGCAGTATGAAACAAAATAACTAGGTTAAAATGTAAGCATATTCGACATACACTATAACCCATAAATTTGACAAACTGAATTAATTTCATATTAGGTTTATGATTTAACAAACTCTACTCTGCTCCAGGTTATGAGCTATTAGCTGACTCTCCTCATTCGCTACGAGGTGAAAAAGAGACTAAGAACCTTACTCTGAATGATATTTTCGGGTAAAGAAACACGCCACAAATTTAGTCACTAATCCAATGGTAAACGTTTTCTTATTTCAGTAAGACGACTTTGACGTTTACTCATAATTGTAGCATAACTGCTATAGCATACATTGTGATTTTATAAGAATGTTACTTTTGTTTTTAAGAAATGCAACAGCAGTAATCTGAGGCAGTGTTAAGGTGCAGCCGCGTGTAGGTGGTAGATTTACCGTATTTATTTAATTACTTTTTCAATATGGCGGTTTAACGAGATAGAGAGTGACACTAAAAAAAATATGAGATTCACGAGCCCCTTTCCATGATTCCTTTCGTGAATTAAAGACGAAAGTCACTGGTGTAACATTTTCTGTGAAATGACGCAACGAAACTTGAATTTCACGAATTTCTCCTTCGCCAGGAAACTTCTGGATTTTCAAAATTCTTTCCACAATTCCTTTCGTATATTAAAAGGAAATTTCCGTTCTCACTTTTTCGGGATCCTCATGACAAAAACAGATTTGAAGGTCTGTAGTGATATCGATATTGTAGATAGCATCATATAGAATGCATTGTGGTCATTTTAGAACAAGTTATTTCTTCTCCTCTCCCCTACATTGCCCACCATCTATTATATATAGCGACACTTTAAGAAACCGGGTATTTAAATAATCGTGTAAATGATTGTACCATATCTATATATAAATCAGTCTGTGTAGTAAAAGTGGAGGTACTATTAATGGCATCGTCCAACACAGTGCATCGATAGTTTTTCTTAACTTTCGATAGTTTTACGTTTTTCAGCGGTGTAACTGTAAACTATTCAGCTTCAAAAGATATCGCTGATGATTGGAACGCTCACTTTCATATCATTTACACTGGAGTCGAGAAGATCGAGCCCAGCCATATTGACAGATGGTGACAATGCGAAACTAAAGTTAGTTGTAACAGAAAAAGTAAACGGTGAGGGTAAATGGATTTTGTATATTATTGCTCTTCACATTAAGTCAAGCTCAAAGCGCAAGTGTACATTTCAGTCAAACAAAGACAAGGTCAACAGCATTGTTCTCGTTGTTCTAACTGGAAGTTTAAACGTGCGTCAGGTCTGAAACTGCAATTCGTTGAAAGTGATTAATCAGTAATAATGAATAAACTTAAAACATCTTTTGCGCATGATACGTTTCGTTTGAAAAAGGTAAGGTCTAATCTAAATATAACCTTTGCGGGAAAAACTACAAAACGTCGGGCAATACGTCACATCTTAGGGATCATTTAAAACGACAACTTCTAGCTGCTTTTATCAAAGAATACGTTGAAAGTAAGTCTGCCGCCTCGGTGGCGCAGTGGTCTAAGGCGTTGGCCTCTGATCATTCGTCCGAAGGGGTCCGGGTTCGAATCCCGGTCAGGCATGTATGTTGTGTTTGTCTTACGGCACTGGCTCTCTCCCTTCCCTGGAACCAGTGACCCTAAATTAGGGACGGGCGACTGCTTATAGCCCATTGAGTTGCTCACGGTGGTCGTTAAACCTCTAATCAAAAAAGTAAGTCTGAGTGACCAAAACCCAGTTACAACGCATCTTTTCTCCATACAATATTTGTCAACACTCTATCGATAATTACATTTTTGACCATCTGGTACTAATAAAATTCGGAACTACCTCTAGTTCTTTAGCCAGCGAAGCGGTAAAGATTAACTTCTTGCATCAATCAAGAGGAAATCATATAAATGAGCATTTCAAGAAAGCATACTGCAAGAAACAATTTCCTAAAGATATTTTAAACTTAATGTCACTTAAGAAAATAGATTTCAAGTTTCGAAACATTGTGGTGCTCCGAATAATCGAAAAATCCTAATAAAATAATTCTTAATTTGTGATAAGTCCTCCTAAACATAAAACTAAAAGAATTAAAAACGCATTAAAAATATCTGCAACAGAAACTAAACGCACTAGTTCTGTTGCTTAATGATAAAAAAATCACCGGTGCGCGATGAGAGCTTAACGTTGAATGTGACCACTATTTGGATTTCTTTCTGGCTCAGTGGTTAAGACGCTCGATTCTGCAGATCTCACCCGAACGGAGTAGGGTCGATTCCCATTCGGAGCAAAATGATTCTCTGACGTAAGGGCTGAATGATTCAGATTCTTCGGTTTTGTGGAATTTCTGCATATACACGAAAAACCTTGAAGCAGGCTTTCCTGAAATAAACGGAATTTCTGATTACGGACAACCCGTAGAAATACAGACGTTAAAAAACGTGCGCTTTTCAAAACGGAAATTTCGTTAAAAGACGTCAACTTCGCTACATGTTATATTCAGAAATTTTCCGTGAACACACCCCACTAATTTATTTTCAACTGTACTGACCGAGAGCAGCTCAATGGGCAATGAACAGTAGCCCGTTCCTAAGGGGCTACTGGTATCAGCGAAGTAAAGGGCCAGTGCTATAAGATAAACACAACCTCAACGCACCGCCACCGACTTTCTTTGAACCGGCACATGTCTCGAACAAATAGTCAAAAACTATAGCTCAGACAACTGCGCCACCAATGCGGCATAAACTCCAGTTATGCAATTCATCATTTTAGTAGTAGTATTTAACACCATTCGTGCACCAGTCTTCATTTCAGTGCAATTAACAGTATGTTTACTGCGGTTTTCATATGCCATTTTTTAAAATAATATAATAACATGATAGTTATGAAGAATTTCAAGATTCAAGTAAAATAACAAAACACAGGGTGACCCAGTACGCAATAATATCGTAAGCAAAGTCAACAAACGAAAAGTGCGTATCTGCGGGTTCACTGTATTTTAGTACAGCTTCGTTCTTCTGTGGAAGTATTGAAGAAAAACGTTAATCTTACTGCTCAGTGGGAAAAAGGTTCCGTGCAAAAATTTTGCTACACACATTTATACTTGTAACATGACTCAAAAGTTCATAAAAATATTTCAATCAAATGGATTTTCTCCTCCGGTTTTCTGTAAAATTTAAATACGGATATTATATAAATTCAAACCTTTTACTACATATTTTTCTAAATTAAAAAACAAACCACTTTATTCTATTATTTTTGGTGTTTCACCATGGAGATTAAAAAATGTATGTAATAACACATTACTATTTTTGGCATACATTCTTTTATAGTTTACATCGCAAAAGTTCTACCAATTTTTTCACCGCTCTAATGCCTTTGACATATGTGAAACGTAATAAAAAAGTTCCAATGTGTGGACACTTCTTTTCAATGCGAAGTTTTGAAGTTTGTAATATATTACACCATAGAAACTGTCGAGAGGCATGGCTTCGTGTGACAGCCCTTGTTCATAAGGTTTGCACACATATTTCAAGTGCTACTTATTCAGTTCGTTGCTGAACCTGAGCTACTGATTCCTCTTTCGATTACTTACCTCATTGATCCAGCCCTATGTCTATGTCCTTTCCCCGTGATTTCTCTAATTATTGCTCTAGCAACGAGTTACACATCCTTTGGATTCGACAGCCAGCTTACAGATTCGCCATCTTGCCCGTGTCCCCATTGTCTCCATCCATTCCGATGTAACTCAAACCAGTTAGGCTTACTGAAAATAAATCTTCAGACATAAAACAAAGCTTCAGCCCCATTTTGACCACATGTTCATATTTATTTTCAGACTGCCTTGCCGACTGTTATTGCGGGTTGACGGTATGATTTTACAAAAAGTCATTGGCACAGAAACATTGATATTTTTTTTGAGAAAACCATTTGTTGCCATCTTAGATCTACAAATAAATTACCCATTATTGATAATATATGTCTGATAGTTTTGTCAATCACAGCCTTTTAAATGGTAATAATTCATGATCTGTATTCTTCAGTTAAATTGTACGGTCATAGAAATAGTTCACATTTGTCGACTTTTGTGATACGACTGGGAGTCCATCCATCCTGCCCTCGCATATGTTGTCATTCGATTTTCCTATTGTATAGCAGTTTATCTTGTAAATGAAATGTGCATGAATTGAAATCCAAAATAAAATTAGATGTTCTGTGTGCAGTGCTACTGATATATTCATATTTAAATCCTCATATCATGACATATCAAATCTTTTCTCAAAAGTGCAGCGATATTTTGTGTGAGGAGGTAAAGCGAGACATTTGTGCTCGAAACGTTCTGCCGACAAACCCTTTGCGTTGCACAGAAGTATTGCCGGTAATCACCTCACGTAAGCACACCACCCATACTTAGGGGTCTCCCGACCCTGGAATAGCTAATGCCACGAAAGGTTACCACCGCGGAATTTTAGCACAAAATTGTTAACAATAAGAAAAGCGCGTTAAGCACGTAAATGCACAAGATTAGATTTTAGATTAGCCTTCCGAGAAATAAGGAAATTAATTTAATATAAAATTTTTTAAAAGAAATAATGTGCAAGGTACATCTGGATGGTTTGAATTAGACCAAGACAGTAGATGAAAATAGAAAATATAATCGGTGCTTATTGGCATATATAGACAAAGAAATATACACAAATACCCCGCGAACATGGTGGATCAGAGAAATTTTAATATGGTGACCCGATGCATACACAAAAATACCTTACCCAACCTTTTGTCTCAGAATTTGGTACGCCAAAATTGTACATGTATTTGAGGTGTTTCTCAATCAGATCTTTTTACTAGTACCAATTCAAAACAATTTAAATTTTTTGTAATTTTGATTTTGCCGATATTTTAGTGATCACATTGCATTATTTATTACCACGTAAAATTATTATACTTGAAACTTCGCAAAAGAAAATAGAACAGAAAGTATTGGAGAAAGGTGTTATAAAAATACATATTACCAACACAAAAAGTTTTTTAAATTGCAGATGTACTGAAGAAATGATTCCAAACAAATGTTACACTTCCTTTCGAACATACTTATATATCCGAAAATAAGCGCAGCGATTGACCGAAGAAAGCACCTTTTCGACAACACAAAGACTGGGAAGATTATTTGTAAAAACGGAGTGCTTGGGGAAACCCACGTGTTGAATTTTATTCAAATATTTTGCAATGTGCTACCGTAAAACAAAGAAAAATTAATATCCAGAAATGCACACGACAGTACAATAAAATCTAAAAGCGTAGAATGGATAGAAAGATGAGTACAACGATGCTCACCTACTTTCACTGGATAACGTGGACAAAAAGAAAAAAACAGATGAAACTACATTTGTGAAGAACATGAAGGTGCAAAATTGAAGAACAAACATATTAAACTAAAGTTGTGAAGATTAAATTAAAGAAGTGATATTTTCATGATTCGGAAATTTTCCAAATATTTTGGAGTGCGAAAAACTGAAAAATGGATGAGGGTTTATTGCAGCAACAAAAAACTCGGATACTCGTAGTTGTATTCAAGCATAATTTAACGCAACATCTGTTTGAAAATTTGCTCTTGCAAAAAAATTCTCCCTGAAATCGACAAGTATTAAAGCTTCCAATCCCAAAGCGCAGTGGACAACATGGCGACTTGGTCCCGTGTTGGAATGCAGCTGGCCAGGCTGGTTCCAAGAGAAACAGGTGCGATTAGTACGGGAACGTCAATCTTATCATGAATGGAATACGGGATTGCACCATACAATACAAATTTTGAAGATGTGAATCAGGTTTTTAGTGTAATTCACCAAAAAAAGTTATATTTACAGCAATATACGTTTGTGTATTTCACCATTCCTGCACCAAAAACCGGATTAATATCGTCAAAACTTGTACGTCATTCTTAGGTTTGCATCACCGTCTTCGGATTAAACATGAATTTAAAAGTCCGGTAAATCTGCTTTGGTAGGTTCCCTGTTACTCTACCCAGCCTTATTTAAACTGGGAAGCTGACACCTAGCTTAATTTTAATCATAATGGGAACATTTCTGTTCTCTGAAATTACTGAAAACTTTATGCTCTTACTGCCGGAAATTCAGAATATTTATTATTATTAAAACAAATTTGCAGAGAAACTACTGATTGCTATTGACCTTTATAAACATTTTGCAATGAAAATAAAAATTGTACTCTTTTTTTCATTTATTTTAAACAATACATTTATTATTCATCTGATTAAAGCCCAACTGAAACTACTGTTGAAAAATATGTTAATATTGTATACATTTTCTTTCTCATTTCATAGTTATTCTGACAGTAATTTAGGCTTACTGTTAAAACAATGCTATTTCCTAAATTTCAGGACAATTTATAACCGTAAACGTCGTCTCTTCAAACATTCTGGTAACATAAACATTTTAACGAAACGAAAAACAATTTCTTAGCTGATAATTACTCTGATAAGGAGTTGCATGCACAGTAGCGAGTACTAAATTTAATGGTAAAGATAAAACGCTATTATTGGAATATTTTCACTGTATTCCATGTAACCACTTCCTTCAGGAAGCTTGAAAATTTTCATCGTCATGGAGAGCGAATCGAGCCTGCACCTCCCGATTTCCTGTTGACCGTGCTACTCATTACGCAACCCAAGACAAGAAAATTCCAAACAACTGAACAAAAATATCTGAGAACTTTCAGATGTTGCCTAGTCCAAACTATTCCTGCCCCATCGTAGCATCTCACGACCGTCTGAATTACGTGGTAGTTGCAGGTGTTCTTCTAATGTTATACTTTGATTCTCCTGAAGTAACACACCCATCCTGCAAGTTTCAGTACGATCGCACACGATTTTGCTGCTTCTGCATGTAATCAAGCAGCATTTATTATTTCTTCATATATTTACATTGTTATTTTCTTCTAAATCTAAATTGCACTATTTTTCTCAAATTTTATGCCTAATATTATTAATTTATCCTCTGCAGTTCCTTTTTCAGCTTTATGACCTCAAAACCTTTGAGCAAAAAAAATAAAAAAATGGGAAAATAAATGTGCCCCCCTGCATTGCACAGCTGATCGGAATATTTATTATTATTAAAAAAGGTTTTGTAGGAAAACAACTGATAGCTCTTGCTTTTAGTTTCTTTTAGTAAAAAATTTATATATAAATATATATATATATTTATATATAAATATATAAAGCCACACAGGAAATGGACATGGAGACATCCAAATGGGACGACAAGTGAAATTGATTTTATTATGTGTAACAAAAAATTCGTCATAGAAGACTGCAGTGTGCTAAACAAGTTCAACACAGGTAGTGACCATAGATTGGTGAGATGCAAGATGCACCTCAACACTAAACTTGAACGTGGCAAGCTCATAAGACAAACAAAATCTATTGACATAACCAACCTTAAAAAACACCATAATACCTTCAAGTTAGAACTGAAGAACAGGTTCTCTGCTTTAGAAGGCCTAACATCGGAAGAAGTGGACATCTCTGAAGTTAACAGAAAAGTAACCAAAGCTCTTATGGAAACAGCAACAAAATTAGCTGGGTCTAAGAACAAGTTGCATGTGAACAAATTATCAGGAAAAACCAAAATGTTGATGCAAAAAAGAAGAGAGATGAGGACAACTAAACAAGATGTGACTTCCAAAGTGGAATATATAGAGCTATGCAAGACAGTAAGAAAAAGTATCACTGAAGACGTAAGGAAATTCAACTGTGAACTAGTGAGGAAAGCAATTGAAAACAACCAAAGCCTAAAGATAGCAAAGGGACATCTCAGTAAGGGAAGAAAACAGATTATGGCACTGAGAAAAGAAGATGGTTCTGTAACAAGAAATAGAGGCGAAATTTTGACAAGAGTGAAAGATTTCTACTCCAAATTATATGAAAGGGATGATATATGCACTCCAGACATCATGAAAGATACCAGTACCAGAGTTCCTCCAGTCCTTCCAGCAGAAGTTGCACATGCAATCAAGAACATGAAGCGAGGAAAAGCTCCAGGAGAAGATGGAATTACTGTAGACATCATACAAGAAGCAAGTGGAGAAATCGAAACAGTACTCGCCCAAATTTTCACTCGATGCCTTAATGAAGGAAAGATTCCTGAGGATTGGAACACCGCTACAATGATCCTGCTACATAAGAAAGGGGACATTGAGGATCTCGGAAACTACAGACCTATCAGCCTCCTATCAGTAGTTTATAAAATCTTCACTAAAGTTCTTTCACACCGCTTGAAGGTAACACTGGACATGGCTCAACCGAGAGAACAAGCTGGATTCAGGAGTGGCTACAGCACAATAGATCATATCCACGTGCTGAGAGAACTAATTGAAAGAGCGAGGGAATATGAACTTCCATTGTGCATGGCTTTTATCGATTATGAAAAAGCCTTTGACTCGGTGAAACCATCAGCAGTTACAATGGCTCTGAAAACCTGCGGTATTGAAGATGCATACATTAATATTATTAATAACATCTACGAAAATGCAAGTGCAAAGATTAGGCTGTTTGAAAATACAACACACGTAAAAATTGGAAAGGGAGTGAGACAAGGTGACACCATATCTCCGAAGCTCTTTAATGCCACATTGGAGGGTGTTTTTCAGTCGCTGAGCTGGGAAAACAAGGGGATAAAGATTAATGGAGATTATCTAACCCACCTTCGTTTTGCTGATGACGTAGTCATTTTTGCAACTACCCCATCAGAGCTGCAGAGTATGATCCAGGAACTTGCTGACAAGAGTAAAGAAGTGGGATTAAAAATGAACTTTCAGAAGACAAAAGTGATGTTCAATGCTTTTACAAGAAATGAAGATTTATCGATTGATGGAGAAAAGCTGGAGTTAACAGACACGTACGTTTATCTTGGACAGCAGATATCAAGTGAGGGTCACATTGATGAAGAAATTAATCGGCGTACAAAACTTGCCTGGAGAGCTTTTGGAAGAAACAGCATAATTTTCAAGAGCAATATGCCATTATGTCTTAAAAGAAAAGTGTTTGATCAATGCATCCTTCCAGTGCTTACGTATGGTGCAGAGACGTGGACCTTAACTAAAAGAGACATACAAAGGCTGCAGACAACTCAAAGAAGCATGGAGAGGTGCATGCTTGGTTTAACCAGGAGAGATAAGAAGAGGAACTCGTGGATCCGAAAATTGACAAGAGTGGAAGACATCATGATCAGAGTTAAATCCCTGAAATGGCAATGGGCTGGACATACTGCCAGAAGGACAGATCATCGATGGACAGCCGAAATTTTAGATTGGATTCCAAGGGACAGGAAAAGACCCAGAAGAAGACCACATAGGAGATGGGCGGATGAAATTCGAAAGTATGCAGGGGTGACATGGAGGAGACTGGCACAAGACAGACCGTTGTGGAGGAAACTTGGGGAGACCTTCGTCCAGCAGTGGATTGATAATGGTTGACAATGATGATGATGATGATATATATATGGGATGTAAGGTCAGGTGATGCATAACATCACAGCCTCTCTTTCACAAATGTCAACCCCGCCTTCTCGCGGTACATCCTGTTCCCACTAAAGGGGCTCTGACGACCGCCAATAGCGGTATAACTATACCATCGGTATTAGAGGAAATGCTATCCCACTCTCATAAACTCGCTTGGCCAGCGTGGTGAGTTATGGCCAAACCCCTCCAAAATGACTCCACAACTTAAATCTTGGCCCTCAGTCTCCGGCAGCTGGAATGTACCTGGCCAAGGCAGCGGCCAGTGCGACATGAAGGCAGAGGGTGCTAAAAATCCCCGGAGGACCCGACTAGGCTGCCATCTGATGCTGACCTTGGCGACGTATAACGGACGCTCCCTATCTTCTGATTCAAGGCTTCTTGAATTGGAAGAGGAACTACAAAGGATCAAGTGGGACATCGTCGGGCTAAGTGAGGTAAGGAGAAAATTAGAAGATCTCATTGAACTGAAAAGTGGACATCTCTTCTACTATCGTGGGACAGATACTGGCAGAACTAGTGGTGTTGGATTTATAATAAACAAGAAACTGAAGGATAAAGTTGTAGAAGTTGAAGGTTCCTCTGACAGAGCTGCACGACTCGTTATCCAACTCTCGAGAAGATACCAGGCTCAGATTATTCAAACTTATGCACCCACCACAAGTCATGCTGAAGAAGAAATTGAAGAATTTTATGAGGAAATTCGTGATCTAAATAATAAAGGTAAGCAGCACTTGAAGATAATTATGGGAGATTTCAATGCAAAAATAGGGCAACGGCAACAGAATGAAACTTCAGTAGGTAAATTCGGTCACGGCAACAGAAACCAGCGTGGAAATACTCTCGTAGAGTTTGCAGAGGCAGAAGGGTTTTTCATCTTGAACTAATTTTTCAAGAAAAAGCCACACAGGAAATGGACATGGAGACATCCAAATGGGACGACAAGTGAAATTGATTTTATTATGTGTAACACGAATTCGTCATAGAAGACTGCAGTGTGCTAAACAAGTTCAACACAGGCAGTGACCATAGATTGGTGAGATGTAAGGTGCACCTCAACACTAAACTCGAACGTAGCAAGCTCATAAGACAAACAAAATGTATTGACATAACCAACCTTAAAAAACACCATAATACCTTCAAATTGGAACTGAAGAACAGATTCTCTGCTTTAGAAGGCCTAACATCGGAAGAAGTGGATATTTCTGAAGTTAACAGAAAAGTAACCAAAGCTCTTATGGAAACAGCAACAAAATTAGCTGGGTCTAAGAACAAATTGCATGTGAACAAACTATCAGGAAAAACCAAAATGTTGATGCAAAAAAGAAGAGTGATGAGGACAACTAAAGAAGATGTGTCTTCCAAAGTGGAATATATAGAGCTATGCAAGACAGTACGAAAAATTATCACTGAAGACGTAAGGAAATTCAACTGTGAACTAGTAAGGAAAGCAATTGAAAACAACCAAAGCCTAAAGATAGCAAAGGGACATCTCAGTAAGGGGAAAAAACAGATTATGGCACTGAGAAAAGAAGATGGTTCTGTAACAAGAAATAGAGGCGAAATTTTGACAAGAGTGAAAGATTTCTACTCCAAATTATATGAAAGGGATGATACATGTACTCCAGACATCATGAAAGGTACCAGTACCAGAGTTCTTCCAGTCCTTCCAGCAGAAGTTGCACATGCAATCAAGAACATGAAGCGTTGAAAAGCTCCAGGAGAAGATGGAATTACTGTAGACATCATACAAGAAGCAAGTGGAGAAATAGAAACAGTACTCGCCCAAATTTTCACTCGATGCCTTAATGAAGGGAAAATTCCTGAGGATTGGAACAACGCTACAATGATCTTGCTCCATAAGAAAGGTGACATTGAGGATCTCAGGAACTACAGACCTATCAGCCTCCTATCAGTGGTTTATAAAATCTTCACTAAAGTTCTTTCACACCGCTTGAAGGTGACACTGGACATGGCTCAACCGAGAGAACAAGCTGGATTCAGGAGTGGCTACAGCACAATAGATCATATCCACGTACTGAGAGAACTAATTGAAAGAGCGAGGGAATATGAACTTCCATTGTGCATGGCTTTTATCGATTATGAAAAAGCCTTTGATTCGGTGAAACCATCAGCAATTGCAATGGCTCTGAAATCCTGCGGTATTGAAGATGCATACATTAATATTATTAATAACATCTATGAAAATGCAAGTGCAAAGATTCGGCTGTTTGAAAATACAACACACATAAAAATTGGAAAAGGAGTGAGACAAGGTGACACCATATCTCCGAAGCTCTTTAATGGCACATTGGAAAATGTCTTTCAATCACTGAACTGGGAAAACAAAGGGATAAAGATTAATGGAGATTATCTAACCCACCTTCGTTTTGCTGATGACATAGTCATTTTTGCAACTACTCCATCAGAGCTACAGAGTATGATCCAGGAACTTGCTGACAAGAGTAAAGAAGTGGGATTAAAAATGAACTTTCAGAAGACAAAAGTGATGTACAATGCTTTTACAAGAAATGAAGATTTATCGATTGATGGAGAAAAGCTGGAGATAACAGACACGTACGTCTATCTTGGACAGCAGATATCAAGTGAGGGTCACATTGGTGAAGAAATTAATCGGCGTACAAAACTTGCCTGGATAGCTTTTGGAAGAAACAGCATACTTTTCAAGAGCAATATGCCATTATGTCTTAAAGGAAAAGTGTTTGATCAATGCATCCTTCCAGTGCTTACGTATAGTGCAGAGACGTGAACCTTAGCTAAAAGAGACATACAAAGGCTGCAGACAACTCAAAGAGGCATGGAGAGGTGCATGCTTGGTGTAACCAGTGAGAAATAAGAAGAGGAACACGTGGATCCGAAAAATGACAAGAGTGGAAGACATCATGATCAGAGTTAAATCCCTGAAATGGCAATGGGCTGGACATACCGCCAGAAGAACAGACCATCGATGGACAGCCGAAATTTTAGATTGGATTCCAAGGGACAGGAAAAGACCCAGAAGAAGACCACATGGAAGATGGGTGGATGAAATTCGAAAGTATGCGGGAGTGACATGGAGGAGACTGGCACAAGACAGACCGTTGCGGAGGAAACTTGGGGAGACCTTCGTCCAGCAGTGGATTGATAATGGTTGACAATGATGATGATGATATATATATATATATATATATATATATATATATATATGTTATAAATTTATTTTATCTTGCGGTTCTATCGCTCTGGTTTCTGCAAATCGCCTTGAATTAGGCATGAAAAAAAACGAAATATATGTTGTACTGTTGTTGTGAGATGTACAATTCTGAGAACGATGCTATCTCAAATTACAGCCCTTTAGTACACTAAACCGTCTTGGGAAAGTGTAGGCGAAGTTCAAAATTTTCCTATGCTCCTGCTTTAAGTCGCTTGGATTTCAAACATTGATCCTCAAAAAAATGCGTTTTGCAGTCGATTTGCAGTCTCTTTAACGACCATGACCCTAAACGTTTGTAATACCCTAAATACTATAACAACCAAAAACTGTCTGTTGGCTTGCTGCATTGTGTAGTAATAATAATAATGACTGAATGTGACTCCTGATGATCCCTCATAGGTCGTGCACATTTAAAGAAAAACTTAAAATTGGATGTCTGTTTCACTCTAGTTAGGCGTTTCGGGCGGATATGGTTGTTTGCATGAACGGGCGTTTTGGGCGTTATGGTCGTTAAAGTGTTAATGCACGAGAGCGGTCCGATACTAAAAGGAGGACATGACCTTGATGCACGACATGCATACGCAAGTGTGACGCAAGATTCGCGAGTTTATCGTATGTATAAAGAGCAGTAGTCCAAGAATCGCTGTTGTTCTCCGATAAGTTTTCTGCGGTTGCCAAGTGAACAAACTGCATGGTGTTACTGAAAAGTGTTCCAAGCCAGGAGTAGGCACATTCATTAGATTTCTGCAAGCGAAAAGTGCCACAGGAAGCGATATTCATAGCGGGCTAGTTGATATTTATGGACAGGGTGTTTCAAGCAGAAAGGTCGTGTCACTGTCATGCAGCAAATTCTAACGTGGTGAAACGTAATTGAACGATTATCCCGATCAACACAGGAAGAGACCAAGGACTTAGCACACAGAAGACAATTGTGTTCTGGTCGAAGGTTTAATACCAGTAGATCGAAGAGTGACAATTCGTAAAATTGACAATTAGACAGGCATTCTTAACAGTGGTGTTCATGAGTTCATCACAGAGTTAGGGTTTCTTATATTTTCTTTTGGGGGAGTCCAAAAATGCTGACTAACAGACACAAATTCGACAGAATGGCTGCTTCACTCGAAAACATTACCAGTCATAATAATAAAATAAACTCGTTTGCATTAAAAGCAGTCTGACAGGGGTGGAAACTAGGATGCACTATTGCCCTCTGGTGTTAAAACGGAATCCAATGACAGAAGCATCCACAATCTCCAACCTCCAAAGAATTTAAGGTTCAGTTGTTTGTAAAATAATTATTGGAGACGATATTTTGCGATTATGAAGGCTTACTTCCCTGTGAATTTCTCTTCCTAAAACAGCAAGTAACGGAGACATGTAGTGAAACAGTATTGCGAAATTGCAGGAAGACATTCAAATGATTCGTATCTAATGGAACCCAAAAAATAATTGGGTGTCATTAATGTGGTAGTTAATTTTTTTAGTAGAAAAGTAAAGATACACTATCGATAACCTTGAAATACAGCATGTCAACATTTGCGTAGCTAATATTTTCCATAACATTTTTTATTTTGTCATTTACCTTTGTCCTTCTCAATTCTCTCATACAGGTTAATCTAGTGAAAAAAACGAAGCCAGGCTTATTTCGTAGACGGAAAATTGAGCTACAAGTTCTTCATAAATAGTGTACATTATGGCTCGTATGTATTAAACAAATGTTTTCTTCTTTTGTCTAAACCCCCAATCCAATACTCGCCGTACGTTCAAGGTCATTTGGGTCATAAAATGCACTGACGGAAAAAAAAATCCCAATACCAAGAAGGGGTTGTGTTAGATAAGTGACAGTTAGTAGGCGGTTAGAGTACATCTGTAAGATGACGTCTATGCAATTTTCGCGTTCGGCGCATACGTGTGGCGCTAGTAGTGCCCCTCGGAACATGCAAAGTAGGTTTGCTGTAAATACGCGCTGTAACGTTCGTGAGCGTTAGTTATCGTTCAGATTCAGCGTAGTGTGTTGATGTTAGTGAAGAATGCCTTTAAGAAGACGAAGAAGCCATTATCAACAGCTCACGGAGTTTGAACGAGGTCGTGTAATAGGGCTACGAGAAGGTAAATTTTCTTTCCTCAATATTGCAGAACGAATTGGCAGGAATGTAGCCACTGTGAATGATTGTTGGCAGCGGTGGTCAAGGGAAAATACTGCCTCAAGAAGACTGGGTTCCAGCCGGCCACGTGGCACTACTGAGAGGGAAGACCGCCGTGTACTGCGTATGGCCGTGGCGCATCGTACTGCGTCTGCGGCAGCAATTCGAGCTGCAGTTGCCACCACAGTGATACAACGAACTGTTACACATCGGTTACTTGAAGGACAGCTCCAAGCCAGACGCCCTGTAGCATGCATTCCACTTACTCCAAACCACTGCCGTTTGCGACGTCAGTGGTGTCAAGCTAGAGCTCATTGGAGGACGGAGTGGAGATCTGTTGTGTTTTCTGGTGAAAGCTGGTTCTGCCTGGGTGCTAGTGATGGCCGTGTGTTGGTTAGAAGGAGGCCAGGTGAGCGCCTGCAACCAACCTGTCTGCGGCCTGGACACACTGGACCTACACCTGGAGTTATGGTCTGGGGTGCAATTTCTTATGACAGCAGGAGCACTCTCGTGGTTATCCCACGCACCCGGACGGCACAGTTGTACGTCGGTCTGGTGATTCAACCTGTTGTACTGCCATTCATGAACAGCCTTCCAGGGGGTGTTTTCCAACAAAATAACGCTCGCCCGCATACCGCTCTTGTAACCCAACATGCTGTACAGAGTGTCGACATGTTGCCGAACCCTGCTAGATCACCAGATCTTTCACCAATCAAGCACGTATGGGACATCATTGGACGACAACTCCAGCGTCACCCCCAACCAGCATTTACCTTCCCTGTATTGGCCGACCAAGTGCAACAGGCATGGAACTCCATCCCACAAACTGACATCCAGCACCTGTACGACACAATGCATGAACGTTTGCATGCTTGCATTCAAGATTCTGGCGGTTACACCGGTTATTAATGTACAAGCATTTCACATTTAATATGGCTCTTCTCACGCTTACATTAAGCTGTGATCTTGAAACCTTAATCGATTAAATATATTACCTATACAAATGTATTGCCGCCATTTGATTCCTCTACAACTATTTTTTCGTGGTATTGGGATTTTTTTCCGTCAGTGTATTCAGAATTGTGGCAGGGCATGGCATTTTTACATTGAAAATAACTGGAAAAAAGAAAAGGATTACAACAGACACAGATGTATCATGAAATACGGGATTACATCAGTATACATTACAAATTTTGCATTTGTTCAATTCGAGATACAAATATAAAATTCTGATTGTATACTGGTGTAATCCTGTATTTCATGATTTATCTGCTTCTCCTGGCAATCACGGATAACGATGAGTTTTATGAATCCAGATTCGCTAAATATGAACGCAGTTGCTTTGACTGGCGATACCTATATTGTGTTAAATTCAAATAACTCGGAAACTTGAGATTTAGTCGTTCTGGGTGGCCAGTGGTTAGCATACTCGGTCGCAAAACGCAGGACGCGGGATCGATGATTCCCGTACCAGGATAATGAAATTTTCAAGTTTCCGGATATTATTTGACTTACCCTTCTCGTCATAATTTACAACAATAAACGGAATCACATCTTCAAATTTGTATTGCACACAGATGTGTTTGTTATTTACATCGTTGTCATACGCTTTTCACAGGCTTTTTTATAATGATTTTCAGCGCAGCGATAACAACATAGTTATCGTTATGCAGTGAAAGAACGTTAGAACGTGTGGAAAATTTTGTCTAGAACATTGAACAGCTGTTCTTGTTAACTCATTAATTACCAGAGATCTGCCATGACTTTGTAAAGTAAGCAGTTTAATAAAGCATTTCTAAGATTTCAAAACACATTATGCGAATGCTACGTTGCAATACATGAGCGTTTTGAAACATTCAAGCATGTAAATAAGATTTCTGTACCCATGAATTCTTACCGCGTATTCAGCAGCGTATTATAGTAGATCACAATAGATTACGTCGTTCAACTGTCAGAATTAACGTGTGCTAAAATTATTCTAAGTTGAAATAAAGGCGAATATTAAAAAATCGTCAATACCTTGAGTAAGATAAAATGGACTACAACATTCCGGTAGAGAAAGAAAATGGTTAAATTCTGCGGTAAATCAGTAGAAACCGTTCTTTTGTTTTTTTACGTGTCTACTATGAAGATAGTCATCATTATGTACCGTAACATCCTGCTCTTTCATTCCACTGATCAAAGTATTAACGATTGCTAATGTAAAGAACGACGTCATTTGGCTGGATTGTTTTCCCACTTGATCCACTCCTTCTAATAACGTAACGCATTGTAGAGCATAGCAAGCTGCTAGAAGATACTTCTGTCTGAAATCCATAAATCTGCCCCTGCTTGTCCGATTTGAAAAATTATTTTTGCATTGGCAAGCCTGAAATAAGAGAAAGGTGATCTTTTGTTTTCACTCTTTGTCCAACGAAGAACCTTGGCACTGGAGGGATTAAATTCAGATTTGACGACTTTGTGTTCTTCGATGAAGCTTTACACGACACCTATAGCGGTGACAGTTTTTATTTTCAAAAGTCTTGCACGCTAAGGAACGTAAAAGAAAATTAAATATTAATGTATTTCAGATATTCTTTGAATTCATTGCTGAAAAACTGCTGTCACATCGGCCTTTAAGTACTTTTATATTCCTAAACTTATCGGTGTCTCTTTCAGGGAAATGCATTTCTTTTTCATTCAAGCACTGACCAATGCATAATTCACCGAACAAATTGTTAGAAAATTGCTCTAACAGTACTCGTGTGTTCAAACAGTATTTGGGTACAATGTTTTGCTTTCGAAAATATATTTCACACTTTACAATATTTCTAGGTACAGTTATAGCAAGATCTCTTTCCCGTAAATTATTTCATGCATGTTTTTATTTTAAGTTTAAAAGCAATAGGATAGGTTGTAAAGTTATTGTATGCTTAAAACTGTATATGTAGCTTAGGGAACAATAAGTAAAGTTTGCTCTTCAAATTCACTCACTTTAGGTGAAACAGGTGTCACTCAAATAAAGTTCACGAAATAGTTGCTTACAAATCTGTCTTTTATTCAGCTAAAACTCACTAGGAACTTAACAAATTAAGAACTTTCAAATAATTACTCTAATAACAGCAATAGTCGCTTAAACGAATTAACTTGTGTTAGTATGCACAATAGCAGATAAAGGAACTCTAACACGGAATTTATAACATCATTCGAACACGCGCACTTCAAGAACAGACCGCTTCAGGGTTAAATAGCTTCCACGAATATCACATCACATTTTGTTTGGTAGTTCCATGCATTATATCTTGTTCTTAGATTGTTGAATATGCAGAGGTCATGCACTATTGACCTCAATTCAGAGAGTCAGAAAACATAACGTTAAGGTTGAAAAACTGAAAGTGAAAGAACTGAAAATTTGCATAAAGAAAGACAATTAAAAATGAATGTTAAATTAGGTATCTCTTTACATGAACAAAAGTAGGAAAACGGAAAAATGCAAGCGTTTCCGTCCTAGAATTGCTCGAGCACTTCTAAGTGACCTAGAGAAATGAAAATTGGTACGATGATAAGTCCTGATGTCCATATACCAAAAATGCCCAAAAACCCAAAAAATAAAAATGGCGGCTTTGGGACGTTGCGTGCTTGGATTTTTTAGGGAATTGCTCGGCCATTCTAAATGACGTAGAAATCTAAAAATTGAAATGCTGACAGGTTTAAGGTCCGAATGCCTAAAAAAGTCGGGAAGCCAAACGAAACAAAATTGCGATAATGCAACATTTCTTTATTTTTTTTCTTATTGTCTAACTTCTTCAAAATAACCTAGAGATCTGAAAATTGACAAGCTGGCAGGTCTTCATGCCCCCCCCCCCACCCGATGGCGCTGTGATCTAAGCGATGTCTTCTGACGATCCGTCTGAGTTCGGTCTGGGTTCATGGATGTTGTTGGCTCTGTGTTCATGGATGCTGTTGGATCTGGGTTCATGGATGTTGTTGGGTCCGGGTTCATGGATGGTTCCGGTTTGACACGGATGTTGTGTTTGCCTCATGACACTGGCTCTCTGCCTTCCCTGGAACCAGTGGTCCTAAATTAAGGACAGGCGACTGCTTATAGCTCACTGAGTTGCTCATGGTGCTCGTTAAAACCCCAATAAGAAATAGGTCTTCATCTCCGGATTCCTAATAAAATCCGAAAACCGAAAAAAATCAAAATGACAGCTTTGGAAAATTTTCTACTTGGATATTTTCCTATTTGTTCCAGCACTTCTAAATGACGGAGAGATCTGAAAATTGGATACTATTTTCAGATATCTACATCATTCGAACGTTGAGTGATCGATTGATTTATTCATTCATGCTTCAGCAACTCACCAATTACCACTGTTCCTCATCAAAAAAGGTACCGGTACTGCTTGGCACAAAAATGACGAAAAAATACATGTACACTACTAATTATTTTATATTTTTTGGTAAGTATCACAAAAAGTATTTAGCGGAAGTAGTTCTATCTGAGAAATAAAACATAGTAACCTTCCATTGTATATACCTATGAACCATGATATAACTTAAAGTTCTGTACCAAAATTACAATTTCTTTTTCTAGTGAATCACAGGAGTGGTGAAAGCACTACTTTAAGTTTCCTGAAGGTCCTACTGCTAATTGAAGTGTTCTCTCCCATATCACAAATACAATATCTGCAAACGCATTTTTTGTTTGTTTGTTTGCAGGATTAACCACCACTGAAAACTGTAAGCAATCTCTCGTACTGTAGTTGAGGGAGCAGGTTCTAAGCAAGTGATAAACACAGTTCTGTAAGATGCACACTTAAAATATGTTCTCAAACGGGATACAGACACCAATTGATCTCTGACGAATGATTAGTTTTCTTTTCAAATACTTTATGGTTACGGGTCAGGAAAAACATTTTCTAGCTAATGAAATGTAACAACAAACCAAGTTTAAAGAGTATTGTGACAAGTCACACTCATATGTTGGCCTAAAATGCATATCAGAAAATGTTAAAAACTAATAGGAGGAATATATCAAATACACTATCTACCAACAAGTAATTGTACACCTATGATAGCAAAGGAAAACGAAGTTTATTTACCTTCAATAGTTGGTGGAGCCTACACGAGCGGCGATTACAGCTGCGACACTCCAGGGCATACTCTCAACCAGGCGTTGTACGACGGCTAGCGGTATTTTCTTCCAGTCGGCTTTGAGAAGACAGGTCAGTTCCTTCACCGATTACGGACGGTGGGGGCACCCCTTAAGTCGACGCTCCAACTCGTCCCAGAGATGCTCGATAGGGTTAAGGTCCAAGCTCTGCGCAGGCCAGTCCATTCGATTAACCCCATTGTCACCATACCAAGCCATGGTGGACCTCGCAACATGACAGGTGGCATTGTCATCCTGAAAGTAACATGGGTCTACCCCGTAGAACTACCACAACGTAGGAAGTACATGGTCATACAAAATGGTGGGGTAAGTCTAGGCGTTGAGTCTACCAGGAATTGCGACCAAGGGTCCCGTGCCATACCAGGAGAAACACCCCCAAAGCATATTTCCACCGCAGCCGAACTTCACAGTTGGCACAATACATTCCGGCGGCAGGCATTCTTCAGGCAGATGCCAAACCCAGACCCTCCCATCTGAACGGTAGAGGGTGAACCTTGATTCGTCGCTCCAGAGAACCTGTTTCCACTGTTTAACGGTCCACTCTTTAACGGACCACTGTCGACGTCCTTTGCACCACGTTAGCCGAGCAGCGCTATTGGACTTGGTGATCAGTCCTATGGGCGGCAGCACGTCCATGATAACCGAGCAGATGGGCTTTCTTACGGATGGTATTCATCGAAAGAACAATCCCGGATGCCTGTTGAAACTCCTAGCGGATGTGGCCTATCGATTTGGTGCGGTTCTTCCGAATTTCTCTGGCCAGCACCCGTCGGTTTCTAACTATCAGTTTTGTGGGTCTGCCGGGTCAGCGCACATTCCGACAGTCACCTCTCATCTTCCATTTGCCAATCACGTAGGCCACTATCGATTTTGGGTACTTCAACTCGCTGGATATGTCCCGTATGGATCGGCCATTTCTGTGATACCCGACGATTACAACTTTCTTGAAATCAGGGAGCTCCGAACTGCGTGGCATCTTGCATGCGACTGGTTGCGTTGTTGTTTCCCACACGATATTTAACGGCGGCGGCCGTGACGTGCATCAGGACCGCAGATATCGTCGATTGCAGGGGTGTAGAATTACTTGTTGGTAGATAGTGTAGATTATTGTGTAACATTTCAGATAACACCAATTGTACGCAGTTATGAAATTTTAATTTTCACTTCTGATATTTCGATTTTGTTCTTTAGTTAAGGTTGTCCAATGTACAGTAATTTGTGTTGGTATGCAAGGCTTTCATTCTAAACAAGACATTCAGTGATTTCCCATAAATATATTTCCAAACGATTCACTGAGACATCATAATATGATACATTATAAATTTAAAGAAATGCTGTATAAAAATGTAATTTACGTTTTGAAGCCAGAAGCTATGAACAGCTTTAAGTTTTATATCTATAAAATCTAAAATAATTAGGAACAATTAGACTTTTACAATTCCGATGTTATATATAATTTTATTACACACACCTTTAATTAGTCTTGTCTCTGAGCATATGATAATCTTTTCATTTGTATGTGGGCCAAATCCCGAAATGACCGCAAAATCGTCATGACCACAGTTGCCGATCCAGCCTACAAAATGAATCCCATATTGCTACACCACAAAGCGAATTTACATATGCAATAATCTAATGACACATTCATAAAAAAAATTGCTGATTTACGGAAGAAGGATTTTCGTATTTTGTTCAGAAAATTTGTTATTAAAGGTGTTGCAAATTTTTGTGGAGATTCGTCTTGTTCTTCTCTGACAGTTTAGCAATTTTCTCACAAATACCAGAGATTCCTGTTTACATCCAGAGACAAAATTAACACTTCAGCGACATATCTCAATCCCAGAGATATTCTATCTCATCTAGAGATAAATACGGAGATATTTCGGTCTGAGCATCTCTTCATCCGGAAATGCAACCGCAGTCGTCCATTTCCAAGTTCTAAATTCCAATTCCGAGAGGCTGACCAGGAACATGTGGAACCCACAAGTGTGTGCGTATGTGCGTGTTAGGCTCAAAACATAACAACCCACGTTTTGATAAGCGACTGTTTTAGAGTTTATTATTTATTTCTGTTAATTCCTTTTCACAATTAATTTTACTCAGAATTGCTGAACTTTTAGAAAAAACGTCCCATTTCTCGTTTTCGTTTTAACTCCGAACACCAACTTTACTCATTGGAAACTTAATGACTCTGAGCTGCTCGTTTCCAAATGTACTTCCTATCAGATATTGTACAGGATGCGACAGCTACAAAATTTTCTCCAGCATTATTGATATATTGTAAAATCGAGCACTGTTGATCCATTCTGAAATCGATCACACCTGATACATTAGAAGATAGCCTCTGACAATTTGGCATGCAAAAGATTTGAAGTTTTGAAACACCGCTTATTGATGAAGGAAGCGTAGTAAGGAAATGATTGGAGAAATGGAGGAATGACCAAACCACACGAAATATAATTACACACTTTTATCTATTATATTCCTGATTTTGAATGCGCTTTGACATTACATTCTAAACAGTAAGCCCACTTTATCCTTTTCATTACTTTAATGTTTGCGTACATGGCATTGTCGGAGAAAAATCTCTCAGGCTGATTCAATTTAAAATAAATTAACTTAAGGTACTAGGGAATTGTACCTTTAAATAAGTGAAGTTAGCTAACACATCATGAATACTTAAAGAACCACAGAGTTTGCGGCCTCTGATAACTTTGCGTTTTATTCTACCTCTTTCAGCTGTCAAGTTATTGTTGTGACTATTAGAGTTATAAAATCATCTATTTTCTATGATCTAATATGTCTCTATATTGAATATGGAACTGTTGATTTTTTCCGTAAATCTGGTGATTTTCTGGATTTACTTGCATGTGATTTTAGGGATATAAGAAATGGATTGTTGGCAGGCCTGCTTCTGGTATGAGTAGTTATTCTGCAGGAAAGATACGAATTATGACTTTTCCTTATTTGAAGAGATAGTGGGATGAGAAAGATTTCCATAAAACAGGATAAATGTTATTTGCCTTTGCTCTGAACAGATACATACAAAAAATGCACTTTTTTTTTTTTTTTTTGGTTGGAGGTTTAACGACCACCGTGAGCAACTCAATGGGCTATAAGCAGTCGCCCGTCCCTAATTTAGGGTCACTGGTTCCAGGGAAGGGAGAGAGCCAGTGCCGTAAGACAAACACAACATCCATGCCTGACCGGGATTCGAACCCGGACCCCTTACGGACGAATGATCAGAGGCCAGCGCCTTAGACCACTGCGCCACCGGGGCGGCAAAATGCACTTTAAAGCCTAGTGTTATAAAACATAATTGTACGACCTCCAAAACTATTAGTGTACAATAATTTTCTTCATTTCCTCGATAAAAGTGTTATTCTGAAATCAATATTGCATTGCCGGTAAACAAGTACTTAAGAAACTACACTGGCGGAAAGTGAAAAAGGAACACCAAGCAGGAGACGTCTGATACCAACGACATTTATACAGCATAATAACGGAATACAGAGGATAACGTGATCAAAACATTATGGCAAGATACAGCTGTATTTGCTGGTAAACTGAAAAATAACATTTCCATGTAACATGGTTAGCACGAGGTTGAACCGCCATGAACTGCGTCATACTGTGCAATTCAGGCATGGAGTCTGTCGTACAGATGTGGAATGTAAGTTTGGGGTTATGAGTTCCAAGCATCCTCAGCCTGGACGCGTTAATCGGGATGGTCGTGGCTGGTTGTGGAGACCGGATAAGTCGTTGTCCCATAAAATCACACATGTGCTCAATGGGGAACTAATCCGGTGAACGTACAAGCCATGGAAGTTGTCTCACACCCTAAAGTGCATGTTGCGTTTCACGTGCCGTGTGTGGGCGTGCGTTATCTTGCTGGAAAACACCACGATGGACCGACCTTACAAATGGCACAACAACGGGCTGAATGATGTTGTTGATGTAGGAGATGTTGTTTAACGTACCCGGTACAAACACTAGTTGGGTACGGGAGTGATAGCTGCTCGCTCCTCACACCAGGAGACCAGGTGTAGGCCTTGTGGGTCGCTTATGGATGCAAGAAGGGTGGAGACGCTCCCCTGTGCGTCTGCGAATACGCATACGGCCATCGGAGGCTCCCAAGCATAATCTGCTTTCATCGCTGAACACGACAGATCGCCATTGCGTTCTCCAGTGCAGACGTTGGCGACACCACGGCAGCCGTTCCTGGCGGTGGGCTGGAGTCATAGGCACACGTGCACGTAGTCCTGAATCTAGTAGACGGTTGCGGATTGTTCGCACAGTCACCTCAGGTGCAACGGCAGCTCGGATTTGCGTCGCAGTGGATGTTCTGCTTGACAACGCCGCTCTTCTTATGCGTCGATCGGTCCGCTCATCAGTCCGTCTGTGACTCCCGGTTCCACGTCTTCTCGTGTGGGATGTCCCTCGGACCATCTACGCCACCATCGTACCACCACCGATACTTCCCGTCCAATTCACTCCGCAATACGACGATACGGCCAGCCGGCAACGCGGAGTCCGACTAGATGACCTCGCTCAAAGTCCTAAAGCTGCTGAAATCGTACACGTCTTCCATGTCCAGACATTGCAGCTTCTTGAGGGTCTTCGCACGTATCCGTTTGCCGACGAATGATTACATTCACTTCGCCGTACTCCTTAAATACCACCGACGATAATATGCATATTATGCCGTGCTGTGGCGTAAGCGCTCACCGGTTGGTCCCGAAATTAACATCACACCTACGTAAGCTCGACCTCATTAACATATGTAAATTTCATGATCGTCCGCCAATTCCTTCCTGATGTTCTTTTTTCACTTTTCGCCAGTGTATTTGCATTATATTTTGAAAGAAAATAACTTGAAAACCGTCAACATCTGAAGTGCATAGTTTTGTCATTAAAACACATGATCTTAAACTAGATAGGAAACGACAGCGTTCTCAGAAGTCGAGACATTTTCATTATTTCTATGAAAGTTCGTACGTGAAGTATGTGTGCAGAATATTTTTCCTGCAAAATTTAAGAATCTCAGATTTCGCAAGTGTCACTAAGATTTCAGCATTAATTATTGGTTTTAGTTCTTAACATATATCAACTTAAAATTCGAAGGAACGAATGAGAGTAACAATATTTAGTTTAAAATACTTTGAATACACTACAGATAACTATGCAGAAATGAGGTGCATGACTACAAAATATTTCAGGTTTTATAGGTGTACCCTATGAAGATGATCCTCCAAGATCTGCGGGGCTTTCACTCTCAAGTGGATGGCTTTTCAAAGCACCAGAACAACATAGTCTAAAAACCGAAAATCATTAATAAAACCGGTTGATTTAAATCAATCAAACAGTTGTCACGAGAAATAATTTCTTTTTCTGCGGTGCCCACCAGAGATTTCCCTAATTACTTCTTTTAGGTACAGTGGTTTATTCGACCCAAAGAGTAGTCCATGCACGGGATAGATCTGCTGACACAAAGTATTTGCATAACTCTCTGTGGGATAGAATATCTAAGCATTTCTCCAGTAAGGTTGATTTGCTGCTGTGTACTAGACAGTAACCTTAAGATCTCACAAGAACGCGGTTGCCTCATTGTTTGATGGTTCTCCTGACAGTGCCGTTTTGAGTTTGCCATATTTGACATTCCTCTTATATTCTACAAGGCTTGTGAGAAAATCACTTTTTGTCATTCCTATGCAGACCTCCAGTGGATCCTAAAAAGTCGAAAAGCAATTAGTGCATTAAAAAATCTGAACATAATTTGTTTTTTCCTTTAAATACATTTGAAGCAGATTAATGCAAGATATTTTGTAAAATGCTTCACGGTCAACTAAAAGCATGCAAGGCCGCCCCGGTGGCGCAGTGGTCTAAGGCGCTGGCCTCTGAGCATTCGTCCGTAAGGGGTCCGGGTTCGAATCCCGGTCAGGCATGGATGTTGTGTTTGTCTTACGGCACTGGCTCTCTCCCTTCCCTGGAACCAGTGACCCGAAATTAGGGACGGGCGACTGCTTATAGCCCATTGAGTTGCTCACGGTGGTCGTTAAACCTCCAATCAAAAAAAAAAAAAAAAAAGCATGCAAGCACTTTCTAAAGAGATTTACCACTCATTCTGTTCTTTCCGATAGCTTGCATTTCTGCATTTACCTTTAGATCCGAAATATGCAACTCCACCTTCAGTGTTGTACAAGGAACTTCTGGCCTCTTAAAAAACATTTCGTTTTGTTAATTTATGGCCTTTCACAGGACTGCTGCTTTTTTTTCAATTTCGCATAAGGATAAAAATACTTTTTCCAGATGCAAGACTGACATTGCGTGATGTACGGAATATTTGCTATGAAAATTAGATCTTCCGCATTCTTTTTTTCGGCACAACCTGCAGACGTATAGGAGTGGAATGAATGTTGAAATGTTGTTGTATGGCTTTCCTAGAACTCTGGCAAACGAAAACATTACGTGTAGTACAAGAAAATATTTTTCTGGGGAAAGCACTGAGAGTAGCGAAACAAATCCTTTTGCATTCTGTGGCTCAGAATTTTCCCTTTATGAGCCGCAAACGTATGGTTATGTTTCTTGTTATGTTGATATGTTTAAGTCGCAAAATGTGCACTGCGAGTTTCGTTTTTGTCAGTAAGAGAAACATTTCTGTGGAGCTATTTCTTTGGGCGAACGAAACGTTTTGTTTCTATTTGCCAACCGTTCCAATTTTTCATAATTTAAAAACCTGCTTTTCTGCGTTTGACTCTGCATCTCTGTATTCATTAGTCTTTCCTGCACAAAAGTGAACATTCCGTGTCATCGATTACAAGGATCAATATTCACAAATTTTAATACGACTCCAACTGTCCTTTGTAGGTGAGTGTATTTTGTGAAACATGATACATTACTAATAAAAATAAAAATAATTGTTTTCTCTTTCTATGAAATGTGCATTTATTGCATCCCGCGTAATTAAATAACAACAACAAAATGATGATATTAAGCATTAATCAAAGAAGTATTTATCGACTAATGAAAGATCACTAATGAAGATTTAATGTTAAATACTCTATTGTTCATTTTGTAATTACACTAAAACTTCCGAATAGTGGTCACTTCTCGGACCAAGAAAAAGTGACCATTGTTAGGAGGTGGCCGTTGTTCGGAGGTTAAGCCTAAACTTACATTGCTAGGCCGGTGTCCTTAGGCTAAAGGAGATAAAATATATCCAGCTAATGCTCTAAAAAAACCGTTGCAGTGGTTTTTTCGAGTGCTGACTGTTAAAAAATCTGAATATGGTAATTAAATAAATAATTAATGGTTTTGAAGATTTTAAGCAAACCGTTTGTAACGTCTGGTATCAAACAGCCCCTAGGAATGGCGAGAAAGGAGATATGGGTTCGGGTATGCTATAGGGAAAACAAAATATTAGTTAGGAAAGCGCAACTGCACAGTTAGCTAGTCACGAGCCGTAAAGCAGGAACTAATCCCACAGGGACCAAACCAAGCTCATAACCCGCAACTGGCGGAATTTCAGGCCTCACCAGCCACTCCGCATAACGCGCCGGCAATATAAATATACAGGGTACTTGCACCTCACTTAACGTGGAACTAAACTTTTAACTCCCTTCTATTCACTAAAGAATACCACTGCACCAGCCGGAATCCAAACCATTATGCGTTTAGCAGTAAATATTATGCGTCCATATCTTATTCCACTTGCCGGAGTACCGAATGGACTAGGTAGCATCCAAGAATCAAGGTCTCCGTTAGTTCTTCTTCTGGGCTGATTGAGGTGTCCGTTGACCGCTGTTAAGATGTTCCTTTGTTTGCATATTATCGTTAATGTAAGTTCTAAAAGCTGTTCCGTACCAACCAAAATCTGCCGTTGCTCAGAGATTATCGTTGCTCAGAGCTATACTTTAATGAAGATGTCCCTCTAGTAGCTTTTCTTATTGTACGCTGTTATGATCAATTATAGATTGTCGGAATTTTACAGAGACATGTGTCTTAGAAAGTATATGCTAGTTTTTTAGCAGCATTTTTCTTCTTGGAACCAGAAATTAACATGTATTCCAAGCAGATGCGGTTCCCAAAATTGTTAAGTTGAAACAGAATATGCTATCTTTCAAATGTTGGCAAACATTTATTTACTTGTTTCTAAATAGAACTGAGCAACAGAAGAATTAAGAAAACAAGGGCTTCTGACTTTAGAAAAGTTTGAGGCTCATTGACATGAAATATGTAAGGAGCTGGTCCTCGTGAAATTTAACCACTAATTAACTGGAGATGGAAGAGGTAAATAACTTTGTTTAGAGAATATAAGCCATTAATTTTTTTGGAATTTAAACCTCTTCTTACGAACAGTTACACAACACCATAAAAACAAATACGTGCTTTTAGTCTTTATCTATATTTGTTAGCACTGAACGTGGCGAAATAAAAATATGTACTTAACTCTTTAATGCGTGATCTTGCGCTGAATGCAGTTGATCCTGCCTCTACTGTATTTGAGGGAAAAGAGAGTCTCTTTCGTTGCATTGTATTTCCTTGATAATTATAACATCAATAAAATCACGATCTGCGTCTTTTCCCAAGATACATGATAAACTGAGATGAAAGGCATAATCAAATTGCCAAAATTTTGTAGATGCGTAGTTGCAAAGTTTGCGAAATATGACATTGTGTGAATAATACAGGCCAGAAAATGAATTCAGGCGGAAATTATTTTGCCATGTATTTTTTTTTCATACCCTTCGCACGTCATTGAAACAGGTTATAGATAAAATTTGATACCTTTAAAATGTTTATTTTACTTATGTTTCCTCAAGTTCTCTAGGAGTTGTTCAAAAACCGGGATCCATATGCTATTTCAACATACATACCTCAAATTTTCTCTCGCTATATATGTACCAAAGAAAAGCAAATTGAAATGTGCAGTTAATATTTTGCAGCCATGGCTCTTAGGTTAATTTGGTAGATAAGATATTTTGTAATTCACACATTTTTTAAAATATACGAATTTTACATTTTGCGTACTATTTAGCTTTCAGTTTTCATTTGTTAAAAATATATAATATTAACTGACTCGTTTGCTTCAGTAATTAGAAAACATCCGGATGAAAATTTGCTAGCATTACTCATTTGAGTAGGCCACAGAAATCAAAAATACATTTATTTTCAAATGGTACCCAAAAATGTCTATTGATATCATATCAATCACATAAGTTCAGCAACAAGATTTCAATTCGAACACGTAAATCGGATTCACAAATCTGTTAACCGCTGAGGCTGTTAACCACATTATCGGAGCACCGCCATAGAATTCGCGTATGTATAATGCCTGCATTTTTAATGAAAATTCGAATGCTGATGTAGTTTAATTAACTTCTACAGAGGAGGAGTAAAACATTGGTATTTGTCTGCTGTTTTAGGTTGCGATAACTTTTGATTCGTCCACACAAATGTTTTAGAAATACAGTATGTAAATACTTCCTGGGAATATAGTTTTTCTTTGTCATCTCGTACGGCCCGAAAACGTATGATATTCCAATATCGTATAGTGCTCTTTTCTTCTTCAACAATAGAGAATACTTATCCTACTGAAATTAATGTTATGTGCAAAACCGAAAATCTGAAGTGATGAAATTATTTACATGTTCCAGCTGAAACCTTCTTAGTATCACTTGGATCTTATAGATTTTCTTCACATGGTTGTATAATCAAATAAAATTCCATGCACTCGAAATTATTGTTACTAATTTTATTTTCTGAAACATTTCAATCTTACCGTGACTTTTGAAGAAGACACGCTATTTTAATAATTTCCTTAGTATTTGAACGAAAGGACATGTTTGAATGAGTTATAACTCCTGCGGTCATATGGAAAATAATTTTATAATGTGGGCTGAAATATTTTAAGGTTTATTTTTGTAAATCTCTGTCATTATTTGGAATCAAATGAGTGATATCTATGATTTCAATTAGAGTGAAAAGAACATAATACCATTCCTCGTCTTTATACGACTTTAGTGGGTTGCCGGACGGGTTAGAATATTCAGACGAATTACACTGCTGGCCATTAAAATAGCATCACCAGGAAGATCACATACCAGGAGCTCGAAATTTTGCAGAAGCGCAGAACGCGGCCTTACATGAAAATGATTAACCGGGTAGAACGCGTGGAACTCATATGGGACTGTCACGTCCCCTGGAAATCGTATAAGAGTAGTGAACAAGAAGCCAGTGGTAAGCACTCAAAGTGTGTTTTGTCGGACTTCCGGGCCACGTACAACTGCTGTATGCTTGTCGAAGACAACGGCAGCCCCACCAGGAGGTGTTCGACTTAGATCGTGAAAGACTTTTGGCATATCGGGGTTGCACATTATCAATCGGAGACATCGATGCCTGTGTTAGCCGTCATGAGGCCAGAATGGGGAGAATATGGCGTCAATTTTAACGGAGCAACATACACACCGACGTGCAGGATCACAACGGCCCAGTCAAACCACAGAAGGAGAGGACGACATCTGGTGCGCATTGGTCTGACAAATCCGGCAGCCACATCTATAGCTGAACAGGTCGGGTATGTTGCATAGTACTCAATCTCCGCACGAAGAGTTGGGACACATAAGGCAGATATGAGCATAGCATTGCTGCTCCGAGACAACTGAAGACAATCGGCACTTATCGTTCATTATTCACAGATACAGGGAGGGCCAAATTGCCAAAGATAGCTTTAGTAAAGGGCGGTTTTCTGGCATGGACCGGTAGAAGCGTAGCAGCTTGCTGCATCGACATGCAGATGCATGTTAACAAAAATATATTTAGAAATCAAGCAGACAACGAAAGTCGTGCATTAAAACAAAATGGGAGTTGGATTATTTATTTATCCTCAATAAAGATAACAGACCTCAGTGGTCAGTTCATCTTGGTGCCAGCCAGATTAACCTTTTAACCGGCTGGAACGAATTAAATCGGGATTAACAAAATTTGACTACAGTCAGTTCGAATGAATATATTCGCTATCGAAAAGTTGTCTCAAATGAGTGAACTTGCTCGTCAGAGAACGATGCTTTCTCCTTAGCTTCTCAAAGTGGTCATTTAGAGGAAAGACTGACACTAATTGACCACCCGTAAATGACCACTTTGTTTTTTCAAATTGTTCATTTAAAACGATGAGCGACATTAATCATTGCTAACGGATTTATCTGCTAAAAGGGCTATAAGAACGTAGACTAATCTTAGAAAAGAAAAAGATTTTTGAGGCACTTGTTTCTACCCAGTAGGACGTTGTCCCTGTCATAGGAATAAGCCCTTCCCCATCATGTCTAGGGTTATGAAGCAGAGAACAGAGAACTATAGAAGCGAGATCTTATCACTAACGACAAGTTTATGTTCGGTACTGGTGACGTGGAAGAGGTAAAGGTATTGATTTTTCGTAGCTTTCGTAGAATCAATTCGCCATTTGAAAAATTTCTGTTTGGGAAAATAAGAAAAAAATTGAGCACCATTTGATTCAGAAACATCGGCTGTTAACAGGTTAAAAGAATATAATCTAAAAAGACACTACATCACGAATCATTCGAAAACCTGAGACAAGCTTTCCAGCGTATCACGAAAATTTGTTTTGAACAATAAAGATTGACAATGAAACAGCAAAAACATGTAATTAGTAATGTGACCAAAATTCAAGAGAATCGTCACTCCTGGCGCCCCATGAAATCAGTTACGATTTACAAAAGCGAAAAAACCGCTTAGTGACGGAGACTTTCTGCAGATATGGGCAGTTAAAATGGCAGAAGCGTTTAACGAAGAAAATGTTAGAAACGAGTTTACATCTGCATATATTTCAAAACAAACAATTACTTGGAGAACTGAAGATATTAGTTTGCATTTGTCTTCCAAATTGAATTCTTTAATAAAAGAATGTGTATGCTTTTCATTGGCTCTTGTTGAAAGTACAGGTATTGCGGATACTGCTCAGCCCCTAATGTTTGTTAAAGTGACCAGAGAAGACTTTTCTATCCAAGAAGAGTTGTGGAATTTTTTTCTTTACATGATGCGACTATGGGAGAAGATATTTTCTGCTGTTTGAAATGCAATGGAGGAGTGTGGTGGATTTAAAAATTTGTCTGCTGTTTGTTCCGATGACAGTATTGCTATGATGTGTATTAAACTTCGTTTTGTTGGTCTGATGAAGGACAACAACATTGACGTGCCTACATTACATTGCATAGTTCACTAAGAAGCCTTGTGTATAAAGTCCGTCAGACTAGTTGACGCCATGGCTATTGTGAACAAAATAACGTATTGTATCAGAGAAAGGAACAGCTTTCTTACTCATAGAAAGTTCCTTGCTTTCTTCGAAGTGTATTTTACGTATAGCGTTCTTCTGTTACATGCTAAAGTGAAGTGTCATAGTCGAGGAAAATGTTTAATAAGATTATTTGAATTGAAAGATAAAATATTTGCCTTTCTAAGAGACATTCTCTTGATTTTTTAAAATAAATTCAAGGATTTTAATTTTATTCAGGACTTGGCATTTCTTATATATGTTACTGAGCATGTAAATGTCTTTACTTCAGGGACAAGGGAGGAAGCTGTCAGTTTCTCACATGACAGGATATAATGATGGCATCAAGATGAAACTGGATCTGTTTGAACTTATTTTGCAAAAGAAATATTTGGTTAACTTTCCTCATTGTAAACAGTTTTCAGAAAAAAGACAGTGTTAACTTCATAAAGTATGCAGATCCCAATGTACAGCTGATTTCAGAATTTAATCGTTGATTTCAAGATTTGTAAATATTTGCTTCACAAATAGAGCTTTCTAATAACCCATTAAAATACACAGCAGAATGAAAGCCAACAAAGTTGTAGAGTTGTGTCAACTTCACTGTTATGCATCTCTCGATAGATTAGAAACAGTTGGATCAGACTTGTTGAAACTGCTTGCACTAGAACGGAATCCAGTTTCCAGAAAATGGACTCTTAAACTATTCTCTGTATTTGGTAGTACGTACATTTGTGAGTCAATCATTTTTACCAAAACGATTGTCAGTTCCAAATGCAGGAACGAATTAAATGACTCGGCGTTGTCAGGCACTCGCAGGATTTTAACATCAGAAATGGGAGTTGCTTTCAAACCTCTGGTAAGAAAATTTGAAAACCTCCACTGTTCGCATTAAAGTAACCTGCAAAATCATTTTTTAAATATATTGTGCTATCATATGATGAACAAAGGAGCAAGCAGCAACATTTGAATAATGTTATTGTCAACTTAAAACCTAGTTAAAGGTGATACAGAAAAGGATAAAGCCATTTCCAAGAAAACCAATAACTTCTTGATGTTATATGTATTTTTGATAAACTATTTTACAAAGAAAAAAGCGCAAACTAATTCTCTGTGAAAAAGATTTAATTACCGAATGATCACCTTTTAATGAATTTTAGGTACTCATAAAGCGTGAAAGAATTTTGTACCGATAATTTGAACGACGGAAATTTGTTAAATAATCGGAAACATTTTGAAAACTCTAAATTATATACAAGTTTAAAAATGTAGCAATAACGTGGCATAAACTTTTAATTACACATTTTCACGTATATTTGAATTTTATCGGAAGTGGTCAATACTTCTGAGATCAAAGGTTCATAACATAACGAAATTTAAAACTATCAATCATCAAAATAATTATTCTTCATTTGTAAAGGAGAATAATCTCTTAAGGACACTATAACGGCAATTTCGGCTAAAACCAACGAAAAAAGCAGTGTTTTGATTTATTCTAACTAAAAAATGAGTAGTTACAACGAAATTTATTAAAACATTATTTTTTATAACTTAAATCCTGGTCAAACCGATGTAGTGATATTAAACTGTGAGTAGCTTCTTGATATAAATTCGTATGCTAGAGAATTGGAAATCTTGGGGAGCTTAAATCATACCTTATATTAAACTTCTTTTAACGTAATACATAAATCTATATATCGAAAGGTAAAAAAAAAAAACTCGAAAATAATATTATCATTCGAATTTTTCGTTTGATACATATAGCATCCTTCGACTTTTTCGTTTACCGCAGTTCATATTTGTGTGACAAATTGAGGAACGAAAATACCTTCGATATTGTTCTGCTTCGTAACACGTTTTGTGCATCATCTAGCGGCCATTTGTAATGTGATGTGGCGACAGGATATTCGTTGGAGACTGTTCAAAACGAATAGCTCTTCAGAGTATATGATGAATGTTTCGCTGAATTCACTGTAAATATTAAATCCTCCACTGTTGGGACACTTACTCTTGGCAGAACACAGTTACATCCTTTCAATCCCATAAATTCAAAAATAAATTCCAAAGGAGAAGTGTAATGTTGACAATTAAAGAATGCTAACTGAGAGAAGCTGAACACGGTGCAGTTCCTCAAAAATGTTAAAAACCTAAATGAGAGGGAATGACACAGGAATGAACATTAACTTGAATTGTGAGTAGCCCTTAACGAACGAAATTTCATCGTCAAGGCAGAATGGTATCTAACTTCATATCATCATCATCATCATCATTGTCAACCATTATGAATCCACTGCTGGACGAAGGTCTCCCCAAGTTTCCTCCACAACGGTCTGTCTTGTGCCAGTCTCCTCCATGTCACCCCTGCATACTTTCGAATTTCATCTACCCATCTCAAATGTGGTCTTCTTCTGGGTCTTCTCCTGTCCTTTGGAATCCAATCTAAAATTTCGGCTGTCCATCGATGATCTGTCCTTCTGGCAGTATGTCCAGCCCATTGCCATTTCAGGGATTTAACTCTGATCATGATGTCTTCCACTCTTGTCATTTTTCGGATCCACGAGTTCCTCTTCTTATCTCTCCTGGTTACACCAAGTATGCACCTCTCCATGCTTCTTTGAGTTGTCTGCAGCCTTTGTATGTCTCTTTTAGTTAAGGTCCACGTCTCTGCACCATACGTAAGCACTGGAAGGATGCATTGATCAAACACTTTTCTTTTAAGACATAATGGCATACTGCTCTTGAAAATTGTGCTGTTTCTTCCAAAAGCTCTTCAGGCAAGTTTTGTACGCCGATTAATTTCTTCATCAATGTGACCCTCACTTGATATCTGCTGTCCAAGATAAACGTACGTGTCTGTTATCTCCAGCTTTTCTCCATCAATCGATAAATCTTCATTTCTTGTAAAAGCATTGAACATCACTTTTGTCTTCTGAAAGTTCATTTTCAATCCCACTTCTTTACTCTTGTCAGCAAGTTCCTGGATCATACTCTGCAGCTCTGATGGGGTAGTTGCAAAAATGACTACGTCATCAGCAAAACGAAGGTGGGTTAGATAATCTTCATTAATCTTTATCCCTTTGTTTTCTCAGCTCAGCGACTGAAAAACACCCTCCAATGTGGCATTAAAGAGCTTCGGAGATATGGTGTCACCTTGTCTCACTCCCTTTCCAATTTTTATGTGTGTTGTATTTTCAAACAGTCGAATCTTTGCACTTGCATTTTCATAGATGTTATTAATAATATTAATGTATGCATCTTCAATACCGCAGGTTTTCAGAGCCATTGTAACTGCTGATGGTTTCACCGAATCAAAGGCTTTTTCATAATCGATAAAAGCCATGCACAATGGAAGTTCATATTCCCTCGCTCTTTCAATTAGTTCTCTCAGTACGTGGATATGATCGATTGTGCTGTAGCCACTCCTGAATCCAGCTTGTTCTCTCGGTTGAGCCATGTCCAGTTTTACCTTCAAGCGGAGTGAAAGAACTTTAGTGAAGATTTTATAAACTACTGATAGGAGGCTGATAGGTCTGTAGTTTCCGAGATCCTCAATGTCACCTTTCTTATGGAGCAGGATCATTGTAGCGGTGTTCCAATCCTCAGGAATCTTTCCTTCATTAAGGCATCGAGTGAAAATTTGGGCGAGTACTGTTTCGATTTCTCCACTTGCTTCTTGTATGATTTCTACAGTAATTCCATCTTCTCCTGGAGCTTTTCCCCGCTTCATGTTCTTGATTGCATGTGCAACTTCTGCTGGAAGGACTGGAGGAACTCTGGTACTGGTATCTTTCATGATGTCTGGAGTGCATGTATCATCCCTTTCATATAATTTGGAGTAGAAATCTTTGACTCTTGTCAAAATTTCGCCTCTATTTCTTGTTACAGAACCATCTTCTTTTCTCAGTGCCATAATCTGCTTTCTTCCCTTACTGAGATGTCCCTTTGCTATCTTTAGGCTTTGGTTGTTTTCAATTGCTTTCCTCACTAGTTCACAGTTGAATTTTCTTACGTCTTCAGTGATACTTTTTCTTACTGTCTTGCATAGCTCTATATATTCCACTTTGGAAGTCACATCTTCTTTAGTTGTCCTCATCTTCTTCTTTTTTGCATCAACATTTTCGTTTTTCCTGATAATTTGTTTACATGCAACTTGTTCTTAGACCCAGCTAATTTTGTTGCTGTTTCCATAAGAGCTTTGGTTACTTTTCTGTTAACTTCAGAGATGTCCACTTCTTCCGATGTTAGGCCTTCCAAAGCAGAGAACCTGTTCTTCAGTTCCAACTTGAAGGTATTATGATGTTTTTTAAGGTTGGTTATGTCAATAGATTTTGTTTGTCTTATGAGCTTGCCACGTTCAAGTTTAGTGCTGAGGTGCATCTTACATCTCACCAATCTATGGTCACTATCTGTGTTGAACTTGTTTAGCACACTGCCGTCTTCTATGACGAATTTTTTGTTACACATAATAAAATCAATTTCACTTGTCGTCCCATTTGGATGTCTCCGTGTTCATTTCCTGTGTGGCTTTTTCTTGAAGAAGGAGTTCAAGATGAAAAACCCTTCTGCCTCTGCAAACTCAACGAGAGTATTTCCACGTTGGTTTCTGTTGCCGTGACCGAATTTACCTACTGAAGTTTCATTCTGTTGCCGTTGCCCTATTTTTGCATTGAAATCTCCCATAAATATTTTCAAGTGCTGCTTACCTTTATTATTTAGATGACGAATTTCATCATAAAATTCTTCAATTTCTTCTTCAGGATGACTTGTGGTGGGTGCATAAGTTTGAATAATCTGAGCCTGGTATCTTTTCGAGAGTTGGATAACAGGTCGTGCAGCTCTGTCAGAGGAACTGTCTACTTCTACACCTTTATCCTTCAGTTTCTTGTTTATTATAAATCCAACACCACTAGTTCTGCCAGTATCTGTCCCACGATAGTAGAAGAGATGTCCACTTTTCAGTTCGATGAGATCTTCTCCTTTTCTCCTTACCTCACTTAGCCCCACGATGTCCCACTTGATCCTTTGTAGTTCCTCTTCCAATTCAAGAAGCCTTGAATCAGAAGATAGGGAGCGTCCATTATACGTCGCCAAGGTCAGCATCAGATGTCAGCCTAGTCCAGTTCTCCGGGGATTCTTAGCACCCTCTGCCTTCATGTCGCACTGGCCGCTGCCTTGGCCAGGTACATTCCAGCTGCCGGAGACTGAGGGCCAAGATTTAAGTTGTGGAATCATTTTGGAGGGGTTTGGCCATAACTCACCACGTTGGCCAAGCGGGTTGTTGAGTGTGGGATAGAATTTCCTCTAATCCCGATGGTATAGTTATACCGCTATTGGCGGTCGTCAGAGCCCCTTAAGTGGGAACACGAGAAGGCGGGGTTGACATTTGTCAAGGAGAGGCTGTGATGTTACGCATCACCTGAACTTACATATATATATATATATATATATATATATATATATGTGTGTGTGTGTGTGTGTGTGTGTGTGTGTGTGTAGTAAGGGCGTTTTCGCTTCCGCCACGTAGGTTCTTAAGCGTGAGAAATATATTTAGTGATACGTTTAGGTGTTAAAATTATAGGAATATCTCTACCACATAAATATACGTAATTTATTTCGCAGAGATAGATAGGTAATTTTATTTCTAGAGGTTATTCGAAACCTTGAGCATCCTATGGGTTTAACGAATTCTTCATGTTCAAATGCACGGATGGATATTTTTTTCAATATAGGTAAAATTTCACTGCAGTAAAAAACATTTAATATTGCTACTAAGGATGTCATTTAGAAACAACTCCATATTTTGAAAGGATTTATTTAATTCCTGACCATGTATAAGACAGCCGCCCTGGTGGCGCAGTGGTCTAAGCGATGGTCTGTGATAATTCGTCCGAAATGAGTCCGAGCTCGAATCCCGTTAAGGAATGGATGCTGTATTTGTCTTACGGCACTGGCTATCTCCCTTTCCTGGAACAAGTGACCCTGAATTAGGGACGGGGGACTGCTAATAGCCCATTGAGTTGCTCACGGTGGTCGTTAAACCTCCAATCAAAAGAAAAAAGAAAAATGTATAAGACTAGCTGGAAGCATTGATTTGTTAAGTCTCTCAGCCCAGAACAACTCTAAGTGAACCTTCAAATTTCGCAAGTGTAGTTTTTCTGAGCAACAAGTGAGCTGCAAAGCAATTTTCTTTTTGTTTCCTCAATAGCTATCGGCCACTCGTATAGAGGTTTGCAGCAAACTACTTATTTCAAATATGTTTTGTCATCTGTGATTGTCCGCATGTATTGTAAAATATTTCGGCAGTGTTTCGGCTTTGCGCTCAAAGGGAAAAACAATCCAAGTTTCTGCCAATTAGTAGATGGCTAATCAGATTGGGCAAAAGGTAATTTTTGTTCCAATTTTTTTATGTGTTAGTAAAGTGGCGTACTGAGACACTCGCATAAATGTAAGTTACAACCTTAAATGTGATATCTAAAGCCTTTTCAAAGGCGTTTTCGCAAGGAGTTTTTGTAATTAAGAAGTATAACTATATTAAAAATAAAAGTAAATTATTTTCCAAATAATAAGGTAAAAACAGCTATCCAGTTCGTTCTTTTTCATAATTTATTAAATAAACTTATTTTTAACGGAAAATATGTTTCTAAATTCTTGTAATTTGTGAATGTAGTGCTCTGGAAAAACTTGAGAGACTGTTAAGTGCTATTGCCACGAGGATTTACATTCGACGGAGGGTCATGGCCCACTAAACTATTGCACACACATTCTTGTCTTTCTATGGTGCAGAGGAACATTTTCATGACTGACATATGTTATTCCTGCCAAGAAATTCGGAATACTAAATAATATGCTGTTTTAGAAATCTTAAGCATTTGAGTGCGCTAAAAATGTGCAAACTCCGAACATTTAAGTATGGCATTTTCTGAGGCAAATACGAGATGCTTTGTGGTTTGGATTGAAATCATTCCTGTATATAATCTTTCTTTTTTTTTCTACAAGATATATTAAAATTGAAATCTGCAAAATGTAAGTCAAGGTGTAAACATTAAAGTACTTGCGGTAGCATTTGTAATCTTAATAGACCTAAACGTTTTGGTTCACACAGGATATATATATACACTGAAGAGCAACTGAATTAGAGATACCTGTCTAGTAACGTGTAGCACCACGTTTCGCCCTGATGACGGTGGCGATTCGTCTCGGCATGAATTCGACAAGACACCGGAAGCGTTGGGAAGCCATACGGATCCAAGACCCCTGAAAAAGCTCCCACAGTTCACGAAGATTTGATGGAGGCGGCTCAGAGCCTCGAACATCTCTCTCGATGGCATCCCAGATGTGATCGATGGGATTGAGGTCAGGTGACCTAGCTAGCCAAGGAAGCCAGGTCACGTCGGTGGAGTGTTCATCCAACCATTCGGATACAATTTGGGAGCGATGGCATGGTGCATTGTCTTGTTGCATTATGGGGTCCCCAGTGGGATGTTGAAGACGCACAAACGGGAGCAAATGGTCGTCCAGGATATCCCGGTAACGTGGACCTGTGAAGGACGATGTCACACGTACCAGGGATCCCATTTCAGACCACATAGACAGTCCCCAGACGAGAATGCCACCCCCACCAGCTTGAAGAGTACCCTGCTGGTAAGAGGGATCCATCGCTTCATGTGGTTTGCACCGTACTCGTATCCTGCCATCCGCATGTACCCACGTGAATCTCGACTCATCAGTCTGGGCAACATTTTTCCACATGTCTAGGGTCCATTGGCGATGTTCCCGCGCCCATGCTAATCTTTGCACCCTGTGATGTGCGGTCAGCAGCGGTGCCTTCGTGTGACGATGGCTTCTGTACCCCATAGCGAGGAGATGGTTCTGGATGGTGTGGCTGCTTACACGTCTTTGTGCACCAGCGTTAAATTGCCGAGTGATTTCCTGCACTGTGGCCTGTCTATCCGCTGTTACAATGCGAGCTAGCAGACGATCAGCCTGCTCATTCAAACGCTCTTGTCCACGGCAGTTGGCCCTTGCAATGATGGTTTTACCGGATTCGATGCACTCACGGTGCACCTGTGACACAGTGGCTCGTGAATATCCCAGTGCTTTCACGACATCCGAGGTAGAGTGACCCATTCGTCGGGCCCCGACAATTCTGCGTACGACTCTTACTGATTCCCGTTGCATCACTCCTTATATTGTCGGATTGCTGCATACGTCATGTTGTTTCCGTTTCCAGGTCCGCCCACATTGCCACATTTCCATAACGCCAGCTGTCTCTAATTCAATTGCTCTTCAGTGTATTGAAACATTTAAAACACACATCTCCGTTTTCTAGAATTGTGTTTCCTTAATTTCAGAACATATGAAATCCTGGTTGAAAAAAAAAAAGATTACTTTAAGAATGGGTATTTCTTTTATTGTTATTTACATCTTGGAGTCCTGATAATGCATTTTCTGCTTTGAAATAAAACAAAATCTTCATAAAACGAGCTTAACTTTCGTCTTAACAGCATGATTTTTGGACTTTTCTTCATCTTTTGTATCTCTTTGTGAGTTGAACTTGCCTTTCTTCGCTAGTTCATTTCTTTCTTACATAGAGGTTTATTTGATAGTGCAGGAAACTAATTTAGCTTTTGTACTATACAACAAAAATATCTGGTATTAGACACAATACGTCTCATATAAACAAAATAAGACAAAAATAAATTGATCTGTATTCAGTTAAACATGCGCTTTGTCTTTTATCAGATAGAGTGCAAGCGTATGTTTATACAAAACTTTGTTCAGTAGAACATAATCATTGTTTAGCAAGAAGTAAAATGAATAAAAATTAATATTTGAAATACAGTGACAAATCTCAAGTAATCTGGGAAACATTGCGGAATTGATTTTTTTTTCCGGAAATAGGCAATACTAGAAATACCTCTAAGAATCAAAGGGCTGATACATATTGCTTTATTCGTTTTTATTGTCGCATTAGATATATGCAGGTGTAACTTCTAAATTTATTGGCAACGAGTGTCTTACAACTGTCGGGTAAGAATGATCTTATATTATCAATGACCTAATACTTTCTGTTTTCTTATTCTTTTTACCTTTTGTTTCTTGTATTCTCAGATGTGGCCAGCATCTTCTAAGAAAGTCGGTCAGGTATATATAATAAAACATTATTATTCAACAGTTATTAGTTACATCATCTTGTGTCGCACAGGTGAGCTTGGTTTCGATTTGGGATATAAGCATTTTCGATACTGCGGTTTGTTTCCTGGTCATGGTGCAGAAATGCCACTCATTCCCTCATCCAATACAGAACATGGGATGCAGGTGACGTTGGTATCGCACATTCCCACATTTATTCGCCAACGTCTTTAGACAGTAGCGTGTATACCATAATCTGTCATGTATCAGCATACTGTGATATTACAGTCTACGCCTTTCCAGTATATTGGTTTAACCATCTGCCCATAAGTTACTTTAATGCGTTTTGGTGCGTTATACATTTGTGAAATCAGCCAAACGGCAGGGACATTTTGCTTAATATACTAACTGTCACTGTCTTTTTCTGATGTCAAAAACTCAGTGTGTCTTTCTTTTTCCTTTTTTTTCTTTAGTAATTCCCTAGTTAGAAACGTTTAATGGTTTAAAACCATTTTCTCTTTGTCACAAACATTAGTTGTTTAACACTTTTAAAACACGGAAAGGTACTGAGTTCTTCACACTCTGCAAAAGTAGTTTAAACACTCTGCAAATGTATACAATAAAAATTATTTACTGACATTTTACATCCATCGTGATTTGTGACGGTTACTGAGTTTAAAAAGTGGTGAACAAAATTTACTTCATGAAATGAAGGTAAGTTCCGCATTGCACAAACTGGAAAATGTTTTTTTCATTGTCCAAAATTTAAAACTGTTTTTTTCATTGCCCAAATGAAAAAAAAAAAACCCTTGTTTTTCTGATTGCGTTTGAGTAAATCCATTTTTTTTTTTCATTTTCTAAAAAGTCACGATCATGCACGAATTTTTTTTTGATTGGAGGTTTAACGACCACCGTGAGCAACTCAATGGGCTATAAGCTGTTGCTCGTCCCTAATTTAGGGTCACTGGTTCCAGGGAATGGAGAGAGCCAGTGCCGTAAGACAAACACAACATCCATGCCTCACCGGGATTCGAACCCGGACCCCTTTCGGCCAAATGATCAGAAGCCATCGCTTAGGCCACTGCGCCACCGGGGCGGCGGCCATGCACGAAATTGCAGCAACAGATAAACTTTAAAAAATAAACTGCGGGAAAATCACTAGCCTTTTAGCACGTGAAATTCATTTTTGGCGAAGATCACACTGTGGTGATAGTGAAGATCCCACCTCATTTACGCGTGGCAAGAAACATTTCGTACATCTGTGAAACATGAACCATGAGGCTTAAATAAAGATTTTACGCAATGTGCTGAAAACGTAAAGGCGAGAAATCATGCAAATATTTTACGTTGGATTTCGCGCATACTCAGATTGATGTGCCATAATGTAAAATGGTAGTGGTAAATTGATTTTTATGAACCCTAGTGGTTTATGAATTTGTCAATTTTTCTAATATAGTAAACTGGCTCATTTGATGTTTGACTTAATAAATATTTTAATGCAGGTATTTTAATCTATTTTCTCTTAGCATGAAATGACATCAACTTCTCTGTTGATGTGACACCCATTGTGTTGCATTGTTATACGGTAATTACATTAAAAGTTAAAATCTCCGATACATTAGATTTCGAAAATACTGTCAAAGTTGGTTATAATGTCATCGAATGGACCGGAATCTTCATTTCGTTATAACAGAGTGTCGTACTAACCAAGTTCATGTCACAAGCTCGCAAACAATAATCAAAGAAATGTTACAACGTGCGTACTTATGTATGTATTCATTTGGGAAATATAACTAGTGGGGGATGGGAACTCTAAAATACATAATCTATAAGTACAGTACAGTATTTATGTAGAGTACATACATAATATGACACAGTGCAAAATGCAATATGTTTGTACGTAGATACGTACTGTGTGTGCAAGATAGTACAGTTCTAGACATAATGTGGCACAGTACATAACTTATGTGCTACTTTTGCATGAAGTCTGTCACTTTTGTTAAGTTTTTTTACATGTACAGAGTATCCAAATTGTCTTCTACTTTTGCTATTTACGTCAAAACGTTTTCACTCTCTTCCTTGCTTCGAAAAATCTGGATAAATCTCGCAGCTTGAATAGCATCACGCATGCTGGAGACTGGTTCTTTATAGTCATACTCTTCTTCTACCACCTCTTTATTATCTTTATGTTTTACACAAAATACTTCGTTTACGTATTCTGAGGACTGGTTCTTCATAGTCATCCTCTTCTTCCTCCACCACCTCTTCATTATCTTTATGTTTCCCACTCAGCACTTCGTTTACGACGTCGAGATCTATGAGATTTCCGGACGTAGCTGTATCATTACCTAGATTTATATAATCGTCAATATTCTCGCACTGTGGAAGATTATGGTTGTTAATCTGTCGCATCCATTCTGACAAAGGCATTTCGTCTTCATCAGCAATTTCACCATAAATTTCGGGCTCAACAAAATTAAAACCATCAAGGCGAAAACGTTTGCGAATTGTTTTTTATGTCACTCGCTTCCATGCTTTATGAATGTTCCGAATTGTGTCCAACGAGGTGATAATGCAATCCTACTCTTTTTCAATGCACTCAATCATTCTCATTAGTATAAATTACCGATAGTGATTTTTGAAGTCGCTTATTACACCTTGACCACATACGTTCTGATGAGATGCATGGCGTCAACTTAAATCACAGAATCTTCATTTTCCTGTTACATTTATTTATATACAGCCAGTTGTCTGCACCACAGTACCAACTTATGCTTTGCTATGTGTGGAAGGCGTCTGGATACTTGCCACACGAAACGCCTCTTCCGTTCCGTAATGTGTTGGACATCAATGTTGCTTAGCGTGACATGTGCAACGCTCCTGACTGTGATTCCAGTGCCATCATTATCTGCTCGTGGTGCGAGATTCACCTTTGCTTGCAGTACTGCCTTCTCTCAACACATTACCATGACGTGGAGTGAGGTATGTATATGATATTTGCAACTTAATGGTGCTGTACGTGGTCTCTCTCGGCATGTAGGTGCCTCATATCTGACATGTAAATGTTGTTTGACACTTTATGGCTGCATGCATAACAGGCGGTCGTCCAACTTCATAAGCCATGTTCAAGGGGTTGCGGGCGATTACTAAATGCCGTACGTCACACCTGTTACTTTGGTGTCATGCTTGTCCACCACAGAAATTTTTCAGTGGCGATTGTCTTCGGGATGTCGGATAGCTTCACTTGTAAGACGGCAAAGGATTTTTTATTTTTTTGACTCACTCTCACCGAGAACCATTTGGCTTTCTCTTGCGCCTCACTGCAGCTTTGACTCAACGTACAGCGTAGGAGGATGAATTTAACATAGATCTGAGGTGATTTATATCACGGGAAAGCAGTGATGTCTAAATAGAAGCAACTATAGTATCCATCGGGACATGCAACGAAGTCTCTTAGCACAGAAGGAAAGCCAAAGTGGAAGACTTTTTCATTATCGCCCACCCATTCTGTCATTCCTAAGGGACCCGTATGCAAATTGCGTTTGTAACTGGAACCTAGGAAACACTGCCGGAATTGTGAAGTGGCGGTTCGCAAAATGAAATCTGACCTAGTACATTCATGAGAAGCATGTAGTGTGATTTGGTAAACCTCCACACCCTTGTACCTTTACCTCTGCTCTCTTTCAACATAGTAACAGGCTTCCTGGATTTACAACAAATAGTTGTGTTCCATCTGATTACTTCTAATTGTAAGAGTCAACTTTACACTTTTCCCTCTTTTTCCTCTCTGCTCATTTTCGGTCTTGGTGCCTTGATACTCTGTTCCACACTACACACAGGAATTGATTTCTTACCTACATTGACACTTGCTTATCCACAACGCTCTCCACTGAAGTCATTAGTGAGAAGTGAGCCCTCAGTCACATGCTCTGGCAATTTTTGGTTATACTTCCAACCCCGGACTGCTCTGCGTGACATAGTAATGACAGCTGACGTGTTGACATTTGTTGGCCAAAGTGAAAGGTAAAAGAACGTAACTTCTGTATGGATTGGGCTTCATTACTATTTCGGCTGGACCTTGAAATGGCGATTATTACTCTTAATTGTATCTCTGCTGTAATTTATTTAGACTGAAGGAAAAGTTTGGCTTCCTCATGAGTCGGTTCTAGTCTGTCTAGCAGAACAAACCAAGCACACACCTGCCATGATTACCAATAGATCTTCCCATGCATTACTTGCCCTGGGAAGATCTATTTGATTATGCGAATAAAAGCTGTGAAGCAGTGTACTGAGGAAAAGCAATTCCATCAGAATTAAAAATTTTAGAATGTGGAAAGCCAAATAAATTATTTTAGTGCACTCCACTTCATGACGATATAAATAATATGGGGATGATGGAACCATGACCGAAATGTACGGGAGCGTAAATAATCTTTCTCTGCAAGGTCCATCTTCCGACACCTGAAATTTCTGTCCACATGTTGCCTCAGGCAAAACTACCCTCCGTGCTGATGACTCACAGAGGGACTGGTTGGAGTTTGTGTCGCCTTGACTGTAATCGGATTACCCAAACCTTCCCCTCAGTAGCTCATCAGTTGGATAATCTTTGGCTTCACATGAACATTCAACTATAACGTCTTGCCTACCAGACTGGGAATAGAATACGGTGTCATAGCGTCGCCCCTACGCTAATTTGCAAGGGTGTGTTACCTGGGCAGGTAAACAGAATCTGCTAATAAGCTCCGCACAAAAAAAAACACTTTTCTCCTTTATAATAATTTTGCTGGGTGTTAAAGTCATAAAATCCTCCTGTTTTTTATTAGTTCCGTATTACCTTCTGCCACTAAGTCCACTAGATAATCATACTCCTGATTTAAAAAGGATATTCTTTTTCCTTCTGCTTGAGTATCTTTCATTGCTTGCAAGTTGGATTTGTCTAAAGCAGCTTCGCATAAATTGTGTGTCAACGTCTACTTCTATGGGATAAATTAATTCTCCAGCCAAATTACTATTATGGACCAGCTTCGTTGCTATCCCAATTTTTGTATAGGGAAGGAGCTGGCCCATGTCTCTCAATTTTAGTTTTCTTTGATGTTTATATATTACTACAACTTTAAAGGACATTTTATTGCCCATATCCACACATTGCCACAAGTAAATTAATAATGAAAATATTATACGGACACTGAGAGACATGATAAAGGAAAACATTTTGGTCATAATTCCTCAAATTCCCAATTAGTTTGGAATAAGAAGATAATAGTGTGTTCCCTTTGCCCCATTTAATTATTTTTATCTTTTTATTCGGTTTTAAGAAACTATGAGTTATTCAGTGTGCAATGAACAGTCACTTAAGCTTTATTTATGTGCACTGGCTCCCGAAAAACAAAACAGCCTGTAGCATAAGACTACCACACAATCCATGTCTCACCCAAATCATCAGTGTCCCACCCCGACCCGTCTCGCTCAAATGGACGGAAGACAGCTCCCAGATCATTGCGCTACATGGGATGCTTTCTTAAACAGCTCCATAGAAGTACATCCCGCGGTAAATTTATTTTTTATTTTCTTTACTTATCTAGATTACTCCAGTAAATATTTGAAAAGTGTGCGTGTAGGTAAATAGGTATGCTACTGTTGTTTTAATTTTTTTAAGTACTTATCTCTAGTTCTGTAGTTGATATCATTTCCTAGATTTCCTGAATAGTGGCTAAGAAAACGATGTGGCCAGTGACTTAAAATAAAAATGAGTATCTATTAACCTTTTTTACTTCACTCATAAGAAGAAGAAATGGGCAAAGTTTTTCATTATTTATTACTTCTCTCCATGTTCTCTTTTTTTCACGGAGCTAGGACACATTTTACATTAGACTCCACTGTTGTGTAGCTGTCTATTGATATCCTGTTTCTTACAAACGTATCTGAAGACTGTTCATATGATATCAGTCCTTTACTTTTCTGTTTTTACTGGATTTTCCTATGGTTTTCTGGTGTGCTGTCAGTTATTTACTCACCTATGATCCTACGTTACGAGGTCGTAGGAGAGTGTTGGTCATTACACGATCCGCATCTGTCCACTAATACCATGTTTGCATCATTGTACAGGATTTTCAGCCCGTAGAAGTGCCAATTTTCCGGCAGGAGAATCCAGTTCCTCTCATCCCAACAAATATTTCACGCTCAACGTTCCTCAGATGTTCATAATGCGACCTTCTTCGGTGAAGGGGCATATTCAGACACAAGAAACACCCTTTCGACTCAATATGGGCTCTTCGCTGATTGCAATTTCTCGTTTGAGCTTTATAGCAAAAAAAAAAACCGGACAATGCGAAGTGTGGTGCTTCGAAACCGTGTCCGCATTATCATTGGCACTTTAATAATTGCATGTCCCAACCAGATTCACATATATTGTAATTTTCAAGTTAATAGCGGCATTCCTTCGTGGTGTTACAATTTTCACAAACCGTAGTGTACTATAAAATACAGGAATAATTTATTATATATTTAATAGTTTCATGTTGCAATTTTTAAAAACACGTTATCTAACGATTTCGTGTGAATCTCAGAGATTTTTGCGCGATGCATGGTTTGCCATGTTGTCAAATGTTTAGTATATATTTTCAATGAGATTCCATTCTAAAATATATACATTGATTTGATTCATATACATAATAATTGATATATTCCTGAAATGGTAAAATATTACGAATTTCAAAACAGCATGCACTAAAATATCTGTAAATAAAAATGTATAAAATATGCAATTGATGAATTTCCGGAATAAATCAGTTTTTGTTTCTAACAAAAACTGAAATAAAGACTTACAAACTGGAAAAATATTTTGCATTTTTTGCGTGAAACATCATTAATATTGAAATTAAAGATCAACAATGATCTGTATACTGAGTTAACTTATCATTACCAACAGCTCCCTAACCCGTCTGAATGTTAACGTAGTACCACCTGATTTCAACGTCACGTTCTTATCCGATACATTCTGAGCACCTATTCTCTGTACGTAATCAGTAAACGTCTGCAAGTGAGAAAAACGTGGCACAATGAGACAATTTGACTGCTGCCATCTAGTTGGGGCCCGCAGAGCAGGTGTCAGTATTTCGGAAACAACCGCACTTGTTGTGTGGCCATATTCTACTGTATCAAGTTGTACTAGGACTGAATTAACCATGAATATTCATTCATCCAGCAGACGGGTTCATACTTGTTACCCATGCGCAGTTGATCCGAGAAGAGAACGTCATATTTCACGTCTGGTATTAAAACAGCAAAGTGCAACAATAACCCAGCAAACCCACCAGTACAACAGCGGTGCATTTCGACCTATTTCCACATATTCCATGCGCCGTGACATGTTCATTTGGGACTCCCTCACCGGAAACCAATGAAGGACACCTGTGATGACGCTGAGCCGGTGCAAACTAGACTTCGCATAGGCCTAGGAAAGTTGGTAATGTTCCCTCGACAGATGGAAGGAGGATGCCTGGTGCGATGTGTCCCGCAAGTGAACGTAAGGACAACATGTCGACCACAAGACCCACACATCTCTTTTCGCAGGCCTTTCCCGTGTGCTAAATAACACTGACATGGATAGATTTGCTACCCAGCACGTACTTAGTTATTTTACTGTGTGAGAATCAATGGGTAACACACAAAAAAAAACTGAATAATTACAGGCATAGTAGAACGAATATGTTTAGTGCTCCACATATATTTTTACAAAATCTTAAGTTTCTACTTCCTTCGTAACACCTCATTCATGCCCTTAAATTTCAAGTTTTTAACATACGTCCATCTGCTCAAGCTGTGTAACATACGTCTAAGATCACATATGCTTCACCATTGAGAAAAACGTAAGTATCGTGATGTATGAGTGTTTTATAATGTTAAAGAGGAGAACACTTGAAAAGCTGATGTATGAGTTTTTCTTTACAGCTTTTGTATTGTCCAAATACAAGCAGCCGGTTAAATAAATATAGAGATAAGCTTCAAAAGTAGTAAGACAATATTTTTCTAATAAGAATCACCTTTCCGCGTGCTATCAAAGTATTTCAAAATTTCTCAAAGTACCTGCCATCATTGTAAAAGTGTAAAAGTTAGCTTTTATGTTAGTAAATGGGATTTTATTAGGATTATAAACGGAATTCTGTAAAGGCGGCAGAATAATTAATACATTACATGCGATCCCGTATAATCCAGTAGTCGAAAATAAAACAAATGATGAAATTTAAACAGCAGCGAAAAAGTACATAATAATATATATTCTTTTGCGTTTTTCCGCTGCTGAAAATATAAAACGCTCTGACATTAGCATGAAAAAAAAATGTGAAATCTCGGAAGACATATTTGAAGAACATCTCTTCTTCTGCAATACACGAAGAGACCCCTAACGATCCCAGGTCTTCTCATTACAGTATTTTGAAGCTTATTTAAAGACGTTTTTCTCTAATAAATGCCAGTGCAGCTCAGCAAGGAGTAAATGAACCTGCAATTTGTATAAATAATTTTCTCGATAACTTAGTAAAAATAAACTTATTATTTTTTTAAAGATCTGAACATATCCGTTTTAGGCATAAGGTAGAAATAAGTTGTAAATAAAAAGAAATATGATTTTACAAAATCAGAAATTAAGTGATTTATGACTTATTGGGATACCTGGTTGTACGCACAGGTGTTTTGGAATAAAACAAATGTGTACAGCAAATACAAATTTGCATTTTACTTGAAACCATTAAAAAATCCAGAAGGAATATATGGATCCTTCAGGACTTTTTAATAATTTCAGATAAAGCGCTTCATTAGGAAAATATTTTTTCGCCGTTTTTACTACCTCCTACATCAGTTGGAATTGTATATAACAAAATATTGGAATAAACATTTCTTGCTCAAAAAATAATTTATAATAGTGAAAAAATACGAGTAAAAAGAATTTAAGGGCGAAACTGATGTTATATTTCGATCTTCATATGCTATTGTTTCTCTATAGACGCTATAAAGCCGTCCTTGTCGTTTTAGATTCATATTAAACGTGATACTAATAGATATCCCCAACATATTTTGACAGAATAATCTATAATGGCTGTTAACACAGGTTGCTGAAACATATTAAAACAAATGTCATTTTGAGATATAACATACAAAATCCGTCGGCCGTCTGTATTGCATAATAATTTATTATCCTTAAAAAATTATTTAACTAGCAATTCTTACCATTTTACATGTGCTGTACACAAACCGTCTTTTGTCTGTATTCATTAGAAGATATCCTCCTTGATCGGTTAAAAGAATCGACGTAATAAACAAATTCTGATACTATTATTCAGATACATGTATCACGCACGAACTATACACACAGAATAATGGAAACAGTAGAAAAGAAGGGATTAAAATGCGGAATCCCTCAGAGGTGCAGGCACGAACGGAAGCTACGGGCACCCGGTTCACTATACAGGCAGACGTAGCTGCTGCTGTGTGCCTAAGAACCATTTGCGGACGCCTTGCGGAAGCTAATCTGCAATCCCAGCGGCCCTTACGTATGCTGCCATTAACATGGGGACATCGCTGGGTCCATTTACAGTGGTGCCTGGCGAGAGCGGAATGATACGCCACAGACTGGCTACGTGCGGTGTATAGCGATGTGTGGTGCATTGTTATGGGGACTCATGATCACCGAGCCCGGGTGTGTATGTCCCCGGGTCAACGGCAGAATCCCAACCTCGCTATCCAGGGCCACCCCTCCCCTACTGCAGGCATTATGGTCTGGGAAGTAATTGCTTACGATAGCTGATCAGCTCTAGTAGTGGTACGTGGATGATTGACGGGCCAGCGGTATGTGGATGAGATCCTACGGCCCCATGTGCTCCCATTTGTGGCCGGGATTTTACGTGCGCTATACCAGTAGGATAATACCTGCCCGCACACGGCTCTGTTTGTCCAGGAGTGCCTACGCCATGTCCAAACATTTCCATGGCTTGCCCGCACCCCGGACATGTCCCCTATCGAGCACGTGTTGGACCAGTTGAAACGCCGGCTGCTCTTGTGCCCTACTATCCGGTATTTGGAGCACACCTTCGAACACGTGTGGGTCAGTCTTTCGCAGGACAGCACCAGGCGTCTGTTCGCTTCCAAGCCGTTACGTATTGCAGCATGTATCGCCGTACGAGGCGGTGCGACGCGCTATTGAAATTGACCGGACTGCATGCCATAGATCCCTCTGCAATTGTCCTACAGCTTTTTTTTGCCATTATGCGTATCATTCATCTGTATCTTTACGCCCATGGAATTTCAATTCAATCCGATTCTTCTTTCTTGGTGCACAAATTTCATTGTCCTTGAGGGTAGTTACATTCGCACATGTTCCTTTACTGTCAAGTCAAATAAATCACAGTGTTTGAACTGTTGAAGCGGTCTATCATTCATTTTGTCGTCTTCTCTGTATTTTCCTTGAAAATTCTGTCTGGCTTATGTGGGAAATGTGGTAAACTTTGAATTCTACTTTACGTAAATATGTTGTTATTACTTGTATCGTTTCACTATTTAAAACATAGTTGGTGCACATCTCGTCGTATTTAAGTTGACCCATTAAATCATGAATGTACGGATTGTGTCCATTTGGAATAGCTCACACACACACACACACACACACACACACACACACACACACACACACACACACACATTAAAAATGACTCTTCTTCCCGATGAACTTTCTCCCTCTGTTCTCTCCCATTACAGGACTTTATCTCTTCCACGTTCATCAATGGCATATTTCATCTCCCAATACTTGATGAACTTATTTTCTTCCGATATTCTCCTTACTCCTTCAGGCCTGCAGTTTCGAACCAGCAGCTTTTTTGCATCCTACTCTCGCAGCTGTAAAAATGGGTAGGTTTCAGACCGTTCGTGGTGCCTGGCGCGACAATATTTGTTAACCCACACAAGCAGTTTTCTTTTTGTTATGGATGTGTGATTTTTAAGCCACATATGTAAGATAAAAAATATAAATTAATAGTCGCGCTCGTTTATCCCAAGGTCAATGTTAAGAAAAATGTTCCTATTTGCGCTTAATTGCAACAATACTTTACTGATACGATTTGGATTATTCCAGTGACAGCGAGACCTTTAATAATCTCCGAACATCTTGGCTTATCGTCCCAGCGCTTAGACCACTGTTTCGCCGGAGTTGCCAAAATTCAGTTCCCTTTGTTCCTCAGTGCAATGTAATTCTTTGTGCAAATTTAACTCTCATTTGTGGGTAAGCTTCGCAAAAAATTATATGTAAATTTCAGCATTTGCAATGTATTATAAAATTGTTATAGAGAATACTAGCCTTCTAATACAATAAATTTTTATAATATGAGCATGTAAACTATTTTTTTCACTTTGCACCCTGCAACAATAATAAGGTCTAAGAACAATGTTCAAGAAACTGAGTTCATTTTCGCTCGGTCAGCACTCAAGCCCATGGTCGGATTAAGGCTTTAGTGTGCCCCAAGGCTTAGAAATCTGAATGGGCCCCCAAAGAACGTATAACGGGGAATTATTGTGAAGTCTGTTAAAACACAAAACTGCAACTACTGAACTATCTGCAGAGTTTCATAATAACTCACTATTTTTTTAATTTTTCTCATAAGAATATAAGTTAAAAGCGTAAGATTCCTAGATTTTGTCTCGGATTTTCTAATGACTTAGCATTACATACATTTCTTGTTGCTTCGTTTTTTTATGCAATGTGAAGCCACAGGGGACTTTGCCCATAAATGGTTCCAACTGGAAATTGCAAGGAGTGGGTGGATGGCAGTGAAAAATCTGAAACTGTGTCACGCCGACCCCGCTGTACACAGCGAAATAAAACCTTTACCTTTGGTGAGTCACTGGCTTTGAAATCTGTTAGTCTTCCAACTTCTGTTTTTGATAAAGTGGAAATCATACGAGACAAAAGTAAAGCTATTTTAGAAAACCACTTTATCTATAATTTGCCCAGGTATGCCTCCTAGGCTCTTGGTCATAGTGGGCCCCAAGGCTATAGCGCCTGTATACCCCACTTCAATCCGGCTCTGCTTAAAGCCCCGTTCACAGCAATTTATGTTCAAAAGTTTTGGAACCCTTTTCTCCAGTAAAACAACAACAAAAAACACTGAATAAAACTCATTTTTAATTGAAATTAAGTGTTTAACATATTTTTCAGTTAATTAAATATAATTTTAAAATGTTACAGAAGGTTGTACCGATGTGATTTAAACCACTTAATTAAGTCAGAAAACCCTGTCCTGAATGACAAACTTTCAAGCATTTGAATATTTGGAATTTTGACATACGGTATATAGCCTTTTCAACTTTCCGTTTTTCCTTATACTCTTACGTAAATGTTGTTTATCTCTCGATTGAACTTTCTAAAATTAACGCCACATCTGAACTCGCGAAAACTTCATTTGATGTAACAGCACTGCCGGTCATAGGTAGAGGTACAAAAAACATGAAGTATCGCAAGTGTGTTTTTTGTGATTGGTGATGAAATGTTATCAGTATTAGGCTGATTTGCTATTTGATTGTTTTGATGATATTAGTCTTGTTACAAGTTCATAATTTCAAGTCTTTTGTAACCTCCAGCTCTTGCAGAAGCCCAGAAATCAACTTTCACTTTGCCGACCTTTAGCCTGCCAAAGGGTGGCTTTTTCAAAAGGATCTTCCGATAGAAAAAAGAAAGAAATTATTTGGGGTTAAACTCCAAATAATTCCTGTCGTAGGGCATGGAGTTTTAATTACAAATTCACTCATCAAAAAACATAGTTGCACACAGAAGGATGTGCCTGATGGCAATGCTATTCGGGAGGAAGGTAAAGTTGCCAGGAACAATAAATGATTAAACATTGAAGCTGATATGGGCAATATTTATTGAGCTACACGCCAATAAATAGAGCCTCTCAATATGACGTCGGGCCGCGATGTTTGCTCACACAGCATGCCAGACGTCTCGGTATGGAGTTTTACAGGTTTCTAATGGTGTCCTGCAATAAGGCAACCCATGCAGCTCGAATGTTCTCACGCAGTTCCGCAGATCGTGCGGTAAGGATGGAGTGTGGATAGGGCGTCCAATAGCATCCCAAACATTTTTAATCGGTGGTAGGTCTGGCGATACGGCTGGCCATGGAGAGTGTCAGAGCCTTGAAGGCAAGCTCTCGGGACAGCAATAGTATGCGGACGAGCTTTGTCCTGTTGGAAATTCGCACCAGAGGGAGCTTTCAGAAAAGGTAAGGCCACTGGTTGCAGGACCTCATTAACGTAACGTTGGACTGTCAAAGTACCTGTAATGAACACCAAAGGTGATCTGGCATCGTAGGCAATTGCAACCCACACCATGACACCAGGCCGTCTAGACGTGTGACGCTCGACAACAGACCGTTCAACTTGGCGTCACCACGGTGCCTACACACACGGATTCTATGGTCGTCTCCTTCGAGACAAAAGCCAGATTCGTCACTGAAGATCACCCGCTGCCATTCAGCGTGGCTCCATGACAATCCGGCATAACACCATTGCAGTCTATGGCGGCGATGCAATGGTGTTAAGAACAGTCGTCGTAACGGTCCGTGTGCATGTAGTCCTACGTCGTGCAGCCGTATGCCAATGGTTCTGGCACTAATCCGAAAATGCATGGAGGACAGCACTGCTTGCTGAATATCCGCAATCGTGGCTGTTGGGTCTCTCCGCGCATGTCGGACAACCCGTCGGCCCTCTCTTTCCGTGGTTCGTCTAGGTCTCACACACGCTTCCTGTAGCTGCTGCGTGCCGTGTTCTATCCACTAGTGCCAACAGCGTGCTATGGTAATATCCGCACTACCGGTATGATGCGCAATACGGCGAAAAGACCATCCCGCTTTCCAGAGCCCGACGACGCGGCCCCCTCTCGATCTCCTCCAACTGCTGTAATTGCTTCTTTACTTTTCTCCAAGGCATACTTCACTTGCAAAGGATGCAACCAGTACAACAGCACGAATCAGAATGTCAAGCACGCGCAACGGGCCGACCTTATTCAGCCAGCCAGTCATAGCGCTACGAATCATCCTTGCTTGCGTCACATGTGCAACCGAGCGTGATACTTAAATCAGTTGCATGTCACGATGTCAAACCTACCCACCAAGTTTCATTCCTGTCGGTTGCTTTCTTCTGGGTGTAACTATTGTTTTGACGATGAGTGTATTTGCTACTCTCGTCTATTGTGAGATACCTTGCTAAAGCGTCCCGCAGCCCAGGTGGCGCAGTGGACTAAGCGCTGGCTTCTGATCATTCGTCCAAGTTGGGCCCGGTTTTGAATCCCGTGAGGAATGGGTGTTGTGTTTGTCTCACGGCACTGGAAAAATAGCCCAAATTGGGGAAGCTATATATGGTCCATTGATATGCTCACGGTGGTTGTTAAACTCCCAATAATAAAAAAACGTCCCGTAATCAGACGAAAACTCCACGAAACAAAGATTTATGTTATTACACCATTACGGAATCGTGAGAATGAATTGTTTTTTTTAATGTTTAGGTGTATTGCCTTTCCTTTGGACGTACCTTTGTAAGTTTAATCCTGTTCGTGTAACATAATGCATACCACAATTCCTTAATGAAAGTGAAGATTAAGCTTATAAATCGTACGAACTATAAGGAAAGAAAACAGTGTACAAGCGGCATTATTATAGTGTTAAAAGGGGGGAAATATTTGTTTAATGATTACATAAAAATAATCTGAAATTACAGGTAAAGAACAAAAAATCCGCGGGAGCAAAATCGGGACTCCACAGGCCCGTTAAATACGTCTCTGCAGAAGCTTTGGCACGAGAGACTACTAGGGTCGGCACAAATGTAGCTTTGGCACGAGAGACTACTAGAGGTGGGCACAAGTGTAGCTTTGGCACAAGAGACTACTAGAGGTGGGCACAAACCGTTACTTTTTGAAAGAACCGATTTTGTCGATTCGACTTACTGAAATTATTCGTTCGGACCGATTCGTTCGTTTCGGTCGGAAATTCTTTCGGTTTAGAGAACGATTTGTGGCTCGGGAATGGATTCTGAGTGGAATCCTTTCGTTTGTTGATAGTTTCCGGTTTAGTGGACTATTTTCATGTTTAAATTTGTGTTTAATTCTTGCAGAAAATTTGTCCCTAAATATTCTTATAAGTTCGTTTCGAAACGTCCACCTAATTTATTGCATTTGTACACTTCTGAGTAAAATAAGATTTTCTGACTAGATACAAAACCGAGACACCGCGGTATAATTATGATGTCTAGTAAATCGTAATTCTGACTGATTGATTCATTCTGTAGATCGGCTGCACCGAGGCACCGTGGTAAAATTTTGTAGTCCAGTGAAACATAATTCTGACTAATTCGTTCTGGGAATCGGCTCTTCGGAATCGATTCTTTTCAGGAAACATTCGTTCGCCAATGAGTGTTTGCTGATTCGTTGTTCGCGAACTACCCATCTATAAAGACTACCTGTTTTTACATGTTTCAGACAGTGAAATGGATCGTCGACTTTTGTATTGGAATGAGGGCGACCAAAAACTGTGATCTGATATCAAGCCGTAATGCATTAGCACTTTTGCGTAACACTTCTAGAACGCATCTGGGCGTTGGCGTCCGATCTGTTGTAAAATATTTGATCGACAAATTCAACGAAAAATGTACTAACGATATTACCTGTCAGCTTTGCTCGGCGCGTGACTTGTGGCATACCTTTCCCTTTCCTGACAACAGAAAAACCTGTTTGGCGGGACTTTTACACCTACCGAGAAAACTATATTACAACACAGTGCAGGTGCTGTAACGTATACTCTAGATTCAGTTTCTTTTTGATTTTACTATCTCCTGTTATTTTATTTTTCCTATGCAAATTATCTTCTCACTTAACGAGATGTTGTTTCTCTCGCTACATTATATGTGGCAACGAGTGTAAGTCATGACGTGGTGGTATGCAGTATATATAGGCGCGCTCAACTATACCAAGAGCTTCGTTTTATATGTGATAGGTTCTTCCTAGTTATTGTTATGCGATTCTACGAAAGTTCGGTCTAACAGTAGTTGTGTTATTTTGGAGTGTGTATTTGAGTAATACCAGGAGCTCCCCAATAAAAGGTTAAAAGTGAGTACGTTTTCTTAGTTCGTTTTATTGTCAGACCTCTGTCTAGCCGTTAAGTCTATTTCATTGAGTGTTTACGTTACGTTCAGGGGATATTGTGTTTACCGCTCTAATAAGGAGCCATCAAGGTACTAACGTACTAAAACCGAAGTTATATTACTGATATTTAAGATAATGAGGAACGCTGAGTAAAATTAATTCCATATTCTTGGAATTTATTGCACGCGAGTGTCTTACCTAAACAAACTCTAGCACTTTGAAGATTAAGCACACTTTTGCGACGTCAAGTAACCTTTCAATAACCCTAACGTGACTTAACGTAAGCTTTCCTGCTCTACACGTCCAGGTGGAGAATTTTATTCATTATAATTGGCGCCCGAACATTTCTTGAACACGAGGTATTAACACTTATTGACTATGTCTTTATTACCTGAGAAAACTTCACTATTTCAACCTGAATCAAGTTTCGGTGGAGGTGGGGTTATTTTCGACAATTTGCAGGAAGCCTGTGGGTCTAACTTTGATGTCAATGATTTGCAAGTACCCAGGCATTCCTCACAATTTCGTCATTCACCAGCTTCATATCCCTCTGCGTCGCGGGTCGTACCTGAGGTATTTCAATCCTCTCACAGAGGCGAAATGCTTGCACATTTCGTGCCGCATGAGGGAGCATTTACCTTCAATGGTTTGGAGGGGTCCTTGAAAAATTTCGAGGATTTGGAGGATCATTTTGACTTATACAATATTCCTCAAGATTGCAAAGTGCAAATAGCAGGCACTTGCTTGAAAGATGCCGCTCAGACCTGGTATCGGCAGTGGAGAGTATCGAACCCGGATTCTCGTTATGAGAATTTCCGAGCGGAATTTTTAGAAGTCTTTCCTTTCGGCCTCAGTCGAGCTGGCCTTGCACAACAACTTTTTTCTCGTAAGCAAGGACCCAACGATAGCCCTGTTGCGTTTGCTTTAGAAACAACACGCTTGTATAAATTATGGGATCCACATGCCAGTCATGTCCACATGTTGGACACCCTATTGCAACCGCTCGATCCATTTCTACAGGATTTTATTGAGGTCCGACACCCTGCTACAATACATGAATGCCTTCGCCTTATACGAACGTATGAGGAGCGACACGGCAAACATGGACCAACTAAACATGCTCGGGAACCCCGGGAGGCTTATCACGAAAATCCTCAGCAGCATAATAGGCCTAATGACTTTCAACACGAGCGTACACAGGTGCAAGTCCAAGCATCATACGTTCCACCGCATGGAAGAGTGGTACCCAACCGCTAGTTTCTAAACAATTTTCTGGGTACAGTACAAATGCACAGTATGCTCGACCCGTTCCAATCAGCAGAATTCGGAACATTTTTATGCTAAGGGCAATAATGATTTTTCTGCCCGTGCTGAGGGAACAAATAATAGAAATGGAAATTTCAACAGAAATGCGGAGTTCCCGCAGCAGTTTTCACGAAGTTTTTCTAAGCGTGAAAACTTTACGGATACCAGGCAGGGCTGAATTTTCAGACCGCATGATAATACAACCAGGAATCCTTTAAACTTCCAAAGGAAGTAGACCAAGGGTCGGCACTGCTTCCTGATTGCAAGAATTCTGACCCTAAAATAGTAATATTGACTGTCCAAACTCCTCAGTTGCCTAATGAGTTATTGACAATTGAAGATATTATTGTCGAGACAAAGTTCGGCACTGGTTCTGAAATATCAGCCCTAAATACGAAGTTTTGCACTGACCGTTTTCCTGCAATACACGTCCAGCCTGCGACGCAGTATTTGCGAGGTGCAAATAACGAAATATTCGGTATCACAGGAACTGTCACATTATCTCTAGGGCTAGGAAAGGTTCGTTTTACGCATTCTTTCCTGCTCATAGACGACCTACCTGTTAAATGTCTAATGGGCATAGATTTTATCAATACTTTTAAAGTTCCCATGAATTTCGAACAACATGTTATTTCCTTTCCGGAACCTGTCGAAGTGATTCCTAAAGATCCTATAGACATAACGAATTTGTTACTGAGTAAACAACTGAATGAGAAGCACCGAAACCAGCATTCTCAACTTTTGAATGAAGGACCTGGTTTATTTTCCGACCAACCTGGTTTCACACAGGTGGTTTATCACGTCATTGACACTGATGGTTCGAAACCGACAGCGACGAAACCATACCCCTGTGCTCCCCATAAAAAAAATGAAATGCAACGTAAAATTTCAGAGATGATTAAACAGGGCATAATATGGGAATCAACAAGCGCCTGGGCCGCACCTGCTTTTCTTGTTCCAAAGAAACAACCCAACGAATTTCGTTTCGTGACAGATTTCCGCAAGCTCAACCAAGTCACGAAAGCGATAAATTATCCACTACCTGTCATGTCGCATATTTTGCATGACCTATCGTCAACTAAATGGATGTCAACCTTGGATTTGGCGAGTGGATATTGGCAGGTTGTGGTACATTTAGACTTCGTCGATGAAACAGGCTTTATGACTCCCTTTGGGGCTTATGAATACCTGCGTATGTCCTTTGGACTAGCCTCTGCACCTGCTACTTTCTAAAAGCTTATGGATACGGTTCTCAGACCTGTTCTAGGTTCCCATTTGCATGTATATTTGGATGACATTGTTATTACATCCGATACTTTTGACGAGCACCTTTCTCTGCTCAAACAGGTGTTCCAACTCATATACAATGCTGGCTTGACGTTAAAACCTAGTAAATGCCAGATAGCGAGGGACGAGATTGTATATCTGGGGTTGAAAATCACTCCCCACGGCTTATTTACAGATGATGAAAAAATCAGGCCTGTAGTTGACTTTCCACGGCTAAAAACAGCCAAAGAACTATCACGCTTTCTGGGAATGACCGGATGGTGTCAGCAGTTCGTCCCCGCTTACGCTACAATCTGTGAGCCATTGTATGCTTTGAAACGTAAATACAAGAAGTTTGTTTGGACACCTGAGGCTAAGGCAGCGTTTGAAGCACTAAAATCTGCGTTGACTCAGCCTCCTGTATTAGCTTTCCCAGATCATACTAAGGAATTTGATATTTACACTGACGCATCCGGAGTTGGTCTTGGTTGCGTTTTGTCACAAGGTGGGCATCCAATAGCTTTTGCGTCCCGTACTTTAGCCAAAGCTGAACGCAATTATTCAGCTACGGAACGCGAATGTCTTGCTGTAGTGTATGCTCTTGAAAAATTTCAATGTTATCTCAACGAATTGACAGTTAATATAATTACGGATCATTCTGCCCTTCAGTATTTGAATTCTGCTAAGCACCTATCTAAAAGACTTATGAAGTGGGCTCTTAAGTTACAAGAGAGCAATATTAAAATTTCGTACCAGCCAGGTCAAAAGAATCAATTACCGGATGCATTATCTCGCGTCCCGATTAGTGGGGTTCCCACAGAAACTACTCCATGATGTCAGCCTTTACTTTTAATAGCTGATATAACATCCACAGAGCAGATAATGGCAGAATTAGTAAATGATCCAGATTTCGGGGAAATCTATAATTTTTTGCTTGCGGGTTCACCACAACAAAGTGACCCTTCTCTGGCTGGGAGGTCACAGCATTTTGAAGTCATAGAGGGTCTTCTTTACTATACGAAATCTAGGACTACTAGGGCAGAGTTTCGCCCATGTATTCCGCGAACCCTTAGAATGGCCCTTTTAAACGAATTTCATGACAAACCTATTGCAGGCCATTTAGGTATTCGCAAGACCCGTTGTAAATTGCGGGATGTTGCCTATTGGCCTGGCATGTACCAAAGTGCGCTCGCATACGTTCAATCATGTCACTTTTGTCAGATTTATAATTACCGTAATGTAAGACCGGCCGGTCACTTGAAATCTAGTTTAAGTTCTCATGTTTTTGACATTATGTCAATAGATTTATTGGGACCTTATCCATTATCTGTTAAAAACAAAGATCGTTACGTTTTAGTATTAACTGATAATTTCTCTAAATGGGTCGAGGTTTTTCCCATTAAAGCCGCTACGGCGGAAGTTATTTGTAATGTATTAATTAATGAAGTATTCTCTAGATATGGTGCACCTAATCAAGTAGTTTCGGATAATGGTCCCCTATTTATTTCTGACATTTTTGAAAGAATGTGTACGAGACTACACATAAAGCATAAATTCATTCCCTCATATCATCTCCAGAGTAATCCTGCGGAACGAGTAAACCGCACGCTAGTTAAAATGATCGCTACATTTGTCATGGATCATCACGAGCGGTGGGACGAACATCTTTAGATTTTTTCGTTCGCCCTCCGCTCGTCTGTTCACGAAGCTACTAAGTTTACTCCCACAGAACTTTTTTTGGGTCGAAAAATTAAGACCCCTTTTGAAAATTTTTTAACGGGGATTATCGACGAACCAAAGCAGCGACCAACTCCGCAATTCGTACCAATCATGGCAGAGAAAGCTCGTGTTGCAATGATAGGAGCGCAAGTGGCTCAAGCAAAATACTATAATACTAGGCGTAGGGAACCAGATCTTGTCGTTGGAGATCTAACTCTCTTGGAGACACACTTCCAGTCTTCTGTTTCTCATACTTTAGTAAAGAAATTTGCACCCAGCTACGAAGGTCCATATCGGGTGGCAAATGTGTATGAAAATAACATTATCCTTGAAAAACCTGACAATCAATTTCAATACGTACACGTTGCTCAGTGTCGCAAGTATCATGAACGAAATATAGATTATATAATCAACCCTTCTCAACCTTCTGTTCCACAGACTCAAGAGTCTATATCACACGATCAACCTCCAGAAATTTTGGACGAACCGACAAACCTTTTTGAAGAATCTCCAGTGATTTTTTCTTCACCCTCCCCTCCACAAGACTGGCTTCCAAGAACGCAACCTGATTCTACCATAAGACGAAGGCTCGAATCAAGTTCTGCAAATTCTAGTATCATTCTCTTCCCTCCAACCATTGCCAAGACTATTGCTGCATCATTCCCTAATAACTCTGCACCAACACCAGCTCCTACTTCCTTGAATACTTCGTCATAAAGTATTCCAATAGGCAGAAATATACATCGCCCTGCACGACCACTAACTTACATCAGCGACTCAGAGTCATCACATTTTCCTGATTTACCAGATATAGACAATAGTTTGACTATTCCTAAACGTCAGACACATATTACAAACCGTCCAGCAACACCAAAAGCTGGTCGAAAACGCAACTTGTCTCCCCAATCTGCTTCGCCGCAACAGCAACGAAGGCATAGATCCTTGCATCCGCCCGGGTTTCACCCCTGGAACTTACGCTCAGGGCAAACAGGGCCGATGCCTACTTCTACTGTCATGCCAAACAGTAGAAAGAGAAAACAAGCGATGTGGCCGGAGTCACGTCCCTTCAAAGGAATGCTGGAAGGACAACACGGGCCCCAGCACAAAGGGACAACATATCGAAAGCCTGGGGAGTCCGCTCCTGTCAGACGCAGGGAATTCCTGACCGACAGACTTCAGCCGTTCCTCACCGTTCCTGTCAGACGCAGGGAATTCCTAACCGACAGACTTCAGCCGTTCCTGACCGTTCCTGTCAGACGCAGGGAATTCCTTTCCGACAGACTTCAGAATTTCTTGACCGACAGACTTCAAAATTTCTCGACCGACAAACTACAGATGTTCCAGATCCATTCAAGTCGCAGAAAAGATCGGCGCCACCAGAATTTTCCAGTCCGATTAGGCATGGAAAAATATATCGCACTAGGGTTTTTTATGCGTCCTCGAGATAAGTAAGTTCTCGTGAACAGGTTATTTTCTCATTATGTTGTTTTTCCTGCACGACCAGTTGGCGTGACAGAATTTTTTTTTTCGTGTGGGCCTACGAGTAGTATATAGGGGGTACTATGGCACACCCCAAAATCACATAAAAACCGCAAAATCAGGCGTTTTTTGATTTTTCAGACCTCAATAATCACGAACATTTTAATGCTTTTTATGATCAAAAACACAATATATTTCAAATAAAATCATTGATTTTTGAGCATAAAATAGTCAAAAACATCAGATTTTTGAAAATTGAAGTTTTTACTCTGTTTTTGCATAAAAACAGACATCATAAAAACACGCATTTTTGATGATATTTGAAGACTTTTTGAAGAATTGCAATCATTTTGAGCTTTGAATAGCTTTGATTTTAAAAGTGATGAAATGATGGATTTAGTGATGAAAATCAATAGAAAAGTTGTAAAACAAACTACTTTGAATTGGTACTTTGCAAAGTCCTTTTTTAAAATGCATTAAAAAAAGGATACCCAAAATGGATACCCCTTATGGAAAGATTAAAAATTGTTGGAAGATTAAAAATTATAAATTTATAGAAAGATTAAAAATATTACAAAGATTTAAACGAATTCAATAATATAAGGTTCTATTATGTAACACTTCATTTCTATGTTTCTCTTTAAAGATATGTCCTATTTTATTTTCTGTTTCAGTAATTCTTCTTTTGAACCTCTCTCGATCAACTGCATATGTTTCCCATATACCTTTTCGATTTTCATTTCCTACATATATGACAACAGCATTAGGATCGAAGTGAACTTTCATTTTAATAGAATTCCTTTTTTAAGTTTTTACTAATTCATAATCATAATATAGATCATCAATTTTACCTCTGAATCTGAATATATAATTCCCCGCACGGGGATAACTGGTTTTCCAGTTATTTGGGGAGCGGCGCCCCCACAGCCCGAGCTGACCTTGTGACTGGTCAACTTCTGATGTCATGCCACCGCTTGTTTTTTATTTTGGTACTGTTAGTGTTTGCAGGGACGGCTGTTCATCCAGCTGTTGGGGAGTCGCGGCCCCACGATTCCGAGCTGGTCTTGTGTCTCGCTTTTTCGTTTTTATTTATTTTCTCCACTGGCTAGTTGCCCGTGTTGTGTTCTCTACCTAATCTCTACCACGTTATGTACTAACACCCCGGTCTTGTGGTTCTGTTACCCTCCACCACTAACTGTTTTATATTAACCGCTCAGTTCGTAGGTTGCTGAGATTCCGTTTAGGTTCCCTTCCAAGATTTGTCTTCTTTGGATTTCTTTTTTTCCTTTTAACTGGTTTGGGTGCTAGACCTACCTGCATGTTTGCCGCGTGCGGAGACCCGTGAGGCGGAAATGGGATGTCTGGCGGCTGAGGTCGCAGGAGACCGGATAAGTGCCTCCTGTGTACCAACACTCCTCTTCGACCCCGGCTTCGCTGTAAACGGGAGGCTAGAGACTAACCCACCTCTAGTCAGAAGTCTTGTACCAAGGTGTGTACAGGGCTTTAGCGACTTTTTTGTCGTATAGCACGGCAGGGTAAGCCCGGGGGTTGTGGGATCATGCCAAAGGCGTTGGCATGACGGTACTCTGGAGGCCGAAGTGTCAGCCGAGTGCATGTGAACACAACCATTGGACTATATTTGCAACTAAGCTCTAGAACTGTGTCTTGCGTCATGTGTTTGGCTTGCGGACCTCCAGTTCTCCCCTGTTGGGCTCGATTGTGGGCGGAGTGCGTTGCAGACGAATTCTTTCTTACTCCCATGGGGAAACATAAACCCTCCTCAAAATTTAAAAACAATAGGATATGGTGATTGATCAGGCGCCAAATTTGCCTCAACCACCTCCCAAACATAACACACTGAAGAGAACTTTCGTTGAAAAACGACATCACCGCGACGTATCTTTAGATCCAGGTGTTGAGCCGTCAGCTCAGAAACGTCGCATTACACTTGCAGATTCGATACCTCAAGCTACTTTTCTCGTCATTTCTTCTACTGACCAGATGTTGAAACTTTCCTCAAAGTCTCGTTTTTTCATCTCGAAGGCACTTGCGGGTGTTGCTGGCTCTTTGAAGTCAGTAAAGAAGCTACGCTCTGGAGACCTGCTTGTGGAAACTTGCACTCTCTCTCTCAGAGATAATCTCTTCTGCAGTTGACCAGACTTCAGGATATTCCAGTTGAAGTGACGGCACATCCGTATATCAACACCTCCAAGGGAGTCATTTCTGAGCCCGACTTGTTGGTCTGCGATGAAGATGAACTTGTGTGTGAACTTGCTGATCAGGGTGTCATAGCTGCCAGACGCATGACTTTCAGGCGTGATGGCGCGCTGATCAAATCACGAAATGTTATTTTGACTTGTAACAGCCCGAAGGTACCTACTGAAATAAAGGCTGGTTACTTGTTATGTGCAGTTCGTCCTTATATACCAAATCCTCTACGCTGTTTTAAGTGCCAGAGGTATGGACATTCCCAGCGGTCCTGTAACAGTGCTGCGAGGTACGCCAATTGTGGATCCCGAGACCACGAAGGGACTGGATGCACTTCAGAGCCCTGCTGTGTAAACTGTGGTGACTCCCACGCTGCTTATGCCCGGTCCTGTTCGAAGTGGAACGACGAGAAGGCGATCCAGCGCCTCAAGACCCTGGAGGGCCTCTCGTACCCTGCTGCCAAGGCCAAGTTGGGTATTCCCAACAACCGACAGCGTACTTTTGCCGCAGTGGTTCAGTCTCTGCCGCAACCCGTGCAGCCCTTTGTTCCGCGCCCTGTAGCTCTCGCCGCACTTGCCAAGCGATCTACAGTTGAACAAGCGACACAGGTGGATTTCACCGAGCTCCAGCTTATTCGACCAGCTGAGTCTGCGCCTTCTCTTTTGAAGACGACCGACTCTTCCGGTTCCCAGCAGACAGCCTGCACGTGCGGAAGACCCGGCCCTCAATCCGCAAAGGTGTGCCGTGTCCATCCAACTGCCGCGGTCCACCTGACCAACATTGCAACTGTCTCGGACTCAGCGAGGTCCCCACCCTCACCCAACATTATAGAGGAACATCGGGGGAGGAGAGTGACAGTTCGTCCCCAGCCTCAACTAACATTGCAGAGGAACATGAGGGGGAGGATAGTGACAGTTCGTCCTCGCCCTCGGCCAGCATTATATTGGAGTGTGTGGGGGAGGAGAGTGACTCATCCTATGTGTAGTTGTGTTCGATTTCGTAATGTGTTTTATCATTCTCATTCCTCAGTTTTACTTGATCGGCTTGTTTCTCACCATTGTACCATGTTTTTCATACTGTTTGTTTCATTGTTTTTATTTGGCCCTTCCTTTGTACTCATGGTTCGGTTTTACTTGGTCAGCCAGATTTTGCGATTTATGCCCCGTTTTTTTTTAATTTTGTCTGTTTGTCTTGTGTCTGGCGCTCTTTGGCCAACCATGGCCCTTGCGCCAATAAAATCTAATAACCAACCAACTAACCGAATATATAATTACCTTTATTAATTTTTTTAATTGCACTGTCAGATAGTTTTCCGTGACATTTTCTAAGATAATATTCTCTTTCTTCATCATTCACTTCTATTTTTGCAATAGTTGCATCTCCGAATTTCGTTTGGATTTTTTTCAGTGACATCAATTTATAATCTCCAGGATTCAAATCTTCTAATTTCTGTGTTTCTGTAAATCATCTGATGCTATTGAACTCATCCATTTATAAGATTTTATTTTTTTAAAGGCTTTTGAATACATGTGATGAGAACTGTAAATTACAATAACTTACAAACTCATTTAAAATTTCTAATCCTTTGTTTTTAATTTCCTCGTTTTTTTCTTTTTTATCAATTATTCTTTTTATCTTTTCTAAATATTTATAAACTATAGTTAGAATATCTGAAAACTTGTAATTATCTCTATACATATAAATCAAGTCATCACAAAAATGAGCGATTTGAGATATTTCGTTACTATATTTTTTATCTGAAGAACAGTATAGAGCTCTAAGGTCACCCATTATATCCATTTATAAGTTTTCATTTTTTGAAATATAATTCTTATAGTGCATACATCTATACATAGAGCATCCGGGGCCTAAAATTCTTGGACATTTAGGTATATCTAAATCAACAGATGGAATATCTTCAAGCATCACTTTTTCCAGTACTCCTCCTTTATATGCAAATGTACCACCATAAATATGGTACAGGTCTTTAATATAGTTCTTTACCTCACAATTATTAATCCATAGTTCTTTGCTATTTGGATATCTTTTAAATCTCAGTCCATGCACATTTAAAACACACTTACGTACGATATTCAATTCTTGTTCATCTAATTTGCAGTCAGGTGTGAACACTGATATTGTTTCACCAATATTCAGTTTTGAGTGCACCCAACTTATCTCTCTTGCTATCTTACGATTTGGGAGGACAAATCTTTGAATATTTATAATCACAATTATATCATTCATTGTTTATATTTAATCACTTTTTTTAAATACATATCCAAAAGGTACAGTATTCAAATCATCTAGAATTCTTCTTTTATCAAATCCAAACATGTATATCTTGTTCAGTGTATCTATAGCTATATTTCTATCTTTTTGTATCTTAAACTGGTTATTTGATATTTCTAAGTCATCTGTTTCACCTGTTATTACTTTCATTCTATCATTGAAATTCAAAATATTTTCATTCGCATAGCTCATTTTAAATCCTTTAACTTTACCTTTTACAGTTCCATCATTTAGTATGTATCCATAGTCTTTTGGTGCACCAGCTATCCAGGATTCCATATATTTGTCCTCTCCCAATTCATCTGTCCATTCTCCTAACATGCATCCTATTTTGATTTTATTAGTTCCATCATCTATATACACAACACTATCTGTGTCTTTATAAATCACTTTTTCACGTAATTTATCAAGCATTTTATATAATCTAATTCTAGCAGAACTAGTGGTGAAAGCTGCTATATAAACGTTAGTATTAAAGCTGTTTTTAACATATTCATCTTTCATTTTATAAGTCATTTCTACACAGTCATCATTCATAAATATCATATTTAATTCTTTGAGATTATCATCTAATATAATTTTATAAAATTCATCTAAATCCATTACGTATTTAGTCTGTTTCATATTTTTCTCTGTCCAAACTTACCCCATAATGAGTTCAAACATATCTTATTTATAAATCTCATTCCTAGATTTTTTTCTATTTTTTCTAATTTTATATCTAATTTCTTGTAAACTGTCTTCTTATATTCTTTTTCACTTTTCAAAATTTCAGACCATTTTTCATGTGTTTCTAATTTGATTTTCAAAAACATTTTAACGTAATCTCTAAATAGTTCATCAATTTTATAAGTAAAATTCCAAACCTCATATATTCTTAAAATTTTATATCTTTTTTTAATTGCTAAATTCATTTCATCAGTAGTCCATGTACTAGTGAAACATCTTTCATCTCTTTTGTGATTACATTCCTTATTTCTAATTTCAAAGCATTCTTTACATTTCTTTTTATCTACAACAGTTTCAAAATGATTACATTTGATAGTTTTAGAACATGATTTACAAAGAGCAAACATCAATTTTTCATCTTTAATTGGCAACACTGGATGATATAAATTTCTAGGGGGTAAGACCTTACATTTGATAAAACCATACCATTCTTTATCAAATTTTTCAGGATTAAATATCTTAACAGGATGACCATATGGATAATTATCAAAGTAATTTACAGTTGGATATAGTGAACATACATCAATATATCTACCTTTTTCATTATTTTTAAATTCATATTTCAATTTAGTAGGCTCACACCTACCCCCATAAAATGCATCTCTAGTATTTAAAGGTTCCACGAAATCTCTATTCCATTCATTTTTTATATATTTTTTAATTTCTTTATTTTTACTAAAATCACATTCCCATATAACAATTAATTCATATCCAGCTTTTAAAATCTTCTTTTGAATCCTCTTTTCTTTTATATAAGTCTTTCATACATATCTGATTCTGTTCATTTATAGTTGCTTCTCTGTAACACCTATTACATCTATGCCAGTGACATCCATGAAATTGAAACACTGTGTTTTCATAAAATCCATCTACTTTATAAATTTTCTTACCTAATTTTAATTTTTTCTCTCCACCATTTAATGCATGTTGAATATTGATATTATTCTTTTTAGACAGATAATCTAACCAAGCAATTGATTTTTTTCTATATTTGTATTTTTGAATTGTATCATCATCTATGGCAATTGTACCTTTTTTAAGAACTTATCTCTATAAATACTCATGCATACACCTGCTAGAGTTACATATTTAAATGGATCGATATTTGCGATTTCTAAGAATAATCTTCTCAATTCTAAACATACTCTTTTAAAATATCTACATCTGATCTACAGTATTTAACAAATTCTTTTTGAAAATCAAACGTATCGTTTTTAACAGTTTCATACCATTTTAAGAATTCATTTCTCTCTTTAGATTTCATAGAATCACATCCATAGTAATGTTTTTCAGGGTATTTACCTATATAAATTTGATTACATTCTTTATTAAAATAATGAGGAAAATAACCTTTTGCCATCTCTTCTAATCCAAATGTTTTTGGAAAATCTCTTAATGGAATCATAGTAAAATTGATTGAATCTATGAATCTTATATTATATCCAGATGCCTGCATGTAATTGAGTTTATCTCTATATATATAGTAAACACTTCTATTTTGTTTTTAAAACAGTATTTAGCTAAGAATTGAATATCAAAGCCTTTACCATAATGAGCTAGTACAGTATATCCAAAATTGTTTTGTTGAAATAACCAATTACAAAAATCATTTTCATTTTCAAATATCTTTTCACTACCATCATACATTTGACATACAACTAGATTAACTTCATGAGTTTCCGGTTTCTTGTTTAGTTTCAACATCAAAGAATATATATTTCTCAGTATATTCATATCTACATTTTTCACACCAATCTTTTCGATTTCTTGTTAACTTAGGACAATCATTTTCACATTTACCACCTTTAGCATCTTTACATTTCATATAGCATTTATGATCATGTAATACATATTTCCAACAATTTTTACATCTCTTTCACCACATACATGCTCTTTGGGTTTTCTCTCATATCGATTAATAATTCTTTTACATTTTAAACATTTCCATAGACATTTACATACACTAACACCTTTCTCATTTTTTCTTTTGTGGTTATCAAAACACTCCTCACCTTTAAATAATCGATTACATTTTTTACAAAATATATCTTTACCATTACAGTTACTATCTGTTTTAAAACATCTATCACATTTGAGAGTACATCTGTGTTGATCTGATCTTTTATAGCTTATTTGACAATAATCACAGTAATTCTCTTTTCCTAAAAATCCTTTAACAGAAGTAATTACATCGAAATGATTTCTATTTTTCAATATGTAAATACATGTAGATTTATATTTACCACTATATATACGTTCAATAAAATTTTGTCTGCAAAATATATTTATCTGAATATCTAAGAATTCTTCAAATATTTTAACCTCTTCTAAGCAACATATTTCTAATGGAATATTGCAAAGTTCATGTAATTTTACAGCTAATGATTTTTGTAAAACTCTACCCATTTTGATGTATTTAATATCATTTTTTGATAATTCATTATGATTCAATTTATCACATAATAGCTTAGGATTTTGAATAGATAGAGCAGTTACAATTGATCTAGCTAAACATATATTATCATCATTTTTTATCTGACAGATACTTCTTTTATTTTCTATTGTTTCATCATTAATTATCTTTATATGTTTACCTCCTGAAGGTAATTCAATTACATTTAAAATCAAATATACAATCAGTTATTTCTAATTCCTTATATTCAATTTGATCAGATAATTTATAAATATATAGCTCATAGGCATCCTTAGTATACATCATTTTATCATGAAATGGTTTATTCAGTTTAGAATTATATACGATTATATCTACTTTACCTTGAATTTTACCAATTGCTTTTCTAAATATATCTTGTAAAATATTGAAATATTGTTCAGGTTTAATGTTTACTCCAGCTACTCTATAATTCTTTCTATGTACCGTATATTTTTTAATATATTTTTCCTTTTGTTTCAATAATTTCATAATCAGGTTTAAATAATTTTTCAAGATTTACAGCTGTTTTAATTTTCTTTTCTTTTCTTGGTTTCAGTTTGTTATCTTTGAATTTTAAATTAAAAGAATCAAATATTTTTTAATTCTATTTCTTCTCTCTGAAGATTAATAAATATTTTTCTTTTTCTATCTAAATATTCTGATGTATCTAATCCAAGGATATCTACTAAAACAGACTTATAATCACCTGTCTTTCTAATATATTTTATCAACGATTTAATTAAATCATCATTTTTTACATTTCGTTTTTTGATATTTAATATTTTTAAAGCATTTCTAAGTTTCTGAACACTAATAGCATTCAGAGCACTTTTAAGATGCACAATACCAGGCTTCAGATTTTTTAACTCTATTCATTAGGATGTAAATTTATAAAGGGATTTTAAAAAACAGGTTGCACACGTTTATTATGATAATTACTTCTTAAATGTCTTTGATAATGAGTTACAGTGTATTCTCTTCCACAGTCACAAATTCTTTTTTGGTACTTTCTTTTGGAATCACAAGTCTTGTAATAGTGCTGTCTATAAACGTAACCTTTAAGACGTTGAATGTAAAATTAATCTATAGGTTTTGTTTGTTTACAACTTTTGCATATTTTGTTCTCCATTTATTAGGAAACAAATTTATAAAATACTTTTCTTTAAGCTTGCTGCTTTAAAGTCTTCCCAGATCTTTTCATTTTTTGGATTTATATTAATTTTAATATGATTTGATATATTATAATAGTCACAAATGTTTTAAATAAAATATGCATATTTTAAATTTTTCTCATAGTACATAAAATCTAGTAATTTTAAAAATAAATCTTCTGCTTCCTTATTAAATTTAAGGTTATTTTTTCTTTTAAACTGATTAAAATATCTTATTCTACTAACATATCTACTTTTTAAACATTTATTATAATCTACATAATAACAGTCTTCCTCTTCATCATATTTCATTCTTTTTATTTGTTTCATTACTTTTTTAAAATTTTCAGGAATTTCAATTTGTTCTTCATCTGAACATGAATAAGAAAAGTAATTAGCTTCTTCATTAAAATTATCCATTTATTAGATATCATTTTATTAAAAACCTCTTAGTTATTGCTTTACAGTTTTTTCTTTCACATATAGATGGCAGCACAAGCAATTAAATCTTTTTCTTGCTGAGATGCAAAAAGCAACAATGACATAAGAACTTACTTCGAGCTAAAATGTTTACATAACCTCCTTCAGGCAGACTTGAACAGCTGCCAAGTTCTCGGAACTAAACTGATAAGAGGGCGAACACTTCTTATCTTGACTGGGTGAGAATGTAAATAGATGTTTCAAGCAAGAATTCGTCGGCCAGCAGTGGCCGAGTGGTACCGTGTTAAGCTTGCATGCAAAAAGCCTTAGGTTCGATTTTTAATTGCAGCCTCCTGGTCCCACTTTGATTTAAAAAAAATTTTGGGTACATGGTAGAGCGTGTGTGTGAAAAGTTCTGTGTTTGTGTTCTGGTGGAGGGTCGAAAGAGTTAACGCCTCATAAGTACCTGGCTGGCCAGATACAAATAAAATAAAAAGAATGAAGCATGGACCCTCCACCGAAGGGGCGTTTTGCAAAAATATTTCAAATTACATCGTCAACTCAACTGTTAAATTCATCAGGATATCCCATCCATTTAACTAAGTATTTATTTCCTTTCTTTTTAATAATTTTTTCAATCTTATATACCTCATTTTCTTATCATATTTCACGAGTTCTTTTTCATAAAATGTTCCTGTAATTTCTTCATTATTTAAATCTTTTATTTTATATGTCGGAGGATCTGTGTTCAATATATCGGAAATTATAAATATTTCTTCTGCAAATGTTGGAAGATAACCTTTCTTAAATTCTCTTTTATATTTTGAAATTCATATTTTATCTCCTTTTTGATATTTTGGTTTATTTTTCTCTTTTTCTTTATACAAATTATTATAAACTTTTAATTCATTTTCTTCCTTACTTGCTTCTATAGGTGTCATTTTAATAGATCTATGATAAGAATTATTATAGTTCTTAATTAATTTATCTAGTACATTTAACCACTTTCTAGTATTATTTGCTGTGAAACACTTCCACATTTTAGTCTTTAAAGTTCTATTGAATCTTTCAATAACAGCACATTTAATCTCAATATTCTCAGTTGTAAACCAGTGAATATTTTCATCCTTGAATAACTTTTGAGTTTGTTGATTTATAAACTCTGTACCCTTATCTGTTTGAAGTTTTTCTGGTTTTCTTTCTTTAAATATTTTTTTAAATGCTCTAGTTACCTCTTCGCCCGTTTTTATTTTAATCGGAATTGTCCAAGCATATTTACTGAATATATCAATCACTGATAAAACATAATTTGTGTCATTATTAAAGGATTTAAATTCTTGCATATCTATAAGGTCAGCTTGAAATTGGTCATTGACATGAGAAACATAAATTCTTCTTCTTTTAAATCTATGAATAAGTGGTTCATGTTTAGTATATACATCTTGTTGATGTAAAAATTCTTCTATATCTTTCCTGGGTAATTTAGTTTTTCTCTGTAATTCATTAATGCCGCAATAACCAGCTTCTGATGTATAATAAATATTTTTAAGGTGTTTCACGACGTCTTAAAAATAACACTCTTTTTAGATCCACAGATTGCACATATTCTTTTCGCCATGGGTCTTCCATTTTTAGCTACTGTTTCTTGAATATCTTTAGTTTCAGTTTTCTGTTTGCACTTTAAGCAATACATATTTATACAGGATGAAATTCCTAAACCAAATGTTTTCTTTGCTTTTATAATTCGTTTTATAACAGCTCTAGCTTGTTTCTCTCCTAATGGATAGAATCCACTTGTAGTATTTTCAATTGAATCTAAATCGTTTAAGAGTTCTTGATCAGCAATATGTCTCTGTTTAGTATCTTTAATTTCACTATAAGCTACATCATGTTTTTTAGAAGCTTTATCAACTCTGTTAATTTCTGGATCACCTCTTTTAATCTCTTTTCTAATTTTGTAAATGGGCCACAATACTGGTACCCAGGTATATGCATTTCAGGTGGATTTAATTTATCTTGTAACCATCCTACTATATCACCTCCTGTTATTACCCCTACGTAACCAGTACCATTAATTTCTTTGAATATATGAATATTCCGCACCACTTATTTATCTGTAAATCTATTTTTTAACTACATATCTATAACCATTTAGCTGTGTTTGTTTTACATATTTTTCTAAAGGAAAATACTTAATATTTTTTATAAAATCTTCTTCTCTAATGTAAGCATCCTGTTCTGAAATTAAATTAGCGTTTATTAAATTTAGTATCTGTTTATAAAATTTGTAAGCTGGTTTATATTCTTCTTTTCTTTCTGAAATATTTAGAGTTTTATCAACAACTTCAATGACTCCTGCTCCTAAAGAAAGTGCTGCTAAAGGAATAAATGCAAAAGCTGATAAACCTGAAGCACTAAATATAAATTTGCCTACTGATAATGATATACTAATTTTATTATAGTAATTAAAACTTTTTCTGTAAACATACATTCTCTTTTCTAAATATTCTTCCATTTATATAGGATCAAAGTTATATCTGTATCTCATATGAGGATTTTTCAAATCTAACATGAAGAAATCATAAGGTTTTTTAATACTTTTTTGAAAAGGATCTATATTAAAATCACCATCAATTTCTCTAATAATTTGTTTAATTTCTCTGTGCTGAAGTATAAAAAATATAAAGTAATCACAGCTTTTTCTTATATCAATAGGTGTTGAATAATAGGTCTGTGATAAATAAATAATGGATGCATTTTTCTTCCTTCCTCTTATAAAACATTTTTCAATTTCGTTTTGATCTTTTTCTTTTACACAGTCATCAAAAATAACTAGATTTTTTAATGAAGGATCTAAGTCATCTACAGTAATAAATTCATTTATGTCTGAACTAAATAATGTTTCTTTCTTAAACTTTTTAAATAATTTTAATAACTTATTTTTATTCTTTACCTTTATTTTTAAAATGTCTTCCTCTTCTATATCATCAAACATTGAGTAATTTTCTTGTAATTTAGAGTATTTAGGTTCGTTAATATCTTTTGCACATATGAATAATGCATCAAAATTTAAATGATCATATATTAAATTTAATAGTAAATTTGTTTTTCCACATCCTGAAGATCCTGTTATTAAAAGTTTAAAAGGATGAATAGGTAATATTGGATTTTGATTTGGATCTTTAAATTCTTCTGGTTCTGAATAATCTTTTAGTTTAATGCTGCAAGCTTTCTGCTTAATCATATTTATTTAATAGAAATTCCGCATCTTCAATAAACATTTCAGCTTCAAATAATAAGTCTTCAGCTGGTATTCCTTGAGATAAATAACATTCAGCTAAATCTAATGTCATTTCGGCAAAAGATAAATATTCTTCAAGTTGTTCAAAATCTTCCATTTATATAAGTAAAATAATTTGCTTGGGAGTAAAATAATTTGCTTGGTAGTAAAATAATTTGCTTGGTTGTAAAATAATTGGCTTGGAAGTAAAATAATTTGCTTGGAAGTAAAATAATTTGCTTGGAAGTAAAATAATTTGCTTGGAAGTAAAATACTTTGCTTGGAAGTAAATTTTCAGTTAAATAAATGAGTAAAATGATACAAGATTTATTAAAATTAGCAAAATAAAATGCTGAACTAAGGAAACGAAATAAGGAAAAGCAATTAGAAGATTTAGGATATGAAGAGGCAATCACAAAATTTCATAATCCTATAGTTGAAAAATTAGAATATCAAGATGTATCTAGAAAAGAAAATTTAAAAGCAATTCAAGATGCAATTGAAGAACTTTCATCTCAACCAATTGCAGAATCTTCAAGAATTCCTGCCTTAGAAGTTGCTGATGAACCTATTTCAGATGCTAAAGAAATGTATGAGAGAGAAGCAGGAATTCATAAAATTAACATAAACAAAAACTTGAATATATCACTTATTAAAAAAAGTTGGGATTTGATTTACCTCCAGAATTAGTTAATAAATCTGATGAAGAGATTGATGAAAAAATAAATCAAGCAAATGAAAAAAACAGTGAAATCGGACGTCTAAAAGGTCCTCAAGTAAAAGCCCCTAATAATGCTAAAGATGAAGAAAAAAGAAAAAATTACAGAAAAAATTGATCGTTTCGATTATAAAATGGCTGAGGTGCGAAAATATATTAGAGCATTAGAATCTCTCAAAATGGGGAATTACTATATGGGTGAGGGTCTTAATATTTTAGATAAATTAACAGATAAAATATATAAGGGAACTAAAAATAAGAAAGTATATAACCAAGTAGTTCAAATATTAGATATATTATTCAAAGAGGGTAAAATGACTAATGAGCAAGTAAAACAATATTATTCAAAGTTTCTATCTTAATAAATGAGTAATTATATTGTATCAAGAATTTATTTGAGTGAAGGTCAGAAAAATAAATTAAAATCAGCAGTTAAGAAAGGTGAAGAAATTATATTGCAAATTAATAAAACTAAAAGTGCTAATCATGATATGTATTTAACAAAAACTCAAATTAATCAAATTAAAAATTTTAAACGAATAACTATAAGTAAGACACAATTAAAGAAAAACGGAGGTATTTTACCATTTTTGATTCCTATCTTTGCAGCTCTTGGTACTGCTGCTCTATCTGGTGCTGCTAGTTTTGGTGTGAATAAAGCTTTAAGTAAAGTAACTGGATCAGGTTGTAAAAAAACATTCTGGAAAGGGAGTTCTTCAGAATTACGAGGTATATCCAATAAAATGATAGAACAAAATATGAAAGATGTAAAAGGATTCAGGGGTGTATTTACATCAGATTTATTACCTAAAAAGATTAAGTAATTTGAAAGTGGAATTATTAATTTAGATATATCTACAGGACCTGGGACTCATTGGGTCTGTTATTTTAATGATCCTAAATATAATTTTGTGGAATATTTTGATCCATTTGGGGAATATAAATATAAAGACATTAAATTGAATAACATTTTCATACCTAAAAATATTGTAAAATATCTTGAAACATCTAATAAAGGAATTAAATATAATTCAAGTTTTTTACAAGAACCAACATCTGTTAAATGTGGTTTTTATTGTATGAAATACATAACTGAAAGGAATAAAGGTAAATCACCTGTTGAAGTTTTATATTCTTTTACCCAAGAACCAAGTGGTTATAATGAAGATTTTGTGCTTGATAAATGTTAATTTTAGATTCAAAAAATTTTGAGAAATCAGAAGATTTAGCAATTGAATATGTCCCACCTATTCCTGTTAATGAAAATTTAAAAATATCTTTAAAATCTATGTCTATGTGGGTTTCATGGAACAATATTGATGAAGAATATGAAAATAATACATTTAAGTATTTTGATGGTAGTTTATGGCATGAAATAACTTTAGATAATGGAAATTACACATTAAGGGAATTAAATAACTTTTTAATAAAATGATTTGGAGATGAACCACCAATTAAATTTAAAGCTAATTTCGCTACACAGCGCTTTATAATTGAATTAAAAGATGAATATAAAATTGATCTTAGAGAAAGTAAATTACATGAAATTTTAGCATTTGAATCAGAAATATATGAAGATAATCATCAAGAAGGAAAATATATGGCAAACATTTCTAGAGGAGTTGATGACATACACATTCATTGTGATGTAATTACAGGAGCTCTATATAATAATATTAATTCAGATATTTTATATTATTTTACACTATCTAATCCCCTGGCAGTTTAATAAAAATTGATGAAATAAATCCTTTATTTTTACCTGTTGATAGAAGAAGATATATTCATAGAATTCGAATGTATATCATAAATCAAGATAATGAACTGATAGACTTGAATAATATGAGAGTTTTATATAGATTAATTTTAGCTTAAGCTTTTCAGCTTAATAAATGAATTATAACAAACATAAGTTATATGCAAAATGATATGGTGGTAATATCTTCACTGAAGGAATTAAAACTTTTGGAAAAAAATATTAGAAGTTTTAGGTAAATCAGCAAAAACAGCAATTGAAGGTAAAGCTGAAAAAGTTATTCAAAATAAACTTGAAAATATAATATCTAAGCCCCCCTGTAACTGTTAATGATATATTAGCTAAGTCGAAAATTCAAGATCGATATGGATATGGTTTGAAATGTTATAAATGAGTTTTTTATCGTAATAAATGGAAAAACTTTGGGACTTAAAACCTATTCCAGATTATTATAGCAATAAAATTGCTAAGTATGAATATATAAAACATAATGACGATAGTACTAATGTAAAAGAATCTGATCAATATAAGTTTACTATTAAAGATACAAATTCACCTATATTATATAGTAATGGTTATATATGTTTAGAAAGCAAAGTAGTAAAAAATTATAATGATACTATAGGAACTGATAATGTTACATTTGTAAATGGTGGCAATCTGTTTAGATCCGCTTCATTAACTATAGGAAAAGAACAAACTGATTCCAATATTGAATGTGCTTCATTAATTCATCAAATTAACGGACTTTTAAATTTCACAAAAGATTATTCCACTTCAGAGACTACAAATATGATGTATTATGTTGATACATCAGAATCAGCTGATAAAGATAAAATAGTAATAGATGATCCTAATAAAGATGTAAAGAAAGGATCAGATATCAAATTAAAAGAAAATGCCTCTTATAATAAAGGATTTAGACAGAGATGGCTTTTAACAAAAAACAGCAATATAATAAAATTTTGGATTCCTTTAAGACAACTGTTTGGGTTTCTCAACGATTTTAGAAGATTAATTTCTGATATAAAAGTTACATTTGAATTTCCAAGACATAGTCATAATGATATGTTATACACAGATGTTGCAAATCCTAATTATAAAGTTGTTATATCTGATTTCCAATTATATTTACCTTATGTAGAGTTGTACCCATCCATTGAGGCTGAATTTAAAAGTATAGCTTTGAATTCTACACCTATTGAAATTACTTGGTGTTCTGCTTCAATTGAGAAAAGTAATCAGCAAACAACATCAAGTGGTGCATGTCATATAAGAACTACATCTGATGAGGTGTTAAGTGTTCTTGTCATTCCACAGTATGTAGAAAAAGAAAACAATCAAAATCAGAATAATATGATTTTTGATCATTTAGATATCATTGAATGCTGGATATTATGTAATAATAAAAAAGTTCCAGAAGAAACTTATAAAACGAATTTTAAAGATGGGCAGTTAGATTATAATAGATGTTATTCTGAATTATTAGCAGCTGGATTAAATACTCATAATACTGAAAGTGGATGTCTTATAAGTTATGTAAATTATGCGAGATTGTATCCAACCATTTATTTTAATTTATCTAATCATCCAGAGTATACTAATATTTTGAATTTAAGATTAGAATTTAACTGGAGATTAGGATCAAATCCAGGTAAACCATATAGATTTTATTTCATCGTGAATAAAAGAAAAAGAGGATCACTTAATATGGCTAATAAGGTATTTAAAACTTTAAAAAAACTTTAGATTAAATAAATGAATTGGTACCCTTTTGGTTCACCTTATGAAGAATTTGGAATTGGACCAACTGGACCTCCTGGAAATGTATTTAAATTAACAGATGATGGTAATTATGATGTGGAAGAAAAAAATTTAAAAAATTGTAAAGAACCTATAGATGAACATGATGTTACTACAAGAGAATATGTTTTAAAACAAATAAGAGAGAATAATCTGTAAGTCAAAAGGGAAATAGAAAAAAATTTAATGGTAGTTTTTCAGATTTTGTTCAAGAAACTGCTGTAAGAATAAGAGATTTAGATGCTGTACTTAAAGGTAAATTAAGTAATTTGGATCAAAAATATTTACATATTCAAGATGGGAATGCAATTAAGGCAAAAGTTAAAAGAATACGAAATGTTGCTGATCCTACAGCAGATAAGAATGCAGTGAATAAGAGGTATTTAGAAAACAATGTTTTAATTTTAAAAGATGAAAAGTTTGATGTTCAAAATAAAAGACTAGTGAATATTCCAGCTCCTCAGGATACGTATGACGCAGTTAATAAAAATTATGTGGATAATCAAAAATTATATGCAACAATTCAAGAAGATAAAAAAGCATATAAAAAAACGACTGTTTCCCAGTAACGCATAGCACTCTTGGTGCTATGCGTTACTGGGAAACAGTCGTTTTTATGAAATTTAGTAGCAATCTCTTGACAGAAATATGAAACTGAGTGAAAATATGGATATGAAAATTACATTTTATGTACGTATTAATTATACTAATGGGAAATCAGAAGTTTTAATTACACTTGGGGAGAATATATTATTTAATGGTGATGCCTGCTCATATAAACCTTTAATACTCTTTGCATCAGGAAAAAAATGATGAATTAAGCATACAAGTCATGTCTTATTTAGAATTAAACATTTTTAAACCTTACTTAGAAATTGAAAAAACAACATTCCTTTAATGAAAATACATTCTATATAAATGGATAGGTTAATTAGGAGTAATATTAATTGGGATTCATTTTCTAAAGATAATGAACTTTCAGAAGATATAATTAGAAGTGTAAAAGATGCAGTAAATTGGGATTTAATATCAGAATATCAAAAATTATCTGAAGATTTTATTTCAGAATTTCGCGATAAAGTGAACTGGGATAAAATTTCTCAATATCAGATTCTTTCTGAATATTTTATGAATAACAATAATGATAAATTAAACTGGTCTTTGATTTCTCAATATCAAACACTTTCTGAGAGTTTTATGTTAATGAATGTTGATAAATTAGATATGAGGAGAATTTCTATGTATCAAAAATTAAGTAATGATTTAATAAAAAAACTTTCGACTCTTAGACATGTCAATTATTCCAATGAAACAAAAATTAAGTGAAGAAATTATAGATTTTCTTAGTGATTTTATTGACTGGAAAGAAGTTACAAGAAACCAAGAATTAACAGAAGATTTCATTATGAAATATAAAGATAAAATTAACTGGTGTAATATTGTTATCAACAGAAAATTCTCTGACGATTTTATAAATGAAAACTATAAAAAACTTGTTGTGTATTTACTTGCAAAGATATGTCATAAAATTTAAATATTTTTAATCTTCAACAATTTTTAATCTTCCTATAAGGGGTATCCATTTTGGGTGCCCCAATTTTTAATGCATTTTAAAAAGGGACTTTGCAAAGTACCAATTCAAAGTAGTTTGTTTTACAACTTTTCTATTGATTTTCATCACTAAATCCATCATTTCATCACTTTTAAAAACAAAGCTATTCAAAGCTCAAAATTATTGCAATTGTTCAAAAAAGTCTTCAAATATCATCAAAAATGCGTGTTTTTATGGTCTGTTTTTATGAAAAAACAGAGTAAAAACTTCAATTTTCAAAAATCTGATGTTTTTGACTATTTTATGCTTAAAAATCAATGATTTTTAATGAAAATATGGTGTTTTTGATCATAAAAAGCCTTAAAATGTTCGTGATTATTGAGGTATGAAAAATCAAAAAACGCCTGATTTTGAGGTTTTCATGTGATTTTGAGTAGTGTCATATTACCCCGTATATACTACTCCTACGCATTCTTTTTGTGTATATATGTAGTTTTTTTTATATATATATTCTATGTCCGTCTACTAATCCGAATTTTTTTATATATATATGTGTGTTAGGGGTAAAATAGTGAAAATTGTTACTGTTAGGCAGCTACAGGCAATCTTCGCTGGTAATACAGTTTGTTTGTAATCAACAATAAATATATATAGATTTGAAAATATGAGGAAGTAAAATGAAATAAAAATAATGATTCTTGCTAGGCAGAATAAAAATAAGGTATGCTGATGCAGGTTTGTTCTGTACACGTATAAAAAGTGTTTCCTGCTTCACAGACGACAATAGCTGAGGACACAGGCTTACTGAATTTGTTATGCCAAGCTTGAAGTTGTAAATACTGCTGCCACACAAAAAAAGTAGGACGATAAACGTCAGTCAGCGAAATGTAAGACTACACTCAAAATTTGATAGTTTTTTTAAAAAAAATATATATATATAAGGGGGAGATGATGTAAAGTATACTCTACATTCAGTTTCTTTTTGATTTTACTACCTCTTGTTATTTTATTTTCCTATGCAAATTATCTTCTCACTTAACGAGATGTTGTTTTTCCCGCTGAATTATATGTGGCAACGAGTGTAAGTCATGACGTGGTGGTATGCAGTATATATAGGCGCGCTTAACTATACCAAGAGCTTCGTTTTATATGTGAAAGGTTCTTCCTAGTTATTGTTATGCGATTCTACGAAAGTTCGGTCTAACAGTAGTTGTGTTATTTTGGAGTGTGTATTTGAGTAATACCAGTAGCTCCCCAATAAAAGGTTAAAAGTGAGTACGTTTTCTTAGTTCGTTTTATTGTCAGACCTCTGTCTAGCCGTTAAGTCTATTTCATTGAGTGTTTACGTTAAGTTCAGGGGATATTGTGTTTACCTCTCTAATAAGGAGTCTTCAAGGTACTAATGTAGTAAAACCGAAGTTATATTACTGATATTCAAGATAATGAGGAACCTGAGTAAAAATAATTCCATATTTTTGGAATTTATTGCACGTGAGTGTCTTACCTAAACAAACTCTAGCATTTTGAAGATTAAGCACACTTTAGCGACGTCAAGTAACCTTTCAATAACCCTAACGTGACTTAACGTAAGCTTTCCTGCACTACACGCCCAGGCGGAGAATTTTATTCATTATAGTGTCCTTTCTGCTCTTTGACGTCACCCTTACAGCTGACGCAGCCAACGAGAAAGTATTTTCCGTGGGCGTGCAGCTGCCACCTGCTTGGCGAATTTCCTGCAGAATCAACCTGTAAGGAATATTTCCTAACTTCAAACACTCACTTTCACTTGGGAGAGGGAATTTTCTTTCCTGTAGTTTAAACTTGAAGCTAATCGCTGTGTTAATATTGAAATAAACATAACAGCATTGAATCACAGTATATATTTTTTTCTACGGCAATTTAACTTTGCGTGTGGCCAAACCTCGTCAGGAGGAACGTCTGCGATTTCTACTATTGTATAATTAATGTTTTTTTTCCTTGAAATATCTCAAAGTAGTGAAGCACTAACAGTCGCAAGAAAGTTTTCTTGACTAATTTAAATAAGAGGACTAGTAAAATGTTTATTCTTTCGTGATAGGCAGATTTAGAACCTTGGAGCAATGGAAACTACTGAACTGGTGATTAATTTCTGCTAATAAATGTGTTTTGATGCTGTGGACACAATAGTCTAACAAAGTTGTATATGCCATTGTGTGTAAGCTCCAATACACCTCTTTTTAGCACGTCTTTTTTAAGAAAAATCGTATCTTATATTATCGGTTTGTCCGTCCGTCTGTCCGTCCGCCTGTAGACACGATATCTATGCAACTAACAGCCGGATTTGAAAAATTATTTTCGCATTAGAAAGCTTGAGATGTGCGAATGACAATCCTTTATTTCGTTTTTTTAACGATGCAAAATTTTGCCGCTAGAGGGCGTAAATGAAGATGATATCGAATTCAAAACACATTCTAATCTATATATTTGCGTCTAAATATTCAGTTGAAAAAAATTCTTTTACTTTTCGATTCTATTCAAGTCTAAGATTATTTTAGGCAGAGTCACTTTCTCAAGTTATGCATATAATATCCGCCAGGGGCCGTAAACGTAAATTGCTTTTCCCCAGATATATCAGCTTCTAGTACTCTGATTTGGAAAATGTTTCTATCACGGATACAGCTCGTGATGGGAAATGAATATAATTTTTAATTTTTGGTATAAAATGGTTTCGGCACCAGGGGGCGTAAGTGTTGATATCTGCTTCTGTGTATTTGCGGCAAAATCTGAGCTTCTAGAATCTCGACTGAATTTTTTTTTTCGCAGACAGATGCTACTCACGCAGGCAAACGTTTCCGGAATATTATCTTAAAATAATGCATGGTTCCTCCGCCAGGGGGCGTAGATGTATATCTTGTTTTTTTCAATATCTCTGCTTCTAATGGTCAGATTTGGAAAAAAGTTCTTCTGTGTTCGGCAGAGTTTCTGGTGCTACATGTTTCTAATATAATTTCTAAATTTTCAAATAATTCATTGACTTTCCGCTAGGAGGAGGTAAATTGCTTTGGAGGTATTCATTGACTTTCCGCTAGGTAAATTGCACTTTCCCATATATCTCTGTGTCTAAAACTCCAATTAAAAGAATTCTTCCAGCACGTAATGCAGCTTCTGGTGGGAAATTTTTTTATTGTGATTTCAAATTTTTTTTATAAAATATGGTTTTGCCACCAAGGGACGTCAAAGTTAAATTTCTGCTTCGTAGATATTTGCAGCAAAATATCAGCTTCTAAAAGCCCGTTTCAAAAACTTCTTTCGTGGGCCGATATCGCACCTGTCGATAAATATTTGAGAATATTTTCATCTTAAAATATTGCATGGTTTCTTAACCAGAGAACATAGATGTCTATCTTATTTCTGTCAATATCTCTGCCTTTAAAAGTCGGATTTGAAAAATTCGTTCTTTGTTAGATAGCGTATCCGGTGTAAAATGTTTCTCATATAAGTTCAAAATGTTCAAATTATGCATAGACTTTCTGCTAGGGAGCATAAAGGTAAGTTGCGTTTTCCACAATATCTCTGCTTCTAAAACTCCAATTTGAAAAATAGTTTCTGCACCGGTTACAGCTCCAGATAGGAGGTCCTTAGCATTTAATTTTTAATATTTGATAAAGAATGGTCTGGCCACCAGGAGGCGTAAGAGTTAATTTGTGCGTCTGATGTATTTGCAGTAAAATCTGAGCTCCTGAAAACCCGACTGAAAAAATTTCATGGACCGATACCACTCACATCTAAAATATTTTGAAAATACTTTCTCTTTAAAATAATGCATGTTTTTTCCGCGGGGGTAGCGTAGATGCATATCTTATATTTGTCGATATCTCTGCTTCTAAGAGCCCGATTTGAAAAATTATTTCTTTGTTGGAGAACCTTTCCGCTGCGAAATGTTTCTCATATAAATTCAAAATTTTCTTAACACACAAGTCTGCCACTAGAGGGCGTAAGTTGATGTTTCCGTTTACAGCAATATCTGCGGTATTAAAAACCCGATTGCATTTTTTCTTTCGTCGGTCAGATACTACTGTTTACCATACCGGTTCCATTGATTTTGAATAGCTTTTGTAAATATGATTCGCATCAGAACGGATTCGAAAGACGTGCCCATTACACCCAAAAACTCGGTGTGATCTTTTTTGTTTTTATTGGCAACATTGCATATGACGTACAGAAAAAACGAACTTTTTTCTCAGAAGTCCAGACTTTTGTAATTAAATTTATTTTTCCTTTTTTTCCCCCGTCAAGTTAACAGCAACGCTACATAACTAACAATTTATTTTCATGAGGCAAAAAATTAAGGTATAACACGAAGTATCCGGAAGCAAACTGTTGCAACTAATCTACAATGAGAGGCATGGGCTCCGGAACACAATCTATTCAGAAAGAAGGTCAATTCCAGAGGTGTCAGTGTCCCCATATCCCCTACCTTCCGCCGCCCATGCTGAGATGGCAGTTTATTAGGTACGCCTTTCCTCGCCATATAAGTGCCTCACTCCAACATGTAATGGCCGCCCAGGTAGCTCAGTGGTCTAAGTTATAGCTAATCACCATTCGTCCGAGATGGGTCTGAGTTCGAATCCCGGTGAGGCATGGATATTGTCTTTGCCTTACTGCATTGGCTCTCTCCCTTACCCAGAACGAGTGGCCCTAAGTTAGGGACGGGAGACTGGTTACATCTCACTGAGATGCACACGGTGGTCGTTATATCCCCATTAAAAAGAATAAGGCTGCAAGTGAGCGTTGTGTCCGGTAGAACTCGTGCAGGCCAGTTCGTCGAGCATCAGTAAACGTTCAACTGAGAGTAAGATTGGGCAAAACGAGTGGTTCGAGCAACCTTGAACGTGGCAACGTAGTTGGTGCCAGGCATGCCAGTTTGAAGTATCTGTAAAACGGCTGCCCTTCTGGGTTTTTCTCGCACAACTGTAGCAAGGGTTTACCGTGATTGTAGCGACACGCAAGAAACTTTCGGCAACCCTGTGGACAACAAAAACAGGTACTGGGTCAGAGGGATCAAATGAGACTCGCTAACTCGTCATCGGCTGTTTTAGCCCATTCGCGACCTGGTCCGATACATGGATGAGTTCGGAGATGATCGTCGCACACCAGTGTTGAATTATGCAATGATTTACCGTGTTGTATCCCGTCTGTCGGTTTGTACGATTATCACCAGACTCCTTTGAACCAATTGATCCACCAACTGTTTCTTCCACAGTACCGCCAACTACTTGAAGTTTTTTTGCGTATTGCACCATTAATGGTAAACCATTGCTTGGGCTGAAGTTGAAAAGCCCAGTTGGGCTGCCGTTTTGAAATTGTGTTTTTTTTATTGCTTTTTTTAATGATTTATTGGACCTGGTGGTACAGGCATGACAAGTAGGCAGACAGAAACATGATACAGATATTTCGCAGAAACAAGTACAAATCATACATGGCTTACAGCATGTCAAATGATCAATTTACACAGGTACAGCCAGTGTTTAATGTACACAGATAACCAGTGTTGGACAAGTAACACATTGAAAGCCAGCGCCAAAAGACAAAAACAAACATCCATCCCTCACCGGGATTCGAAAACGGACACCTCTTGGACAAAGGGATCAGAAGCCATCGCTTAGACAACTGCGCTACCGGAGCGGGTAGGCTGAAATCAGCTTTTTTTTTTTATTGCAGGTTTAACTATCCCCGTCAGCAGCTCAGTTGGTTATAAGCAGTCGCCCGTCCCTAATTTAGGGCCACTGGTTCCAGGAAAGGGAGAGCCTAATCCGTAAGACAAACCCAAGTTCCATGCCTCACCGGGCTTCGAACCCGGAAACATCTAAGACGAATGACCAGAAGCCATCGCTTAAACCACAGCGACACCGGCGTAGCGTTTTGGAGATTCCTAGAACCGGCTGGTTTGTCGCCAACTACATGTCTTCCTATAGAAAAATGAATTATAATAAACTTCCACACAAAACGTAATGTCGAAAGCGTGAAGAAAATAAAGTTCTTCGGTTCAAAAGAGAAAAATATGAACGAGCATGAACATGATCGAAAGAAAATCTCATTTAGTGAAAACAAGGTGTTGCGTAAAAAAAGTTATGAAAAAAAAAAGATTTCATAGATCGTCCAACTGAAAAAATAAAGTCATAAGATACCCTTTAGACATTGGTCATCCGACTGAAAAAAATAAATTATAAGAAACCCCTACAGAAAAAATAATTCTAAAACGTAAAAAAATGTCCTTCATTTCATAAAAAAATGTGTGAACCAGATTAATCGCGTATGACTCACGTCGGAAAAAAGTTTAAACAGCACCTTACTTTTGAAAATTCGTGAAGAAAAGAATATGTTTAGGATAATGAAGAATACTACGTCATGAGAAAATATTAAGATCCTGTTCACACAGAAAATAAACTTCCCTGTGACTGTTTATGAACGTGAGACTTCCACCATCTGACCAGTAGCAATCCCATGTCGCTGCGGTATTTCTCCATGGTTACGGAAACACGCCTGCTTGGTTGTGAAAATCATGAACGGGCATGACACATACGCTCCCCTCCCTGTATTCAATCGTAGCCTATGTAATAGAAGGATGCCTGTCGTTTTTCGAAAGACTTGTCTGACAGCAAAGTTTCTGACGTTCGCCATGAGCGTCGCTAGTGATCCGCACAAACAGTAGCCTACGTACAAACAGCTCGCAAGTCACTTCACGTAGTTGCTTCATGTGATTTGCCATGCTTTGTGCTCGTTTTGTTGCACTTGAATTTAGCTCACGATTTTCAAATTATTTCTGCTTGTGTTTTACTTCAATTAAGTACACTACGTGGCATTCCCAATTTGTTTTACTGTCAGTAGCTACGTTCGTCGGCTACTCTACGTGACGTTACAATGGGCTGTGTTGTGTCCCTTTGCGTTCTTTGGCTACTCTACATGACGTTACAATGGGCTGTGTTGTGTCCCTTTGCGTTCTTTGGCTACTCTACCTGACGTTACAATGGGCTGTGTTGTGTCCTTTTCTGTTCGTCAAACACTTTAGGTGTTGTGGTGAGAAAATCAGAAACTTTGGTGTCAGAAAAGTTTTTGAAAAACGATATGCATCCTTCTATTACGTGGGCTACGCTTCAAGGCTTCTCTCTTTGATGGCGTGGACTGACACAGGCTGCTTCTTTACTAATGCAAAGTCCAGTGCAGTAAATATCAAGGGTTCACCACAATCTTTTCATATTTAGCTATGAAAGTCTTTAAAAGCTTTCAACTTTAGAAATATTTTTCAAATAAATTTGACTAATGTAAAATAAAAAAAATTGTAATCCCATTTGCAGAATAAATTACCCCTGCAAGTTTACTGTAAATGGCCACAACCAAAAAAATATAAAAAATGTCACATTTTGAGTTTTCTTGTAAAGTATTTCTTTGCTGTTATTTTTATTTCGAGCATTTTTTGTCGCAATTCTTTAAAATTGGTTTTATTTATTTTGGTTTCTTAATGCTCAGGTATTATGGTGTTATCAATAACGTCGCTATTGTGTTTGGAGGTTGTAATTTCCTTCCAAAGGCACCCCAAATAAAAATAACAATGATAAATAAATTAAAAGTAAAAGAAAGCATCCCCTAAATCCTTCTACATAATAAAAAAATGATAATAAAAAAAAAGTTTGAGCAGCAACCGCATATGTTATATATATATATGTTCCATTTCATAAAAACATCATATAAAAAACAGTTAAAGCAGGGACATTTCAATTGGTTTAACCCAATCGTTGGCGATGCCCCACCCCAGTCGTGTTAAGAAATTTAGTTTTAATAATGATTGCTGCCCCGGTGGCGCAGTGGTCTAAGCGATGGCCTCTGATCAGTCGTCCGAACGGGGTCCGGGTTCGAATCCCGGTGAAGCATGGCTGTTGTGTTTGTCTTACGTCACTGGTTCTCTCCCTTTCCTGGAACCAGTGACCCTAATTTAGGGACGGGCGACTGCTTATAGCCCATTGAGTTGCTCACGGTGGTCGTTAAACCTCAAATCAAAAAAAAAATATTGATCGTATCGCAGTCAATTTAATTTTTGTTTCAAAAATTAACACTTTCAGTTTTTTTGTTTTTTTCTTCTGTCGATTGACTCCCCAAGAAAATGTGCATGAGATTGTTTTTCTGTTTCTTTAATATATACCTCACGCCCGACTCTTTAAAAAGGCCGACGCATGATGGACTGTTAGAGAATTCTTAAGGAATCTATTAATCTTTTAACTTATTTTTCCATTCACAAACACATTCATACATTTTTTTAGTAAAATCAAATGTTTAATAGATACTTTTTTATACTTTTTAAATGTAGGTTAACTTTCAGAGAGGATCTTTTAATAATAGGCTTTCTTCAGTTACTTCCACACAGAGCAAACAACCAACTGAGCGGTGGGAGCCTGTACAAGAGTTTCCGCTTGTAACAGGAAGTATATAATTTCTTTAGAAAAATCACCTTTTTGAATTCTACATATACTTAGTAAGAGGTTCATGATAAAAGCATTTCAGAATAAAAAATTGGCAAAAATTAGACTGAACAAAATAATTTTTAAAAGATGAAAAAATAGGAAAGTGGTGTAACACGATAGTACAGAAAATACAAAAAGTGAAGATGGAAAAACGTAAATGGATACAATTTTGTATTTATTTTATTATTGCTGATAATTTTATTTTTTTATTTATGGTATTCCATTATGATTAAATAATTCACTCTAGAGATGAGCGTTATTTCACTACCTGTGATTTGATCACGGTTACCGAAAAGTCACAGGTAGCGCCTGCAACTGAAAACCGTGAGTAACAGTGATCGTCCACTAAACGTTCTTCACTCTGTCTTTGCTACCCATCATGCTCTTCGTGATTTCTCACAGCTCCGTCTTAACTGTTACCGAGTGAATTCTGCTCCTGTAGCTGTTACTCGTTATCTGCTGTTGCGAATTGGCAGCTGCCTGCTATTCGTGATTTTATCACAGCGTTGTTTGTGAGCTCATCGTTCTCGCAGTGAGTGAGGTTCAATTTTTTTGAATTCGGAGAAAATAGTGAATTGTGAACGTTACTTAGTAAATCTTTAGTAGCTTCATCCATTTCAAGGGTGAAAAAAATGCTGTCTCGTTTCTTTCAAAGTTGTAACATACCATATTAGGTATAAAAGAACAGTGTATTTTTGATAATCTGAATTCAAAATTTAACTAACCGCAAAAAAACGTGTAAAGGAATTACACATAATTCAATTAAAACAGCCGTAAAAACTACAGCAGAATATCAGAATTAGCGCAGAATTACGTATAAAAGTTTAAAACAAGTTTAGGACATTTGGGCAACGGACTTTTGGGCAGAAATCTTTAGGGGCGGTACAAAAATTGCAGTTTCTTGGCGCTGTGAGGGGAATTAAATGAAGAAAATGTTCTCTGTAAGACAAACGACAATTGAGTTAAAAAAAAATTACAAAGCACAAATTTTGAAGATGAAATCCGTTTTTTGGTGTAAATATGACAAGAAAAATATCCGAGCCGCCCCGGTGGCGCAGTGGTCTAAGGCGCTGGCCTCTGATCATTCGTCCGTAAGGGGTCCGGTTTCGAATCCCGGTCAGGCATGGATGTTGTGTTTGTCTTACGGCACTGGCTCTCTCCCTTCCCTGGGACCAGTGACCCTAAATTAGGGACGGGCGACTGCTTACAGCCCATTGAGTTGCTCACGGTTTTCGTTAAACCTCCAATCCAAAAAAAAAAAAAATCCAAAAAAATATCCGAAAACGTGAAAATTTCGTCGTCCTGGATCGGGATTGCATAGCACATAATTATGAATATGGATTACATCATATTCATGATTACATAACACATTTCCTAGGTTTCAACGAAACAAAGCAATTTCACCAGAACTCATACTATGTTCGGAAAAGGACGACAAGGAGCGATTTTTTTGTAACGCTTCACTTTTACTTATATTTCTCTCTTACTTAATTAGGCACTAAATTACTATTCCTCATTCGTAGGACCTTTTGACAGTCTTTTTTCTACCGATGTCATATTCATAAAGTTTACGTATCAACTCAAGGTAATAATATTGCGCTTTTACTTAAGCACTAAATATTATTTCACAGGGCCTAGGCCTTTTTAACAGTTTTTCTTCTATCGATGTCACATTCATAACAATTACGTATCAACTCAAGTTAATAATATCCCGCCTTTAATTTTTCACCAAAAATTTTCTCACGGGGCCTAGGTCGTGGCCTTTTTAATAGTTTTTATTCAACTAATGTCATATTCACAACTATTACTTATCAAGTGAAGTTAATAACTCATGAAAGATCGGATTGTCTTCTTCAAAATTTGAAGTTAATAACATTCCGCTTTTACTTAGGCACGAAATATTCATTCATTATGCTAGGCCTAGGCCTTTTAAATAGTTTTTACTCAACCAACGTCATATTCGCAACGTTTATGGTTCAAATAAAGTTAGTAGCATTGCGCTTTTACTTTGGCACTAAATGTTATTTCACAGGCCCGAGGCCTAGACCTTTTTAACAGCTTTTGTTCTATCGATATCACATTCATAACAATTCCGTATCAACTCAAGTTGGGTGTAGGAGAACTGGCCACAAACATTTTAAGGGGCCGTATAAAAATTACGTTTTTGAACGCTTCGTGCACAAGACGCCCCCCGCCCCAGAGGATCATGATCATATGTAGAGGATTTTAAGTAGGGAGTGTCTGACCCCAGGTCTTAAACAACCCTTAGAAATAGGAAGCTAGGAGATCTGGGCTAGAGTGCCCGATAGGAAAGTGACATGGAAGCAAAGTAGAAAGGGGGAGGAAGAAGCCCTTATTTATTACCGGGGGTGGAAGTACCCGGGGTCCGACGGCTTAACGTGCCCATCTGACGCTCGGCGGATATTTTGTGGATCGAGCGTTCGTACCTGCTGGGATCGAACCTGAGGTCCTTCCCGCGGCAGTCACGAACGTTGCCCACTAGGCTACCCGCGGCAACCCCCCAGATGTTGGTAATCTAAGTAATATAAAGTTTCCGTAATTTCGTCTTTTCTTAATTGCGATAATTAATGTAATTCTTTATCATAAATGTTTGATCTGCATCTCAACAAACTATCGGGGGGGGGGGGGGTAATACCAAAAGTGTAAAATATAAAAAAAATTCTCGTCCGATCGGGAGGTATTCAGCATTTACAAGCTACAACTCCACACATTATCTAAACGCATATGCCTGCTCTAGAAACCTGCCGGGGGTTGGGGGGGGGGGGAGTTAATGACAAAATTGTAAAATGTAAACAAATTCTCGTCCGATCGGGAGATTTTCAGTATTTACAAGCTACAACTCGACCCAGTATCTGAGCGCATGTGCCTACTCTGGAAACCTGTGTGTGTGTGTGCGGGGGGGGGGGGGTTAATACAAAAAAGTTTAAAATATGAAAAATTTCTCGCCCTATCGGGAATTTTCGGCATTAACAAGCTACAACTTGACACATTATCTGAGGGCATGTGCCTACTCAGCAGACGTGTTGGGGGGGGTTAATACAGAAATTGTAAAATATGAAAAAATTATCGTCCGATCGGGAGATTTTAAGCATTTACAAGCTACAACTTGACACACATTATCTGAGCGCATGTACCTACTCAGCAAAACTCTCGGGGAGGGGGGCATAATACCAAAAGTGTGAAATATTAAGAATTTCTCGTCCGATCGGGAGATTTTCAGCATTTACAAGCTACAACTCGACACATTATCCGCGGGCATGAACCTAATCTGGAAACCTGTGTGTGTGTGTGGGGGGGATACCAAAAGTGCATAATATGAAGGATTTCTCGTCCGATCGGGAGATTTTCAGCATCTACAAGCTACAACTATACACATTATCTGAGGGCATGTGCCTACTCAGCAAACCTGTCGGGGGTTAATACCAAAGTGTAAAATATGAATATGGTTAATACCAAAAGTGTAAAATATGAAAAAATTCTCGCCCGATCGGGAGATTTTCACCATTTACCAGCTACAATTTAAAAAATTTTCTGATTGCATGTGTAGACTCTGGAAAAATGTCGGGGGGGGGGGATTATTACCAAAAGTGTAAAATATGAAGGATTTATGGTCTGATCGGGAGATTTTCAGTATTTACCAGCTACAACTCGACACATTATCTGAGCGCATGTGCCATATTATAAACTTTTTATACTATCCCCCCACCCACCCCCGACAGGTTTTCTGAGTAGGTACACCTCAGATAGTTTGTTGAGTTGTAGCTGGTAAATGCTGAAAATTTCCCAATCAGAGGAGGAATTCTTCATATTTTACACTTTTGGTATTAGCCCCTTCCCAGGGTTTGCTGAGAAGCCAAACGCCCTCAGGTAATGTGTGTAGTTGTAGCTTGTAAATGCAAAAAATCTCCCGATAGGACGAGAAATTCTTTATATTTTACAATTTTGTTATCTCCCCTAACCCCAACAGGTTTCCTGAGGCAGCAGATGCTCTCAGATAATTTGAGGCGCTTCTCTCCTCCATGGTATAAACAATATCCTGATATAGAGTAAAGCATTGTTAAAGATACTGCTTATTGCTTTGAGTTTGTTTTCTTTTCCCTGAAAGTCCAGACAGGGAGAAATTAGATTGTAATTGGAATGAAACAGGTGTAAGGCAATGACACAAAATGAAGAGTGTGGGTAAATATAAATTAAGAAAAATATCCCAGCACTTCTCTTTTAAAGCTCACAAAGCTGCACTAGTGGATTGTTGCCATTTTTCACAAAAAGATAAACACGTCATTCTTTTAGACAAAAATAAAAGGGCTAGTGTAATTTTCAAGAAGAACATGATAAAGAATTTAATACTAAAGTTTTAAATATTTTATTTGATGTTGCCAGAACATTAGCCAGGCAAGGCTCTTTGCGAAAATAAGTCAGATGAAAATAGAAATTTTCGTCCAATCGTATACCTAATTTATCGTCATTGCTTGATAATGAAGAAATGGTTAGAAAAAGAGACTAGACGAAACCTGTCGGAATCGACGGTTAGTTTTTTTTTGTTTTTTTTTTTTTTTGAAAAGAATAAACTCCTATAATGTGTTTATTTACTCATGAGAAAATATCCTGCAGAATTGACAATCATCACCTTAGATTTCACTGTCCCTACTTTGCATTTCAGTGTTCCACTCTCCAGTGGCATCAAAGTCCTGCTTCAAATAAAGATTTAACAGAGTGAATTGGTTTTTAAATTGAGCTGCACTTCTATCAAATTTTTTTTTAACTTTTCTATTTCTGGAAATTCGGCCTTTAATCAAGTTTAATGTAGCTATAGTAATTTTTAAGAAGGCCCAAACAGCATTTTTGTCATGGTTGAGCCCATCACTTATTACAGCTACAGTATGCTTAATATTTCATACACAACTGGTAAATATACAGTAGTTATCTGCTGGTGACTCCAGTGTCCACTCTGGATTTCATCTTGGGAGATAGTACTGTAATTTTCAGCAGAATCATTTTGAAGCAGACCTTCATTTGGTGACTGAACTGTTCTTACAAAAGAATGAATTTTATAATAAAGTAACTGATTATGAAGCACAGTTCTTCAAACAGAACCATCAATCTCAACCACTTTTTTGAAACCATCTATATCTTTCCATGTTACAAATGTGTCTATATGTATCTCTTCAACACACATGCAGACATCACTTTTACAGTCTGCAAAATCAAATCATGCAGTTCTCATTTTGAATACTGCAGCACAAAACACTCAAAAGTTCTATTTCATTTGAAGGAAACTTTGGGGAAATGGAATTTTGCTGGCCAAGGATTGTATTAAAAAATGTAAATTTGCATGATATTTGCAAGCACATAATTCCGTGGTGTTTGGAAAATATGTCACATATTCAGGACACAAGTCGTAAAACTTAGTTTTTTGAATTTAAATGTTCAAATTTTCATTTTTGACCTGTGTGAAAGCATCACTTTTAGTCATAAGCATGTGTCTTTTTTGTATTAAATTGTGCCTCCCTGATAGTGAGTCCTATATTGATTTCACATATTTCCTGGTACCTGTCCACTTACGGCATAAAATCGTTATGGCATAAAAATCTTATTTTTTTTTCTTTGTGCTATCTGATATACAGTGTGAAGTCTTTTCTTTTTCATTAAACAGAGTTGTGGCAATGTCAGGCAACACCTCAGTACCAAAGTGTGACACCTAAGTGAGACTTTCAATAATGTCACACACGCCACACCTTAGTTGAGGTCCAAGAATTAATTTTTTCTACACTTGTTCAGACTGCTGACAGTCAAACTTTCACAAAGTTTTAAATTTCTACACAAAGGGTATGTTAGTATAAATTATCTTTATGGCCATTTCAGCAACGGGTGTGACAGTCAGCAGACTATAAAAAAATGTTTTTAAATTTTCAATTATTTTTAAGTGTAAAATATGCTGTTACAAAGTGGTTTAGACTTTGCTACATCTAACAAATACAACTGCAAGTGAAAAACAGTTGTCAAAACATTTACAGAACTGGTATTAGAATTGTCTAATTACTAAATGTAAATTCTACCTTTTGTTCTCGATGTTTAAGATTGAAACGCAAGGAGACAATTATTTATATAGCATTTTTTGTTGTGAATTCAAATTCTATGTAGTACTCATACCTTCAATTTGATGTATCATGAATAATAATATGATACAATTTAATTTCTTCCCTGTTTGTCCACTTTTTCATATAATGGCTGTAAAAAATTATTCTTTTGAGGAGTGTGTAATTGCTCTTTTGATTAAAGTTTTAATACTATTGCATTTCTGTGTGTATGGATTTGTTGAATTATATGGAATCAGAACAGGAATAAATAACTGTTTTCTATGTACTCTCTATTGTAGATGGTCTCTTTGCTTGATAAATTTAACATCAAGGAAAAGTAAAGTATTCTCCTCCTCATGTTCTATTGTCAACTTAATAGTTACATAGATATTACCAAATTGCTGAGTTAATGATTCAAGTTCATAAATACTCATTCGTGGCAAAATAAAAATATCATTCACATATCTACAGTAAACTAAAGGAGTTTCTTCTATTGTACAGATTATTTGTTCCTCAATATTGCTCATAATCACTTATGCAAATAGATTTGACAGAGGGGAGCCCATTGGGCTTCCATAACTTTGTTTGTAATGTTCTCTTCAAATTTGAAAATATTGCTTTCATAAATGTATAATAAAACTGCTTTTAATTCTTGAAATTGTGTGTTATTAAAATTTTTGTCCTGCTTTAATTTTTAATGATGATTTCAATTGCTTCCGGTACAGGGGCACTTGGAAAAAGGGCCTTGACATCCATACTTGCCATAATCCTGTAGATCTTGGTTTACACTTTTAATTAAAACAATAAACTCATAAGTATTATAGTTTTTACAGTAAATTGTGTTTTTATAATTTTTTTAGATGCGCGTTGATCTCAAAGTCAATGCCAAAAACAACAGTCTTTTTTGTGCTTAATTATTGTAATACCCTATTGTGATGTTTACAATCATAATATCAGTACTTTCTTATTTTGTTTCTTTTTGTGTATTCGAAAATTACAAAAATGTAGTTTAGCTCAGGGTTCCCTCTGAACAGGTAATAACTTGATATCATGGCTATTTCTAGACTTGATGTATTATAAATTTCACTAAATTATTAGGATTTACTTGAGAATAAAAGGATATTACTTACAGTCAAATTTCCAGGTAGCATTCCTAACCTTCCTCAAGACTACACTATAGTAGGTGTTGTCATTCGTGAGCTAAATCTCCCTTAGGTCAGTAGGTGTCCAACCCTACGCTGGAATTTACCTCACGAATGGCAACATCTACTATAGTGTAGTCTTTGAGGAAGCGTAGGTTTTTTTTTTATTGGAAGTTTAACGAACACTGTGAGCAACTTAATGAGCTATAAGCAGCCGCCCGTCCCTAATTTAGGTTCACTGGTTCCAGGGAAGGGAGAGAGCCAGTGTCTCACGAGATTCGAACTCAGACCCCTTTCGGACGAATTATCAGAGGCCATCGCTTAGACCACTGCGCCACTGGGCCGGCTTTTTGACATTAACTCTGCTGTAAGGCTCAAGTATGTACTATTAGAATGCTAGTTACTTTATTTCCTCTAGACTCTGCATTGGCCGCCCCGGTGGCGCAGTGGTCTAAGCGATGGCCTCTGATCATTCGTCCGAACGGGGTCCGGGTTCGAATTCCGGTGAGGCATGGATGTTGTGTTTGTCTTACGGCACTGGCTCTCTCCCTTCCCTGGAACCAGTGACCCTAAATTAGGGACGGGCGACTGCTTATAGCCCATTGAGTTGCTCACGGTGGTCGTTAAACCTCCAATAAAAAAAAAAAGACTCTGCATTGTTCTGTATGGAGGTCTAGTCCGCAATTCGGTAACACAATTCTTATGTTAATTATTTACTGCCGATTTAGTTTTGTGCCAGTGTGGCAATTCCCTCCAAATAATACACACACATGCAAGCTATAGATGTACCTTTAGATAAATTTCCCCAACAGGGATGTAATGAGTTGCTCAAATTTATTCTTATATTTGTCCACAATTTATATGCTCCCCCCTCCATTACCTACAAAAATCATCAGGTATTAACCACTTTACAAAATCTGATATTATCTTATTACAAATTATATTATGACAATGACTACCGACTAAAATTTCTGTCAGACAACATTACGTGGTCTGTGTCCATATCTTCTTTCGGAAAATTATAAAGTTCATAATTTTGTAATCTGTGGGAGACAGTAGTATCTCAGTTATACATTTTACTATGGAATGGCTTAAAAAACATATGACTGAAATTTCAAAGTATTAAATACTATTGCAAAATTTTAAATGCTTCCAAAAAGAAAAAGAAAGAGAAAGAGGGTTTGCAATTTTAGATTATGCTAATGAATACTTTGTTCACTACCTGTCTATTCTATTTTGACCTTTAGTTTTTTTATTTTAATTTCATTATAAAACACGGTAAGAAAGTCTGCATGATGTCATATTTTCAATATATGAAAGAACTCTTACCTTTGAAATACTAGGTAGTAAATCCTACTTTTGCTTGTTTAAATTTTTTTGAATTTGGAAAAAATAGTGAACTGTGTGTGAATGTTAGTTGGTCATTTTTTTGTTGCTTCGTCCATTTCAAGGCTAAAAAATAAATGCTGTCTCATTTTTTTCAAAGTTGTAGCACCATGATAGGTATAAAAGAACTGTATTTTTGATAATCTGAATTCAAAATTTAACCTATAAATCGCATAAACAAATTACGCATAACCCAACTGAAAAAGCAATAAAAACTACCGCAAAATATCGGGGTTAACGCATATTTACGTATAAAAGTAAAAAACAGAACCCAGGATCCACTGTATTATGGCCAACCCACCGTTCCTTTAAGTGATTCTGCTATCAGTTACTTTAGCTTTACTCGTTCGTTAGTCGTTAATGGTGCACGGATTCCCGGAAGTGAAATAACAGGTCCTAAACTGTGATTCCAATCACAGTTAAAAATCACTGTTACTTTTGAGTAGCAGTCACAGTTAGCGCCGTGATAACCAAGTAACAGGTAAGCTCATCTCTAATTCACTCGATGTTATAGGATTTGTCAGTAAATTATTGAAATGCTTTTGATATAGTAAAACCTGAATTTATAATTATATTATAATTTCTTTCACAAAATACTGTATAAAAGTCGGAAACGATAACTATGTGTTTTATGGAATATTTAACTTTTTTTAATTTTAAGTTTTATTATATTTCACACTGTAACTACTATTTTTTTAATTTTAAATACTTTATTCTAAAATTTTATTAGGTACTTTTTTATATATATATTATTGCGGTTAATGATTTCCCTTTATTAAAGGTCTTTTGAGCCCCGAATGTTCTGGTTTCGAACTCTGGTTGTCTTTAAGGTCACATTTAATGGCTATTTTTAACTTTCTCAGTATATTTCGATTTTTGTTCTTATGATGAAGCATTTCTTTTTTCCATATGTTATATTTTGTAATTTCTAATAGATTGTGAATTACTACATTTTTAGATTAAGTGCTGTCTAAAGAGACCATATTTAACCATTTCTGTGCCGATGAATTTTGGGAATGATACAAAATTTGACATGCATTAAATTTATGACTATAATTTACATATTGTTGTAGCCAATCCCAGAAGTACTTTGCAAAATTGCAATCAACAAATAAATGTTAAAGTGTCTCCGCCGAATTACAGTAATTACAATTTGGATTAAGTACCAATTTTATTCTATATAACCATTTTTTTGTCGGAATAATATTATGTGAAATTTTAAAAAGTAAATCTCTTATATTAGTTCAATATTTGGACCGCGGGTGGCCTAGCGGTAAGCGTTCATGACTGCCATGGAGATAACCTCAGTTTCGATCCTGGGCAGGTAGGAACGCTCGAACCACTAAATACCCGCCGTGCGTCTAATGGGCACGTTAAGCTATCGGACCTAGGGTACTGGCACCGCGGTAATAAATAAGGGCGTCTTCCTCCCCCTTTCTACCTCGCTTCCGTGTCATTTTCCTATCGGGCACTTTAGCCCAAATCTCCTAGCTTTCCTACTTCTAAGGATTGTTTAAGACCTAAGGTCAGACACTCCTTTCCTAAAATAATCTACATATGATCTGATCTGATCTTACATGGGTTCCTACTTTTATTTTAGATTGCTGTATCCAAATATTATTTACTATATTAGACTGCTGTGCATGAGATTGTTTTTCTTCTTGAATATTTTAAACGTAGCCTACGTTTTTAGTAACGTAATCTAAAAGTCTGACGTTCTCCGCAGCAACCGTTGATTCTGTATGTACGGATCAGTACTGCCATATGGCGTCCGTTTCCGCGTAGTTTTGTCCCGCGCTTTGACAAAGGAAATTCGGGAAAACGACAGGCATCCTTCTATTACGTAGATACGATTCAATCTAAAGAGTGCCAACAGGAAGTCCCTCACGCAGTCTTCTCCATTCCGCGAATCATATCTCCTAATCCCCTTAACCGCCGCCCTGGTGACGCAGTGGTCTAAGCGATGGCCTCTGATCATTTGTCCGTAAGGGGTCCGGGTTTGAATCCCGGTGAGGCATGGATGTTGTGTTTGTCTTACGGCACTGGCTCTCTCCCTTCCCTGGAACCAGTGACATTAAATTAGGGACGGGCGACTGCTTATAGCACATTGAGTTGCTCACGGTGGTCGTTAAACCTCCAATAAAAAGAAAATCCCCTTAACCACTCCACCAATGTCTCGGTAGCTGAATCGGTAGATCATTTGACTACCACCTAAACGGCCGCGGTTTGAACTCACCCAATTCCGCACCTACGCGTCGCTTTTTTCGAAAATAAATCTACGGTGCATAAAAAATTCCCGAGTCCACTTACAATTAAATTACCCTCCACCCTAAAACAGATTGAGAAATTACAAAATAAAAATGGCGGAGAAATTTTCCAGAATTAAAAGTGGCTTCGTATACATCGACAAAAACACGTGAAGGTGACGTCATGCAGTGAAAAAAATTGGCGAACACGGAGGGTCACACCTACTGTTGCCACCGGAAGAACAGCTTCTTCGTAGAAGTCCAGGGGAAGCGCATCCGTGACGTCACTTCCGGAAGTTGACCATGATCCCGTGTGACGTCACTTCCGCGGCCCAGGTGGCGCCCTGACTTTAAAAGTCCTTCAGATCATTTGTTTTGCCCTTTCTGATCGTCAGTCAAGCGTTATATGATGCTTGGTCTGCCGCACTTTTATCGCACACCGCGTTTACATGTCGTCCTACGTGTTGGAATGAGCCATTTATGTGGCGAGAGAAGGTGCACCCAATAAATTTCCATCTCACTGTATTGTTTCAAACTAAGGCCCCGACTATGTGGGTGCTCCGGGATCAGGTACCCATTGAAAATTACTAGTGGGTGCGGCGAACCCGTCAAGACATGCATAACATTATAAGCTGTAAAAATCTTTAAATTATACATTTTTCAATTTTCCGCGTATTGTTTGAATTCCTTTTTTTCATGGCTATTTTAAAGTTACTTACTAAATGAGTACATGTTATAAAATCAGAAATGTGTATATTTGCTTTTTAACATCTATTTTATATACATCTTAATTATCATCATTAAAATTCATTATGCCCCTGCTAAATGAAGCCAAAATCTCTTCGACAACTCTGCCCTGAGTCATTCTTTTCATGTGACTCCCGCATGCTTTCGAATTCCATATTTCCATCTCCCATGCGGACTTCTTCTGGATCTTTTCCTCTCCTTTGCTATTCAGTTAAACATTTCAGTTGTCCAACTGTGGTGTGTTCTTCTAACAACGAGTCCTGCACATTTCCACCTGAGGGTCTTTACTTTGATGTCATCAAATGTCATTTTCTTGATAAGATAAGAAGAATTCAAAGCTGTCGAAGCACGGTTATTTTTCTGAAGCAGCCAAATCTTCTGTTAAAAACCGTATGATCTAAAAAAAGGGGTTTATTTATTTTATTTACACTTTAAAAATTATGGTAGATAAAAGCTCTGGCGAGCACTTTCGCGACCACTATCGCCGCATCATCGGGCCATTGAGTGAGACCAGATTAAAACCGCACAAGGTTAAATAGTAAGAGCCAGGAGCATAAGCAATACACATTATGTAATTGAACACATACATCATTGCCATTCACTAAAATTATTGTTAAAATTTCGTTTGTAATCATTTGGATTCTTCTTCCTGAGAGTACTGCAAAATCAGATTCCTCCAGGTGGAGGAAATGTATACAGGCACGTCTTCATTACAGCGTTTTGGTCCAAGTTTAATAATATACAGACTCTCCCTAAAAAGAAGTCGACAGTAAGCTCGCATTGTCCCAATCAGGTCTTAAGTCTTTTTCAGTAACAATTTTTGACAATGTCGAAGCAGCAGATTCTTTACAGATGGCATATCTGTGTTCAGCCCAGCGAGTACCCAGGCTTCAGGAAGGGAGAGAGCCAGCGCCGTAAAACAAACACAACGTGGAGTACCCAGGATTCCAGGGAAGGGAGAGATCCAGCGCCGTAAGACAAACACAACGTCGAGTATCCAGGCTTCCAGGGAAGTGAGAGAGCCAGCGCCGTAGGACAAACCCAACTTCCATGCCTCACCAAGCTTCGAACCCGGACCCATCTAAGACGAATGATCAGATGCCATCGCTAAAACCACAGCGACACTGGGGTAGCGTTTCGGAGATTCCTAGAACCGGCACGTTTGGCGCCAACTATAAGTCTTCCTAAAGAAAAATGAATTATAATAAACTTCCACAAAAAAATAATGTTGAAAGCGTGAAGAAAATAAAGTTCTTCAGTTCACAAGAGAAAAATATGAACGAGCATGAACATGATCGAAAGAAAATCTCATTTAGCGAAAACAACGTGTTGCATAGAAAAAGTTATGAAATGAAAAAAAAATAGATTTCATAGATCGTCCGACTGAAAAAATTAAGTTATAAGATACCCTTTAGACATAGGTCATCTAAATGAAAAAAATAAATTATAAGAAACCCCTACAGAAAAAATAATTCTAAAACGTGAAAAAAGGTCCTTCATTTCATAAAAAAATGTATGAACCGGATTAATCGCGTATGAATCACGTCGGGAAAAAAGTTTAAACAGCACCTTACTTTTGAAAATTCGTGAAGAAAAGAATATGTTTAGGATGATGAAGAATACTACGTCATGAGAAAATAATAAGATCCTGTCCACAGAGAAAATAAACTTTCCTGTGACTGTTTATGAACGTGAGACTTCCACCATCTGACCAGTAGCAATCCCATGTCGCTGCAGTATTTCTCCATGTTTACGGAAACACGCCTGCTTGGTTGTGAAAGTTATGAACGGGCATGATTTCATGTCTCATACGCTCTCCTCTATGTATTAAAACGTAGCCTATGTAATAGAAGGATGTCTGTCGTTTTTCGAAAGATTTAGCTGACAGCAAAGTTTCTGATGTTGGCCATGAGCGTCGCTAGCGATCCGCACAAACAGTAGCCTACGTACAAATAGCTCGCAAGTCATTTCACTCCTTTGCTTCATGTGATTTGCCATGCTTTCAGCTCGTTTTGTTGCACTTGGATTAGGCTCACGGTTTGCAAATTATTTCTGCTTGTGTTTTACTTCAGTCAAGTACACTACTTGCCATTCTCCATTTCTTTTACTGTCAGTAGCTACGTGCGTCGGCTACTCTACCTAACGTTACAATGGGCTGTGTTGTGTCGCTTTCTGTTCGTCAAACACTTTAGTTGTTGTGGTGAGAAAATCCGAAACTTTGGTGTCAGACAAGTTTTTCGAAAAACGATAGGCATCCTTCTATTACGTAGGCTACGTTTCAAGGCTTCTCTCTTTGACAGCGTGGACTGGCACAGGCTGCTTCTGTACTAATGCAAAGTCCAGTGCAGTATATATCAAGGGTTCAGCACAAACTTTTCATATTTAGCTATAAAAGTCTTGAAAACTTTCACTTTTAGAAATATTTTTCAAATAAATTTAACTAATGTAAAATAAAAAATTTTGTAATCCCATTTGCAGAATAAATATCCCCTGCCAGTTTACTGCAAATGGCCATAACCCCCCCCCCCCCCTCTCAAAAAAAAATAATACAAAAAATGTCAGATTTTGAATTTTCTTGTAAATTATTTCTTTGCTCTTATTTTAATTTCGAGCAATTTTTTGTCGCAATTTTTAAAAATTGGTTTTATTTATTTTGGTTTCTTAATGCTCAGGTATTATGGCGTTATGAATAGTGTCGCTATTGTGTTTAGAGGTTGTAATTTCCTTCCAAAAGCACCCCAAATTAAAATAACGAAGATAAATAAATTAAAAGTAAAAGAAAGCATCCCCTAAATCCTTCTACATAATAAAAAAATGATAATAAAATAAAAACATTTTGAGCATCAACCGGATATGTTATATATATATATGTTCCATTTTATAAAAACATCATATAAAAAACATTTAAAGCAGGAACATTTCAAGGGGTTTAACCCAATCGCCGGCTATGCTCCACCCCAGACGTGCTAAGAAATTAAGTTTTAATAATAATCGTATCTCAAATCGCGGTCAATTTAATTTTTGTTTCGAAAGTTAACACTTTCAGTTTTTTGTTTTTTTTTCTGTCGATTGACTCCCCAAAAAAATGTGCATGAGATTGTTTTTCTGTTTCTTTAATATATACCTCATGTCCGACTCTTTCAAAAGGCCTACGCATGATGGACTGTTAAAGAATTGTTAAGAAATCTATTAATCTTTTAACTCATTTTTCCATTCAAAAACACATTCATACATTCTTTTAGTAAAATCAAATGTTTAATAGATACTTTTTTATACTTTTTAAATGTAAGTTAACTTTCAGAGAGGATCTTTTAATAATAGGCTTTCTTCAGTTACTTCCACACAGAGCAAACAACCAACTGAGCGGGTGGGAGCCTGCACAAGAGTTTGCTCTTGTAACAGGAAGTATATGGTTTATTTAGAGAAATCATCTTTTTGAACTCTGCATATACTTAGTAAGAGGTTCATGATAAAGGTATTTCAGAATAAAAAAATGTCAAAATTAGACTAAACAAAATAATTTTTTAAAACGTGAAAAAATAGGAAAGTGGTGTAACACGATAGTACAGGAAATACAATAAAATAAAGATGGAAAAACTTAAATGGATCCAATTTTTTATTTATTTTATTATTGCTAATTATTTTATTTTTTTATTTATGGTATTCCATTATGATTAAATAATTCACTCGATATTATGATATTGGCCAGTAAATTATTAAAATACTTTGATATACTCAAAATTGAATTTATAATTATATCCTAACTTCTTCCACAAAATACTGAATCAAAGTCGGAAACGATAACTATGTGTTTTATGAAATATTTGACTTTTTTTAATTTTAAGTTTTAATTATATTTCACATTGTAACTACTAATTTTTTTAATTTTAAATACTTTATTCTATAATTTTATTAGGTACTTTTTATTTTATATATATATTATTGGGCCTAATGATTTCCATTTATTGAAAGTTTTTTGTGCCCCGAATGTTCTGCTTTTGAACTCTAGTTGTCTTCTAAGGTCACATTTAATGGCTATTTTTAACTTTTTCAGTATATTTTGATTTTTGTTCATATGATGAAGCATTTTTTTTTCTATATGTTATATTTCGTAATTTCTAAGATATGGTGTAATTTCTAATAGATAGATATTTTTCGATTCAGTGCAGTCTAAAGGGACCATATTTAACCATTTCTGTGCCGATGAATTCTGGGAATGACACAAAATTTGATATGCATTAAGTTTATGACTATAATTTACATATTGTTGTAGCCAATCCCAGAAGTTCTTTGCAAAATTGCAATCAAGAAAAAATGTTGAAGTGTCTCCGCCGAATTACAGTAATTACAATAAGAATTAAGTACCAATTTTATTCTATATAACCATTTTTTTGTCCGAATAATATTATGTGAAATTTTAAAAAGTAAATCTCTTATATGAGTTCAATGCTTGGGCCGGGGGTTGCCCAGTGGTCAGCGTTCGTGACTGCCATGGAGATAACCTCAGGTTCGATCCTGGGCAGGTAGGAACGCTCGAACCACTAAATACCTGCCGTGCGTCGGATGGGCACGTTAAGCCGTCGGACCCATGGTATTGGGCCCCCGGTAATAAATAAGGGCGTCTTCCTCCCCCTTTCTACCTCGCTTCCGTGTCATTTTCCTATCGGGCACTTTAGCCCAAACTCCTAGCTTCCTATTTCTAAGGGTTGTTTTAGGCCTGAGGTCAGACACTCCTTTCATAAAATCCTCTGCATATGATCTGATCTGTTCTTACATGAATTCCTAGTTTTATTTTAGATTGCTGTATCCAAATATTTTTTACTATATTAGACTGCTGTGCAAGAGATTGTTTTTCTTTTTGAATATTTTAAGCGTAGCCTACGTTTTTAGTAACGTAACCTAAAAGTCTGCCGTTCTCCGCAGCAACCGTCGATTCTGTATGTACGGATCAGTACTACCATCTGGCGTCCGTTTCCGCGTAGTTTTGTCCTGGCTTTGACAAAGGAAATTCGGGAAAACGACAGGCATCCTTCTATTACGTAGGCTACGATTCAATCTAAAGAGGGCCAACATGAAGTCTCTCAGGCAGTCTTCTCCATTACGCGAGTCATATCTCTTAACCCCCTTAACCAACCCCCAATGTCTCGGTAGCCGAATCGGTAGATCATTTGACTACCACCTCAACGGCCAGGGTTTGTACCCACCCTATTCAGCACCCACGCGTCGCTTTTTCCGAAAATAAATCCACGGTTCTAAAAAAAATTCCCGAGTCCACTTACAAATAAATTTCCCACCCCCCTAAAACAGATTCAGAATATACAAAATAAAAATGGCGGAGAAATTTCCCAGAATTAAAAGTGGCTGCGTATACATCGACGAAAACACGTGAAGGTGACGCCATGCAGTGAAAAAAATTGGCGAACACGGAGAGCCACACCTACTGTTCCACCGGAAGAACAGCTTCTTCGTCGAAGTCCAGGGGAAGCGCATCCATGACGTCACTTCCAGAAGTTTACCATGATCCCATGTGACGCCACTTCCGCCGACCTGGTGGCGCCCAGACTTTCAAATTCCCCAAGATCATTTGTTTTGCCCTTTCTGATCGTCAGTCAAGCGTTACCTGATTCTTGGTCTGCCGCACTTTTATCGCACACCCGTTTACATGTCGTCCTACGTGTTGGAATGAGCCATTTATGTAACGAGAGAAGGTGCACCCAATAAATTTCCATCTCACTGTATATTTTTAAACTTAGGCCCCGACTATGTGGGTGTTCCGGGATCAGGTACCCATTGAAACTTACTAGTGGGTGCGGCGAACCCGTCAAGACATGCATAACGACATAAGCTGTAAAAATTATTAAATTATACATTTTTCAATTTTCCGCGGATTGCTTGAATTCCTTTTTTTTCAGGGCTATTTTAAAGTTACTTACTAAATGAGTACATGTTATAAAATCAGAAATGTGTATATTTGCTTTTTAACATCTATTTTTATATACATCTCTATTATCATCATCAAAATTAATTATGCCCCTGCTGAATGATGCCGAAGTCTCTTCGACAACTCTGCCCTGAGTCATTCTTTTCATGTGACTCCCGCATGCTTTCGAATTCCATATTTCCATCTCCCATGCGGACTTCTTCTGGATCTTTTCCTCTCCTTTGCTATTCAGTTAAACATTTTAGTTGTCCAACTGTGGTGTGTTCTTCTAGCAACGTGTCCTGCACATTTCCACATGAAGGTCTTTACTTTGATGTCATCAAATTTCATTTTCTAGATAAAACAAGAAGAATTCAAAGCTGTCGAAGCACGGTAATTTTTCTAAAGCGAGCAAAATTTTCTGTTAAAAAACGTATGATCTAAAAAACGGCTTTATTTACTTTATTTACAATTTAAAAATGATGGTAGATAAAAGCTCTGGCGAGCACTTTCGCGACCACTATCGCCACATCATCGGGCCATTGAGTGAGACCAGATTAGAATCGCACAAGGTTAAATAGTAACAGCCAGGAGCATAAGCAATACACATTATGTAATTGAACACATACATCATTGCCATTCACTACAAATTATTGTTAAAAGTTCGTTTGTAATCATTTGGATTATTCTTCCCGAGAGTACTGCAAAATCAGATTCCTCCAGGTAGAGGAAATGTATACAGGCACGTCATCATTACAGCATTTTGGTCCAAGTGTAATATTATACAGACTCTCAGTAAAAAGAAGTCGACAGTAAGCTCGCATTGTCCCGATCAGGTAAGTCTTTTTCAGTCACGATTTTTGACAATGTCGAAGCAGCAGATTCTTTACGGATGGCATATCTGTGTTCAGCCCAGCGAGTACCCAGGCTTCGGGAAGGGAGAGCCAGCGCTGTAAGATGAACACAACGTCGAGTACCCAGGCTTCCAGGGAAGGGAGATAGCCACCGCCGTAAGACAATCAAACGTCCTGTATCCAGGCTTCCAGGGAAGGGAGAGAGCCACCGCCGTAGGACAAACTCAACTTCCATGCCTCGCCGGGCTTCGAACCCGGACCCATCTAAGACGAGTGATCAGAAGCCATCGTTTAAACCACAGCGACACCGGGGTAGCGTTTTGCAGATTCCTAAAACCGGCATGTTTGGCGCCAACTACGAGTCTTCCTATAGAAAAATGAATTATAATACACTTCCACACAAAAAGTAATGTTGAAAGCGTGAAGAAAATAAAGTTCTTCAGTTCACAAGAGAAAAATATGATCGAGCATGAACATGATCGAAAGAAAATCTCATTTAGTAAAAACAACGTGTTGCGTAGAAAAAGTTATGAAAAAAAAAGATTTCATAGATCGTCCGACTGAAAAAATTAAGTTATAAGATACCCTATAGATATAGGTCATCCGACTGAAATAAAAATTATAAGAAACCCCTACAGAAAAAATAATTCTAAAACGTGAAAAAAGGTCCTTCATTTTATTATAAAATGTAGGAGACAGATTAAACGCGTATGAATCACGTCGGGAAAAAAGTTTAAACAGCACCTTATATTGGAAAATTCGTGAAGGAATGAATATGTTTAGGACGATGAAGAATACTACGTCATGAGAAAATAATAAGATCCTGTTCACAGAGAAAATAAACTTCCCTGTGACTGTTTATGAACGTGAGGCTTCCACCATCTGAACAGTAACAAACCCAAGTCTCTGCAGTATTTCTCTATGGTTACGGAAACACGCCTGCTTGGTTGTGAAAATCATGAACGGGCATGATTGCATGACTCATACGCTCTCCTCCCTGTATTTAATTGTAGCCTATGGAATAGAAGGATGCCTGTCGTTTTTCGAAAGACTTGTCTGACAACAAAGTTTCTGATAGTGGCCATGAGCATCGCTAGCGATCCACCCAAACAATAGCCTACGTACAAACAGCTCGCAAGTCATTTCACGCCTTTGCTTCATGTGATTTGCCAAGCTTTGAGCTCGGTTTGTTGCACCTGGATTAAGCTCACGATTTTTAATTTATTTCTGCTTGTGTTTTACTTCAATTAAGTACACTACGTGGCATTCCCCATTTGTTTTACTGTCAGTAGCTACATTCGTCGGCTACTCTATCTAACGTTACAATGGGCTGTGTTGTGTCCCTCTCTGTTCGTCAAACACTTTAGTTGTTGTGGTGAGAAAATCAGAAACTTTGGTGTCAGATAAGTTTTTCGAAAAATGACAGACATCCTTCTATTACGTTGGCTACGCTTCAAGGCTTCTCTCTTTGACGGCGTGGACTGACACAGGCTGCTTCTTTACAAATGCAAAGTCCAGTGCAGTAACTATCAAGGGTTCAGCACAATCTTTTCATATTTAGCTGTAAAAGTCTTGAAAATCTTTCACTTTTAGAAATATTTTTCAAATAAATTTAACCAATGTAAAATAAAAATTTTTGTAATCCCATTTGCAGAATAAATTTTCCCTGCCAGTTTACTGCAAATGGCCATAACCCCCCCCCCCCTCCAAAAAAAATAATATAAAAATTGCCACATTTTGAGTTTTCTTGTAAAGTATTTCTTTGCTCTTATTTTTATTTCGAGCATTTTTTGTCGCAAGTTTTTAAAATTGCTTTTATTTATTTTGTTTTCTTAATGCTCAGGTATTATGTGTTATCAATAACGTCTCTATTGGGTTTGCAAGCTGTAATTTCTTTTTAAAGGCACCCCTGATAAAAATAACAATGATAAATAAATTAAAAGTAAAAGAAAGCATCCCGTAAATCCTTCTACATAATAAAAAAAATGATAATAAAATAAAAACATTTTGAGCAGCAACCGGATATGTTATATATTTATGTTCCATTTCATAAAAACATCATATAAAAAGGACTTAAAACAGGCACATTTCAAGGGGTTTACCCCAATCGCCGGCGATGCCTCACCCCAGTCGTGTTAAGAAATTAAGTTTTAATAATGATCGTATCTCAAATCGCAGTCAATTTAATTTTTGTTTCGAAAATTAACACTTTAAGTGTTTGTTTTTTTCTTCTGTCGATTGACTCCCCAAGAAAATGAGCATGAGTTTGTTTTTCTGTTTCTTTAATATATACCTCATGTCCGACTCTTTCAAAAGGCCGACGCATGATGGACTGTTAAAGAATTCTTAAGGAATCTATTAATCTTTTAACTTATTTTTCCATTCAAAAACACATTCATACATTCTTTTAGTAAAATCAAATGTTTAATAGATACTTTTTTGTACTTTTTAAACGTAGGTTAACTTTCAGAGAGGATTTTTTAATAATAGGCTTTCTTCAGTTACTTCCACACAGAGCAAACAACCAACTGAGCGGGTGGGAGCCTGCACAAGAGTTTCCGCTTGTAACAGGAAGTATGTAATTTATTTAGAGAAATCACCTTTTTGAACACTACATATACTTAATAAGAGGTTCATAATAAAGGTATTTCAGAATAAAAAATTGGCAAAAATTAGACTAAACAAAATAATTTTTTTAAACATGAAAAAATAGGAGCATAAGCATAGTAACACCCAGGAGCATAAGCAATACACATTATGTAATTGAACACATACATCATTGCCATTCACTACAAATTATTGTTAAAAGTTCGTTTGTAATCATTTGGATTCTTCTTCCCGAGGGTACTGCAAAATCAGATTCCTCCAGGTAGAGGAAATGTATACAGGCACGTCTTCATTACAGCGTTTTGGTCCAAGTTTAATAATATACAGACTCTCAGTAAAAAGAAGTCGACCGTAAGCTCTCATTGTCCCAATCAGGTCTTAAGTCTTTTTCAGTAAGAATTTTTGACAATGTCGAAGCAGCAGATTCTTTACGGATGGCATATCTGGGTTCAGCCGAGTGAGTACCCAGGATTCGGGAAGGGAGAGAGCCAGCCCCGTAAGACAAGCACAACGTCGAGCACCCAGGCTTCCAAGGAAGGGAGAGAGCCAGCGCCGTAAGACAAACACAAGGTCGAGTACCCAGGCTCCCAGTTAAGGGAAGGTAGGAAGAGGGTATCTTGATCACCTCTTCCTACCTTCCCTGGTTACACCAAACAGGCACCTCTCCTCGTTTCTTTGATTTGCCCGCAGTCTCTGAATGTTTTTTTTAGTTAAGGACCATGTCTTTGATCCATAAGTAAGAACAAGAAGGATGAACTGATTAAATAAAGGCTTTTCTTTTAAGACATATTGGTAAATTGCTAATGAAAATTGCCCTGTTATTTCAAAACGTTCTCCAACGAAGTTTTACACGCGTATCACGTTTTTCATTTCCATGGCCGTTGCTTGATATGTGTTGTCCAAGGTAAAGGTAGGCATCGGTTGCTTCCAAATTTGCTACATCAACCGCTAAATCTGCAGTTCTTTTAAAAGCATTGTACACCAATTTCGTTTTCTGTAAGTTCATTTTGAAGCTCACTTATTTACTCTTATCAGAAAGTTCTTGGACCGTCAGCCGCTTCTCCTAGGAGGCACTTGCAAAAATGACTATGTCGTCAGTAAAACGAAGGAGGGTTAAATAATCTCCGTTAACTTTTATTCCGTTGTCTTTTCAATTAAGTGATTGAAAAACACTGCAATGTGGCATTCAAGAGCTTGGGAAATATGGTGTCACCTTGTCTCACTCCCTTTACAATTTTTAGAAGAGCTGTGCCCTCGAACAGTCGATGTAGATTAGCGTCTTAAATTATTTCGTCGGAAAAATGTTAGTACCTGGAAAAAGTGTGAAGTACAGATTTTAGTGTATGGAAAGTAATGGCAATGGTACAGAAATTTCATACCTGAAATGTGTTTTAAAGATTTGTATCGTAATATTTTCCTGTAAATACGGTGCTGTGAAGAGAAGCTGCAGTAGGCCTAACGCATCGCTCCGGCGATGATGTGAAGCTTTTCTCCGTTAAAAGGAATGTTCGTTTCTGTACCAAAATAACGAGAGGAAGAGTACAAGAAAAAGCGGTTATGCTATTGGCAAGTGAGCGATAAATGTTGTAGTGATACGCTACGGAAAATAGGTCCAGATTATCCACCCTTTATTTTGTTGTATCCTGTACGTTGTTGGCAGGAAAACCCCGATAACATCTCTTTGATTTGCAAAAGATATGTATCAGTGAGATAGAAACTGACCTGCGAACAAGGTATTAACAGAAGAACCAAAACTGCAGGGACCAAATCAGCTACGAATGGAAGCCGTTCAAACCAGAACCGAAAGTTATACTTCCCCAGTTTTCTGTACAACATAGAAAGGCATATTCGTAGGCCTACCCCAGTGCCTCTTCACAGCATCGCACTTGCAGGTAAATATTACTATAAAAATCTTTAAAAGTAATTTAAAATATAACATTTCTGCACCATTTGCAATTTATTTCTATACTGTAAAATCTGTACGTCTCACTTTTTCCAGGTAGTAACATTTTTCCGACGAAGTAATTTAGGTCGCTAATAATTACAATAATTTATTTAGCACATTGATGTACGCATCTTCAGTACCGCGGGATTCCGAAGACATTATAATTGCGGATGGTTTCACGGAATCAGACGCCTTTTCATAATAAATAAAAGCCATACATAATGTTAGTTTATACTCATTTGCTCTTTCCATTAGTTCTCTCAGTACATGGATATGATACATAGCGCTGTAGCCACTCCTGAATCCAGCTTGTCCAGTGTTTCCTTCAAGAGATGTGATAGAACCTTAGTGAACATTTAAAAAAATGTCCCTTTTTTATGTAGTCGGATCATTTTAGCATTGTTCCAATCATCAGAAATTTGCCTCCTTTTCATTATATCATCAGGAATCTCCCTCTCCATATACAATCTCACTGGCCAGCTGAAAATCAACAGCCGCGCAAGGCTGTCGGTTTTGTTTCGTGTTTAACAGTTCGATTTGTTAAACATTCATGCACATCTCTAGAATAATATATTGTCGCTAACCTAATTTGAAAGGATTAACAATTGTGTAATAATCAAGCTCGGTTTTCCTGGTTAGATTTTTCTAAATTTATTTCACAGAACTACTCCCTTATAATTATTGTATATTATAATTATACAGTACATGATTAAGAAGTACTGCAGATCGGGTATCGTGATTTTTTTTCAAACTTCGACGTAATAATTTTCCGCTCTGTCAGCCCAAGGGGGGGGGGCACCAGCCCTCTCCGTGGGTGCGCCACCGCTGTATGTTAAAAATAAGAAAAAAACACCCTGCGAATATTGCAACTCTAGACGATTATTGGTGTTGATTGGAGACGAATTTCTTTTAAACGTTGACTAGAACCGATGAACATAAGTAACACTAAGCATACGATTACTAATTTATCCTTTTACGTTAAATATTTGCCAGCGTATTTTATTGACGCATGTCTGAGAAAGCTCCTCTGAGAAAAATCAACTATTTTGCTGCGGTGCGCCAGTGGCAGTTCTTAGACAGGGCAAGGGTGCCCTGCCCCCAAATATAACCAGATCTCTTTTTTTTGGAATTACAAATTAATTGTAAATAATTACCGGCACCCCCCCTAAACCAATTTTTGTTGTATGGAACCGCTACTAAAGCACAGATTGGGATCCACACATATTATCATCAAAAATTGGTTTGTGCCCCCAAACCAATTTTTGTTGTCTGGAACCGCTACTTCGGTGCAGTCACTCCACAGACGAAAGCACAGATTGGGATCCACACATATTATTATGATTAGGTATAAAGATATTTCAAGGGGGTGATAAATGAATAGATTAATGTAGAGGATATTTGGTGGTCAAGATTATACTATATTCTCGTTTGCTAAAAATTAGAAGTTTCAGATCAAACGGTTTTCCAACATCACTCGAGTAAGTTACCAAAAACACAAAATTAATAGAAATCTTAGTATTCCATCCAAAATTACTAATATTCTAATATTCTACATCAAAAGAAAAGAAATGTATATATATATATATCTATATGGAGATTATTTATCTCACTTTCCTTTTGCTGATGACAAGAGTAAAGAAGTGTGATTAAAAATGAACTTTCAGCAGACAAAACTGATGTACAAATCTTTTACAAGAAATGAAGATTTATTGATTGATGGGGAAAAGCAGGAGATAAACGATACCTACATACCTTGGGCAGCAGATATCCAGCAGAGGTCACATTGATGAAGAAATTAATCGAAGTATAAAACTTGGTTAGAGAGCTTTTGGAAGAAACAGTGCACTTTTTAAAAGCAATATGCCATTATGTCTTAAAAGAAATGTGTTTAATTAATACATCCTTCCAGTTGTACGGAGCTGAGACGCGGACCTTAACCAAAAAAGCCATACAAAGACTACAGACAACTGAAAGAGTGATGGAGAGGTGCATGATTGGGGTAACCAAGAGAGATAAGAAGAGGAACTCGTGGGTAAGGAAAAAGACAAGAGTGAAAGACATCATGATCAAAGTAAAATCCTGAAATGGGAATGCATTGGACATATTACCAAAAGGATGCGCCACAGATGGACAACAGAAAGTTTAGACTAGAATCAAAGAGACAGGGAAATACCCGGAAGAAGACCACAGAGTAATATGGGGAAGACTTGCACAAGGCAGACCATTGTGTAAGAAACTTGGAGAGACCTTCGTCTAGCAGTGGATTGATAATGGTTGGTGATGATATATATATATATGTATATATGTACTGTATAAAAATATGACTTTATTTATATACACAAATATACACTGTCATATCAAAAAAATATAACCACTCCCGGAATCACAGTACATTTGACAAGGTCGACCACACGGATATATAAACAGCCGGCCAAGACAGATAAGCCATATTGCGACATGTGAGCAAAATGTGCAGAGGTAGTGATATGACGGACGTTCAAAAGGAATGACCATCCGCTATCGCACCAAGGGTGGAAGCAACTCAGAAACAACAGACATTGTGGGCTGCTCGCGAGCTGCTGTAGTAAGGGTGTACCAAGAATGGACCACTGGCATACCGAGTACCACCTGATGTCATAACTGTGGAGCCACATAGGTCATCGGCTTCTGAGGAGTACGTCGACTAGTAAAGGGCAATCGACGCGTAACAGTGCAGCAATTGACCACGCAAGTTATCGCTGGGCACTCAGGCAGGTCTTCCCGATAACAGTAGAGCAAACCCTGTTACGCATGGGTCTTCAGAGTCGACACTACATCAAGGCGCTTATGTTAACTCAGGTCCATCGGTAACGACGCCTGCAGTTCGCATGGGATTACCGTCATTGGGGAGTGGAAGGGTGGGAAATGATTGGCCTTTGCAACAAATCGAGGTTTTTACTCAACAGAAGTGACGGGTGGTGGAGGATACGGCGTCAGACACACGAGAACCAACACACGGACACGCTTGTCGGTTAAATACAGTCCAGCGGTGGCAATGCCCATGTCTAGGGGATGTTTTCCTGGTATGACCTGGGACAGCTGGTACCACTGGATGGGTCCCTGAACGCCAATGGCTACCAGTCCATCCTCGCTGATCACATGCAACCCTTAATGTTGGACGTTTACCCTGGTGGTGACGGTGTCTACCAACAGTACAGTGCCCCGGGCCACTTCGCTAAAAAGGTGTGTGACTGGTTCCAGGAACCGGACAGCGATGTCTCCGTTCTCCGCTGGGTGGGTCAATTGCCAGAGCTCAATACCATAGAGCACTTGTGGGACTATTTGTTTCGACAGGTTCGACGTGCCAACCCACAAATACGTCATCTCCGGGACTTCCGTGCTCTTCTGCAGTCCGAATGCGCGTTTGTACCTTGGGCAACTTTCCATGGCCTCATTGCGTCCGTGCCACGACGTGCCGCAGCTGTCATTTGGGCCAAGTGTGGTTATTCCCATTATTAGGTAGGTGGTCATATTATTCTGATACACAGTGTATATTTTTGTATATATATATATGTACTGAGAGAACTAATTGAAAGAGCGAGGGAATATTAACTTCCATTGTGAATGGCTTTTATCGATTATGAAAAGGCCTTTGATTCGGTGAAACCATGAGCAGTTACAATGGTATTGAAATCCTGCGGTATTGAAGATGCATACATTAGTATTGTTACGACCCACCCCCGCCATTAATTTAGTAATTAATGGGCGTGGTTGATGCGTGAAATTAATTAAGTACTAATTATGTTCGAGGCTTGATTGGAGTTTAAAAGTGTAAACAAGAGATAAAGTTTTATCTGGGGGTTTGGAAAGAAAAGAGGCGAAGAATTCTCTCTCTGGCTGGATGGTCTCAGAATAGCTCTGTTAGGTCATAAATATCAGGGCGCAGCTGACGGGAAGCCTAAGCAACACGGAAAGGGAAAGAGGTACATTTCGAAGAGGGGTCCACTTGAGTAAATGAATGAAGATGGGGACAAAAGGTTTAGCGAATAATCGTAAATTCGTCGATTGTTTGGGGCATTTTCGAGAACAATTGCTCTCTGTGTGGTCCGTGCAGAAAAATAAGATTTCGCACTTAGCCTGAAAATAAGGAAGACAGTTTAGTTGTCTGTAAGCTCTCCGATGTGAAAGGCTGGATGCCTTGGATCTGCAAAAATGAATTGGGAAAAATGAAGCAGCGAACCTTCCCGCATTTGGTAAGAAATGGAGACAACTCGAGGCGGCTGATGGAGATGCCAGTTTGCCATAAAGACAGCGGAATGCCTAAATCCGCGTGATAAAGCAGAAATTTCTAGGCTGGAGCGTAATGGAAATCAGCGACTGTTTGGCCCAATGAAATCCAAGTTACAGGGGAATTAAGAAGTCTGCGAGTGGACAGTGGTCATTCCAATGAGAAGCGAAGCCAAACAAAGTCGGGTTCGGATGCCAACCACTGCAGTGTGGAATCGTCATCCCCATTCATCCCCTACTGTGGAGGAAGTGAAGAAACGCGCTTATCTTACGAGGCGAAGCGAACGCTCCCTCAACAAACGCCTAGATGTGCGTGTGTGTGTGTATGAGTACGGTAGCGCCCAGGGGACGCAGCTCCTGCAATGAAACCTTCCATGTAAAAAGGGAGGTGTATATCTTTTTACTGGTGCAATCACAATTTGGATTTATTCTTAACAGCATCCATGTAAGTAGAAACATTTTGTTTTTGTTATAATTTCTGCTACGCAAGTTAGTTGAGGAACTGAAATAATGTATTTCAAGAACTGAACTGAGAAATAGTGAGACTGAACTGTGAAATTTAGGTTCATTAAAACTATCTCGCGGGAACTGATTTAGGTCAAAGTTGACCCAATACTCATGTTCAGAAGACAGCTAAATTTTATTCATATGTGTGCCATTGTTATGTTTTTATAGCCAATTAAATATTTGTTTAGGCAGTCAGCGCAGTCATAAAACACATTATTGATGTATACGCAGGTGATTAGTTCAAATTGTTTAAGTGTATGCCCATATATTACAGTTTTCGCGCCAAGAACTCCGTCGTAGAAGATCAGTGAAGAAGTATACTTATACCACTCGGCCCGGTATCGTAACATTTGATTGACAGCGGTGGGATAATGACCCACTGTCGTAACAATTGGTGGCAGCGGCGAAATTTCGTAACAATATTATCAATAACATCTATGAAAAAGCAAGTGCAAAGACTCGGCTGTTTGAAAATACAACACACTTAAAAATCGGAAAGGAAGTGAGACAAAGTGACACCATATCTCCCAAGCTCTTCAATGCCACATTGGAAAATTTCTTTCAATCACTGAACTTGGAAAACAAAGGGATAAAGATTAATGCAGATTATATAACTCACCTTCGTTTTGCTGATGACATAGTCATTTTTGCAACTACCACATCAGAGCTGCAGAGTATGATCCAGGAACTTGCTGGCAAGAGTAAAGAAGTGGGATTAAAAATGAACTTTCAGAAGACAAAAGTGATGTACAATGCTTTTACAAGAAATGAAGATTTATCGATTGATGGAGAAAAGCTGGAGATAACAGATACGTACGTTTATCTTGGACAGCAGATATCAAGTGAGGCTCATATTGATGAAGAAATTAATCGGCGTATAAAACTTGCCTGGAGAGCTTTTGGAAGAAACAGCATAATTTTCAAGAGCAATGTGCCATTATGTCTTAAAAGAAAAGTGTTTGACCAATGCATTCTTCCCGTTCTTACGTATGGTGCAGAGTCGTGGACCTTAACTAAAAGAGACATACAAAGGCTGCAGACAACTCAAAGAGCATGGAGAGGTGCATGCTTGGTGTTTTTTTTTTTTTTTTTTTTTTTTTTTGATTGGAGGTTAAGTGACCACCGTGAGAAACTCAATGGGCTATAAGCAGTCGCCCGTCCCTAATTTAGGGTCACTGGTTCCAGGGAAGGGAGAGAGCCAGTGCCGTAAGACAAACACAACATCCATGCCTCACCGGGATTCGAACCCGGACCCCGTTCGGACGAATGATCAGAGGCCATCGCTTAGACCAGTGCGCCACAGGGGCGGCGCATGCTTGGTGTAACCAGGAGAGATAAGAAGAGGAACTCGTGGATCTGAAAAATGATAAGAGTGGAAAATATCATAATCAGAGTTAAATCCCTGAAATGGAAATGGGCTGGACGTACTGCCAGAAGGACAGACCATCGATGGACAGCCGAAATTTTAGATTGGATTCCAAGGGACAGAAAAAGACCTAGAAGAAGACCACATGGGAGATGGGTGGATGAAATTCGAAAGTATGCGGGAGTAATATGGAGGAGACTGGCACAAGGGACCCCGTTGTGGAAGAGGCTTGGAGAGACCTTCGTCCAGCAGTGGATTGATAATGGTTGACAATGATGATGATGATGATGATGATATATATACGAAACATGACTATCGCTCCTCTAATCATTGTCCGAGATGCGTACGGATTCAAATTTCCAGCGGAGCATCAATGGCGTGTTACTCTTCCGGCATGGCTGTCTGACTTCCCTTTGACCAACAGCCCTGAGTTAGGTTCAAGGACTGCTTATAACCCATTGAGTCGCCCACTGCGATCGATAAATCCCCAATAAAAAATTATATCGATATCGCATGCCTCATTAAAATTTATTCGAAAGACCTTCATGTTCGGGTTCTGTAAAGCACGGGCAACGCCCGCCATAATGAGATCTGAACGGACCACAACGATACCTGAAAATCAGATCTACTTTTCATAGAGAATTGGCACCGCTTCCTTCACAGGCAAACCTCCTCAGAAACGAGCATATGGAAACAGGCTTAGAATCCCTCTGTTCGTTTTCTCATTGGGTAGTCCTAGGACTGCGCGAATCAATGGGCCTTATTCATGTGACGTCAGAAATGGATTTCTGGGGATCAACATCATCAATGTCGTCGCTATTTGATTACCCCTTACTGTTGGCTAATTCTTTAAATTTTAACGTCTCGCAATACCCAACGTATTAATAGAGCTACACGACGAAGAAGATGACAGTTATTTCTTAAAAGAACAAATCAAGGTTGTAAAAATATACCAAGACAATTTTGTGTTCGATGTTTATTTCGCATGACGCAGGAGAACATCGCCATTAGTCATGATGTAGTTTTTAATGAAGCATTTATCATACACGGTATATGAGATTTTCACGTTCTTATTGTATTTCCAGAGATCTTCTGATTAGAAATTTCTAACCTAGACTTGACAAATCGAAGATATCAAGCCGAAAGTTATGTATGCCTCCTAATGTGATTTTTTTAATCTCCAAACGAAGAAAAATACATCCTTTTTTCATTGACCCAGTTTTCTAAAAGCAGAAATCATTTTCTATTCCGACTTTTAGATTTACATGTTTGGTGTAAAATTCCAAAAATGCGTGTCCTCGATCTAGTTAAAAAACAATACCCAAAAACGAGGGGGAAATACCAAATCACCATTCTCCACTTTCCAACGGTACAACGTAAAATTGATATCTGAATATAAGGAAAAAGTTGCGTGGATATAGCGGCTGTAAAGGTGTTATCATCAGTGCCCTATTTTCAGTGTATGTTGCCATAACAGTAGCCGATAGATTTTTACTTATGAAGGTAAAGAAAAGAGATCGAAAAAAACATGTATTGCACAAATTACGAAGACCCAGTATATGCTGTGGTAGACAATAGAAATAGTGCTTGTTAACAACAATACCCTTCATAATGAGAAAAATAAATTTGCATTTAACAGTCACAACGAAAAATTTGATAATGTTGCCCGGAAATGAAATAAGTGTAAACAAAGGGACGACTTCTCATATTTCGTTCTGATAGTTTTGGAAGTTTTGCCCTGCCCAGCATTCAATACTTTTGTTGTTGTATGAGATCGTTAACTTCTCATATCACTCAGAAAGAAGCGTTCCCTAACAGCATTCACGACATTCATTTTTAGGTGCTCACTGTATACACTTACGTACTGCATTTCCAAAGAGTAAAAGTAAAACAAAACAACTCTTCAAATGGAAGAAAACCAGCATTGCCGACCGGATATTTGCAGTAACGAAAAGGAGAACTTATTTCGAATCTTCCCCGCGAACACGAGTGAACTGTTCCGTTACTAAGCGACTGCGGGCCGACCAATCGCGTGCTTATTTCCAAAGTCAGCCTTCAGGAAGCAGATGTTAAAATGATGGTGCATGGAAATGTTAATTGGTATTGTCGCTTCCAACTTCTATTTATTTGAGACTGTTAAGCTCACACTCTAATACTTCTCTTTCTGGTGTAGAGAGCATTTCCGCTAGTGCTTTTCTCGAGCTCGCTAGAAATGACGTTATTTTTTTATTAATTTTTAATGGGGAATTTAGACATTTCTAAGTGGCGAATTATAGCTGATTTTCTCTATTTTAGTTTTAATGTCCGAGAAGATTGTTTCTTGATGGCACGATCTTACGCCGTTGATTTTTATTGATTTTCAAAACTCTGTTGTCTTTCTTTAATCGAATTGTATCCTTCTGCTGCATTTGCGGACACGTCTATTTAGGTTTGAGATCGTGACTTTTGCGAATTAAACCAAGGATTGTTAATTTTGAAGTGAGTTACATCCTCAGCTGTATCGACCTCCTGGCTAGGGGGTGGCACAGCTGAGTATAAATAAAGTAAGCCGACAATATAAGTACTTGTTTAATAACATCATCCAAACTACACTGTTGGATAATTGCTAAGGACGGATCATAAACGGCTATATAGCACATAAAAAAGTAAGTGTGGTTGTATGCCGAGTGAAATAAAATAATGTCAGAATGCCAGAACTTTACAAGAAAGACAATTTATTGTGCTCTGAAATCCAGAAGGCTTTGGAACGTGTTCAAGGGACAAACAGGCCATTTTGTGCAGAATACGTAAACGTGAAAAAAATGCAATTACCGTCCGCAGGCGTTCCGGCGTAAGATGTTAATACGAGATATGGCCACCATGGAGGGCGATGCAAGATTCCACACCTCGTGTCATGCTTAGCACAACATTATCAAGCAGCTGTTGGGGTAATTTATCCCATTCCTCTGTCAGTGCACGGGTGAGGGTGTCCTTGTTTATTGGAGGGCATTGGCGACCAGCAAGACTCCTCCCCAAAGCATCCCACACATTTTCAATGGGATTCAGATCTGGAGAACGTGCTGGCCATACGAGGCTCTCAAGACACTCCTGGACAGCGACTGTTCGATGACATGTTGCGTTGTCGTCCATGAAAATGAATCTATCATCGACAGCACCACGGAACATGCGAACATGAGGTAGCAGAACATCATTAATGTATCGTTGGCCAGTCATAGTCTCAGTTGGAAGCACATAGAGGGACGTACGGCCGATGATCATGCTGCCAGCCCATACCATGACACTACATGTCGGATATCCATCCCTTTCCTCTATGTTTGCTGGAAAATATGCAGTACCACCATCACGCCAGATCAGTTGTCGTCGACTATCAGACGATAGACTGTATCTATTCTTATCTGAGGAGAGGACAGCAGACCAGTCGTTATCAGTCCAATTGCGATGTTGATGGCACCATTGCAAACGGGCGGTACGGTGACGTCTCGACAATGGGATGCACACAACAGGACGGCGGGCGTATAGTCCTCCTTCATGCAAACGTCTGGCGACAGTTTTTCGGGAGATCCGCTTGCCAGTAGCAGCCATAAACTGATTTGCTACCTCACTAGCTGTGCTGCGCCGGTGTCTTTTTGTTGATAGCACTATGTACCGATCTTCTGCAGGAGTCGTACTGCGAACACGACCTCCCCGTGACGTTTGCTACACTCTCCACTTGTTTGAAATGATTTCCAAAGCCTTGAAACAACACTGTGGCTGACGTCGAACTCCCTGGCAACATTTGTTATTTTTCGCCCTTCTTCAATCTTGCCAATAATACCGCCACACGTAAAATCATCTAGGTGATGTCGGGAAGACATACTGAAAATTGCAAGTTCGTCAATGGATTCTTTCTCTTTCAACTTTGCGTTTGAACAACAACGGTCAATACGCGTCAAATCCTTTTTATCTCTTATCAGCGCTATGACGTGACGAACAAGTTCGGAAATCCGAAATTTGCATACGCACAACACGTCTTACTTTATCCCGCACTTATGCTAATTTCCACATTTTTCTGCCTTCCATTTTATGGTTGCTATCGTTGCTATTGTCATCCGTCCTTAGCAATTGTCCGGCAGTGTAATTAAAAAAAGGTTCTTGCTAAACAAAACCATACAATCCGATCGAATGCAAGACGCTATCGTTTAACGCAACAAATTTGTCGAAACCCATGTACGTTTAGAGAGTGAGTTCAACGGCCTATTATAGACAATCCAAACAAAGGACGCCGTTTGACTTTTTGAAAGTTTATTGTTCATCTACTCACAAGCACGCACGCAATCTTTTGCATTTCGTTATAGTACTATTTATATAACGTTGTGGCACACGGAGAGTCATTACGGGAAATTAAACAAGCCGACGACGAACCGCACTTTCGAAGAAGAGCTCCCTTTCCGCATGTGTCTTCTAAAGAAAATGATAAATGTATTTCAAATATTTCATAACTCCTTCACTTTTGGTGACATAGACATAAAAGATTAGATACTCAGTACACCATACAAAGAGTACGCAATAAGAACTTGAACAACATCTTGCATCTACTGAAAATGAGTTTCGTAAATGCCTGAATAACAGTGTTTCAGAAGTGGGAACTAAGGGAAGGCAAGTTTTACGGAAAGTATTTACAGAAAACCAGATTCGTTGTTTGCTCTTTGAGATAAAAATGTGATATGGGAGAAGAATGACACATAGAAAGTCATAACACTGCAGGCCATATCAGTTAATTAAAAAAACATTTATATAAAACTAAAAAGGGATGTACTAAGATTTTTTTTCAAAAGTAGAACTCTAAAAACTGAATTTGAAAAAAGCTTACATTTCAGTATCAATGGTTATCCATTAATTTATGTTGAATATTAAATCGCTTGAATTTTTCAGCTCTTAAACCATTACATTCGCGTTGATTTTAAATTGTGCAGACGCAATTATTTTTTTTAACTACCAAGTACAAAAATATTTTTGTTTACAGCACTGGACATATATTTCTTCATTGGAACGACGTCGCTTACTTTGTAGTTTTTAAAAGTAATCAATACCTCATGCAATAGGAAACAAGAGATCCCTGATACATATGCTAATCCTTGAAGTTTGAAAGTCCAAGAATTCGAAAATGTTTTCCATCGCATTGAATATTTACATTCTACGTAGTTAACCAGTGGGCTGTGCGAGCGATGGCTTTTGTGTGACGTCATTTCATCATCCAATAGCAGCTCGTATACGAAAGGGCTAAACCTAAAGAAATATCAAAGAAATACAGAAGTTAGAATAATACTTCTGAAGACGTCCTGGTCTCTTAACCATGAAGCCGCAAAGAGTGGGAATTTTGATTTTTGTACATGATACTCATGCAGTTTCATCTGTGTATTTTTGAATTGCGTGGTTTTTGGGTGCAGAAAACGTGTTAATATCAACTCGGAATGAATTATATTTCCTGCACGAGTGATGTTTTCAATTTTAACGTTATGTTTCGTTTTGAATTCGCACTAACGTTCATGTAATGAAATTTAAAATAAAAATGGGAAGGAGTCTCAAAATATTTAAAAGTGTTTAAAAATCCAGCATTTTCCCACATGCCAGCAGCAATTTACGATGCGAAATTAAAAATATTTATGACGAAAGATTACTGTTCAGCCAAAACAAAATGCATTGCAGTAGTCTTGAAAACCAACAGCTTTCCTACACTTTAACGCCCGTCGCTCGCGTTTATCGGCTTCAATCAAAGTAGCACTGCTTCATTAACAAGGGCATTTAAAGATATCTTAATCTTACCTCCTTGAAAATACTTTTGGCAGTAACTTCTCTCAAAATGTGTCAAAATAACTTAATTTAACTTCATATATTTTTTTAGTTGAGTTGCTGCAAGACATCGAGTATTAAATTTGTGTAATCACCCTTGCTAAAATATCAAGAATTATATCAAAATGAAAACAATTTTGAATTATTTCTTGTTTTGGTAAGACCTCTCTACAAAAGGTTGAGCGGTTCGCACAATATTAAATGTACTTTTCGATCTTTTATAAGGACTGCCTATACTAATGAAATTTTGTTTACAAAGGTTGTCCCCAGATAACAGCACATGACAAATAAATTCGCAAAAAAGAATAATTCGTTTTACGTTTCTTGCGCCTTTGCGTAGATCCTGCTTAAATTCTCCTAATTTTACTAATATGCTCAGTCACATTTGCAGCGCTGTTTTCGTTTGGGATATCTTTAATTGACTATTATATACTTTGCTGCTCTACTTTAAAGGGTACTTCACTATAACAAATAGGTAATAATGATACGATATGCATCAAAGTTTGGTAGTTTCTCAGTATTTCGAATACTGATGTATCACCTTGGTGATCGGCAACATCTTTATCGTCTGAAGCACTTTGCATGGCTTTAACATAAAAATTTGCAAATAGCTCCATTTTCGCACTTTTCGTACCGTGATTATATGTATTTTCAAAATAATTTGTTTCGCCGAAATCAGTCGCCCGAGGCCCATGTCTGCAAAACGCTCCATGAAGTTTTATCGCAACTGCTTCCTTCAAAGAATTTTCCGTTTTGGAAGCCGATCTTTATTGTATGTTGCTTTATAAAGTGCGATAACGTTGGCAGCCCCCTTATAGCATCAAGTTTTGCTATGAGTAAAATGTATTTTGAATTCGATATCATCTGCATTTACCCCTTTAGTTGCGAAGTTGCACATCGTAAAAAAAAGAAATGAAGGAACACCATTCGCACGTTTTAAGCTTCCCAGTGCAAAAATAATTTTTCAAATCGGACTAATAGTTGCAAAGATATGGTGTCTACAGACGGACGGACGGACAACCCTATAACTTAAGCAAGCTCTTTTTTTACAAAAGACGTGCTAAAAAGACTCTTGCTCACGTAGTAGTCAGTCGGTAAGTACTAAAGTTATTAACCTTTTAGTGTAAGAAACACGGTTCACATAGCAATTTAAATTTTCCTATTGTGTTACGATTTCTTACATGAATGATTTTGGAGTGCTCACAGATAGCAAACAAATGATATTTATTTCATCATGGAAAGTTAATCTTTTGCACTTTTATGTGTGTAAAGTAAATTACATATATTTCCTTTTCGTTTTAAAAAATGTTTCATACTAATTCCAAAATAATAGGTACCACTTCTGCAAGCCCACCGTGTTTTAGGACCATTTTGATTCGGTATGTACGAAACATAACAGTGTGTTTCATCACCTACCACAACATGAACAATACGTTGTGACAGGAATTTACCGATTTCCTTTGGAGAATAATTGTAGCCTTGGACTCAGTTTATGCCAATATATTTCGCATGAAAACATCATTCATACACACGAACAAAAACGTGATTATCATAAAATGCAGGGGATTTAATGTCTGATATTGTTGTAGAATTCCTAAATAACGCTTTTTAAATAATTCCAGGTCCTTTACTGTAACAAAAAGACGTGGCAATTATAAGAAGCAGATAAAAGATTGGTAACAACATTTTACCCACATAGAAACACAAAATCTTCCTGACTGCTTTTATTGGATTTCTTCCTCATTATTCGGCATTTTTGTAAAACGAAGCACTCGTTACATGGTGCTCTTTGCTTAATAAAAACATAATTTACGGAGAGGGAAGTTGTTTTCGCATTTATTTGTCCCAAGTAGGTACAGGTCGCTTGAACGCATTCTTTCATGTAATAATGTTTCTGTGCAATCAGTGAATACATACCGACAACGAAAATGGTGAATCATCACACAAAACTGCATCAAACGTCCTGAAAAAAGAAAAACCTACCACCCCCTGTACGGCTAATTTTTTGACCACAAAAGTTGTCAAATTACGGTGAAAAACTTCTGAAAAACATACGCATATATATCAACCCTGTATCCTAATACTCCGAGTCATCACAATACCGTGATCGAACGTGAACTTGGGCAGGTCAGTGAATGAGCTGATAGAGTTTACGTCTCGCTTCACAATGCATTATGTACTGTATGCAGCCCCTGCTGACATTAATTCAGGGCTTCCTTCTTTAGGATGGTTGATGGCATACATAGTGAACCATAATTTAGGATGGGCTACGTTGATTTTGGATATTTTTGTCCTGTATGTGGATTTTTTTCACGCTCCACTCTTCTCGCCCCCTTGTTGACTGATACGTTGGCCCAGGGAGCAAGTCTCTTTTAAGTTGATTGTGGATGTAAGAGACCCTATCTTTTTAAGCTTTCCCACGGATTCTGACAATTCCAATGCTCCTTTCTGGTACTCATCTTTTCCTTTCTTTTCAGCTGACACTAACGGGATTCTACTTGCTTTAGCGTTACAAACGTAAGATAACCAAGGCAAAAGCAATGGTAGTCAAATAACACGACTTCCTTGCTTTGCAAAGGGAAGCTCTATAAGCCTTTGTTACCCAAGGCAAAGCCAATGACAGTCAAATTGTAGGATTTACTTGCTTTGCAAAGCACAACTCTCAAGCGTAAGACACCCAATGCAAAAGTAGTGTCATTGAATTCTAATCTAGGATTTTACTTTCTTTGCAAACGGCAGCTGTTAACCATAAGATACCCAATGCTAACAAAGTATAATCTTTCCAATATATTGTGAGTAAAATTAATTCAGTTAAAACCACTCCTAACATGTAATGATCACGCAAATTGATTACTTTAAACGCCCAATTAAAAACATGCAAAACGTAATTTCGATCAGAGTATGAAACTTAGCTTTTCAACTACTTAGCATTTACCAATGGCAATGCGTACAATCTACCTCTAATTTTTCATCAGCTTTGTTTTTAAGTCTTTCCTATGTGAACCTCTGTTTATTTCCATTTTCAAGACGGTTGGTCTTACGGCGTCAGAAACAGCATTCACAAAGACTGCTTTCAAAATTATTGCAGCTTCGATTCAATGTTTTCAATATCCGTTTCTTGAGATATCTATTATACTCTGAGTCAACCTAAGATTGTATTACTACGTAAGGTACAGAACAGCTACCTCCACTACGAGAAATAATGCCTAGCATTTAGAGCGAAAATCAACCGAACTTTTGTTCAGAATCAATTTGTCTTGAAATACTGTTCAGAATCCATTTGTCTTTGGTTAGCAGTTTATTGGGCAAAATTGCTATCTGAAAAAAAATGTCCAAACGTCAGAGCGATTTTAGAAATAAATTTGAAATGAAAAGTTACTCAATCAAAAGCCTCACATCGTCGGCTGCATCTGTCCAACTGGAAATAATTTAGAGATGGTGGAGAGGGTGGAAGACCCCTACTGACATTCGCAAGACAAAGACAATAATTGACAGTCAGGGAAACTAAAAGGGAATGTCAATTTAACAGGCAGTAGCAGAGGAAGATCGGACCACACCACAGCCCTCTCACAATCACCACTGCTTATGCGATATGTCGGTGGGTTTGGGGCAATGGCGTGAGTAATTGCGCTGTACGACAGCCATAATGTATCTCTGACAAAAGCAGCTACTTTTAACTAACTTGGTCATGCTGATCCCGAATATGAGCTTAAAAATCCCGAATTAGATCTAGTTTTCATGATGCGGGTGGGGGTTCAGTGGGAATGGATGGCCTACACCGGATGTTCGATATGACCAGCACCTGATTCCCACGAGAAGAATAACTTTGAGAGCTAACTGGATGGCACAGTTTGTAGCAGTCGTCGCACCAACATTTCGTTCTTGTCATAATTTGCGTTGTGGATTCTGTGAGTGCCGACGTGACGCCCAAGATGCCTCGTGAATGGGTGAGGAGTGTGGATAATTTTGGTTATATTGTGTGTGTGCATACGTTCTACCCAATTTTGTAGGCTACAAAGAAAGGAATAGAATACAACAAACAACGCACTTAGGATTTCGCATAATTGCCGACATTCCGTATGACCTCTTGCCATCTGTCTATGAGTAGGTGAATCCCACACGGGAAAACCTCCTGTGTTTTAGAGTAAAAAAATCCTGTAATGCCGTTTTCACATCATCCGCATCATCGATGGTTTGGAGAGCGAAGGCGTTCTGTAATGATCAAAAAAGGTAGTAGTCCGTAGGTGCCAGGTCAGGGGAATACGCCGGGTGAGGTAACACCTCCCAACCAAAGTCCAGTAATTTTTGCCGAGTGATTAAAGCAGCATGAGGTTTGGTGTCATGATGATGAACGATCAGACCTTTGCGATTGACGAGCGCTGACCGCTTAGATGTCAGTTTTTCTCGCAATTTGTCCAACTCTTGGCAGTAGAGGTCAGCATTTATCGTTCGGTAAGGTGCCAACACCTTCAAGTGGATTATTTTCTGGGTATCTCACCGAACACTCAACAAAACCTTGTTGGAATACAGTCCTCCTTTTGAGGTCGATGGATCAAGCTCCCACCTTGTCGCACAGTCCGTCGACGCTTTCAATTACGGTACACTATGCATTGATCATCACCCGTTACAATTCGTCCCGAAGATGGTTCATTTCTGTGACCAGAAAGCAGAGAAACACCGGTACGGATTCTCTCCTCTCGTTGCTTTGCTGGAAGCTGGTGCGGAACCCAGTTATCAGACATGGTGATGAACTCCATCGTATGCATCCGTCTTTCGACTGTTGTTCTGTATACCAACAACATGCCCGGTAATTCCTGAATGGTTGGATGGGGGTCATTTGTTATGGCTTAGTCCACATCCTCGTCAGAAACCACGGATGGACGTCCAAGACGTGGTTGATCTAAACAGCTTCTGTCTTCGTCCCGAAATTTCCTCAACCACCGGTGACATGTGCTATCATCAGCTGCATCCTCCCCATAAACTTGACAGATGTTGCGGCAAGCCGCGACTGCAGCACAGCCTTTCTCGAACTCGTACAGTAAACAATGTCTGATGTGCTCCCGATCGCATGCCGTGCTACACCGTCCGTGATTTCTGTTACGAATGACTTACTTGGACAAACCTAGTGCCTCTATATGCTCTACTGCTCCATTTTGCAACGCAGCGTCATCTGTGACGTACCTACTCCTATCACAATTTGCATCTATTACAAAAACGGGTAGAACTTTTGCACATACCCAATATTTGTAAAAAAATTCTTTGTTATCACAAAGGCAACCCATTTGCACCCGATGAAAATGAACATTTACGGCCTTTATTTTGGTTCTGAGATTGCAGACCAGGACCGGTATTGGGCCCAAAACATATGTTAAAAATCCTGTGCAACGAATCTGCACTGATGGTTGAACCGAAAAGGATGATCGATACGTTTTTCAGTTGCAGTGGTGTGGATGGAACTGACAAAGCATCTTAATGATTGTTACTTATGCATGACTCCTCCATTCGGACATGGTATTTCTAAGAATAAAAACCGACCTTTGACCTATCCGAATATTCCTTCTTCTATGCGCTTAGTGCCTCACAGGGAAGGACTTCCTCTTCCAGACCCACCAGTTTCTTACCTTCTGGATGATGAAGAAGAAAATAAGGCCAGTGAACATCCGTCACCTGTGAAAGCATCTATACCAAGAGATCCTGATGTCGGGCCGATTGAAGGGTCTGCACGGCGACATAAAATTAAACTGAGTGAATTGAATGATCTACTGAGAGATCTGGAATTGTTAAAACGTAAAGTAGAACTGTTGAGGTTCACACTGCAGCAATGGAATCTTCTAGAAGAGAATGTGAATGGGGCTGTGTTTCGCGCTCAGCAAAAAGATATGCTTCCATTTTTCAAAATGACAGATAACCTCATGCTTACGTTGATATAATGGGTTTGATAGCAGCATTACAAATCGACTACAAACACGACGATTGAAGGCTGTTCATTGCTTCGTCTAAGTTGAGCTTCAAAGCCGTGATGCTCCATAACGGTAACGTTTTACCGTCTGTTCCACTATAATACGCAGTCCACATGAAACAAATGTAAAATCACCTGAAACCATACCCGCTACATGCTATCAACTGTGACAAGTGTAAGTGACCGATCTGTGGTGACCTGAACGTCATTGCCATCTTGACGGGGCTACAACACGGTTACACATTTTTTTATATTTCCTCTGTCATTGGAACAGCCGTGCCGGACTTCCCACTAAAAAAACAAAGGGATTATCCTACACGACAATCACTTGAATTGGGAAAGACGAATGTACTTAACGAACCACTGGTACAATCCAGCAAGATCATACTCTCTCCTCTCTACATCAAACGTGGTCTAATGAAGAATTTCGTAAAGGCCGTGGATCGAAATGGGGCAGGATTTTTGTACTTTCGTGATATATATCCAAGACTTAGTGAACCCAAAATCAAGAAAGATGCATTTGTAGGTATACAGATACGTTAGCTATACCAAGATAATCGTTTTGCGGATATAATCACATGTGATGAAATGTTAGCTAGAAATGCTTTCCAGGAAACGACCACAAACTTCCTAGGAAACTATAAGGCTGACAATTAGCAGGAGCTTGTAGAAACCTTCTTGCAGCGCTACGAAGAAGTCACTGAAATTACAGTTTTAAAATACATAATTGAAATTACAGTTTTACAATACATAATTGAAATTACAGTTTAACTATACATAATTGAAATTACAGTTTTACAATACATAATTGAAATTACAGTTTTACAATACATAATTAAAATTACAGTTTTACAATACATAATTGAAATTACAGTTTTACAATACGTCATTGAAATAATAATTTTTGCACACTCACCGGGATTTTTTTTTCGCCTAACTGCGATGCTGTCAGTGACAAACATGGGAAACTTTTTAATTCAGGACATTAGTACCCTCGAAAAAAAGGTATCAATATAAATGAAATGCAGCAATGCTACCAGGTTATTGTTGGACCCTTATGAGAGATGATCCCGATACTCATTACAAACGACAAACAAAACTGTGTCGCTGTGAACTATTTCATCTATGGGGATTATACAGTAATAGGGACGTTTACACAAATGTGCAAAACTTGTTTTATAGATATTTCAAAAACTAGAGTTAAGCTGGTGTTTTAACGGCCGTTTCTATATTCAGCAGCCCAAACAACATAAAGGTAACTTGGCTTTATCGCAGATATACACAACAAGTCAAAATTGTTGTCTAGTGTTGTTAGACAGAACGGAAACCTCAGGAGCTAACCATAACGTGGATTGATGTTGTTCTTGCGTTTCATGGAAAGGTTGTAATAGGGATCAATGCCTTCAACAACAGGTCTCTCTTGGAGTGACTTGGAGTTTAGTCATTTGTTTCTTGAACTCTGCGAACTCCAAAGAGATAAAAAAATATTTTTCGGAAGTCTGTGTTTAAGAAAAAGAGGAAAGGTTAAAAGCAGTTGTTATACACCAGATACTGATGATAAATGTATTTTAAATTTGTGTGACGAAAGCTCTCAATTTTTCAGAATGCCTGAAAATCCAGATTAGGACACTCAAATAAAGATCCCGAAGAGTTAGGAAATGTGCTAAGTTCAATACGTTTCTGTTAATAAAAATACGTTTTAGGCAATCGCACACTTGAAAGCTTACAAGAGTGGATATCCACGTTAACACTTTAAGCAATCGGTTCACAGCCCTATATTTTCCTTTTATATTTCTTCATTTGTTTACCATTCTTTATCGCTTGCGGGTAGCAGGAACTGGCTATTTGACATTGTTTTCCTTGTTTTCACACCTACATCAGTACCGATCTTCTTTGAATTCGCCCTCTGGAATCAATAAAAAGATCAAAAGCACTGAATTAACTATAATGAACGGAAAGCATGTTCGGGAATAAAACTCGCTCAACAACACCTGAACTGGGAATCAATCAAAGAAAACTGCTTAAAGTGACGGTTATGAGCACATAAAAAAATTATAACAAGAATTTACCATCCTTAATTTTCCTGGCACATGAAGTTTATTTTCTTCCGAAATATAAGAGATTTTAAACTGCTTTTCTCTTACATTTATGACCCAAAATACACTGGCGGAAAGTGAAAAAAGAACACCAAGAAGCAATTGGCGGACGATCATGAAATTTACATATGTTAATGGGTCGAGTTTACGTAGGTGTGATGTTAATTTCGGGACCAACCGGTGAACGCTTACGCCACAGCACGGCATAATATGCAAATTATCGTCGGTGGTATTTAAGGAGTACGGCGAAGTGAAGGTAATCAGTCAACGGCGTACGGACACGTGCGAAGACCCTGAAGAAGCTGCAATGCTTGGACATGGAAGACGTGTGCGATTTCAGCAGTTATCGGACTTTGAGCGAGGTCGTCTAGTCGGACTCCGCGAGGCCGTCTAGTCAGACTCCGCGAGGCCGGGTGGTCGTATCGTCGTATTGCGGAGCGAATTGGACGGGAAGTATCGGTGGTGGTACGATGGTGGCGTAGATGGTCCGAGGAACATTCCCACACGAGAAGACGTGGAACCGGGAGTCACAGACGGATTGATGAGCGGACCGACCAACGCATAACAAGAGCGGCGTTGTCAAGCAGAACATCTACTGCGACGCAAATCCGAGCTGCCGTTGCATCTGAGGTGACTGTGCGAACAATCCGCAACCGTCTACTGGATGCAGGACTACAAGCACGTGTGCCTCTGGCATGTATACCTCTGACTCCAGCCCACCGTGAGGAACGGCTGCCGTGGTGTCGCCAACGTCTGCACTGGAAAACGCAAAGGTTATCTGTCGTGTTCAGCGATGAAAGCAGATTCTGCTTGGGAGCCTCCGATGGCCGTATGCGTGTTCGCAGACGCACAGGGGAGCATCTTCACCCTTCTTGCATCCGCCAGCGACACCCAGGGCGTGTCGCTGGCGGATGCAACAGTTGTGTACGGGAGTGATAGCTGATCGGATGCAAGAAGGGGAGCATCTCCACCCTTCTTGCATCCGATCAGCTATCACTCCCGTACACAACTAGTAATTGTACCGGGTACGTTAAACAGCACCTCCTACATTAACAACATCATTCAGCCTTTTGTTGTGCCATTTGTAAGGCCTGTCCATCGTGGTGTTTTCTAGCAAGACAACGCACGCCCACACATGGCACGTGCAACGCAACATGCACTTCAGGGTGTGAGACAACTTCCATGGCCTGCACGTTCACCGGATTTGTCCCCCATTGAGCACGTGGGGGATTTTATGAGACAACTACTTATCCGGTATCCACGGCCAGCCGCGACCATCCCCGATTTACGCGTTTAGGTTGAGGATGCTGGGAACTCAATACCCCAAACTTACATCCAACATCTGTACGACAGACTCCATGCCAGAATTGCACAGTGTGACGCAGCTCATGGCGGTTCAACCTCGTACTAACGATGTTACATGGAAATGCTGTTTTTCAGTTTACCAGCAAATACAGCTGTATTTTGTCATAATGTTTTAATCACGTTATCCTCTGCATTCCGTTATTATGTTGTATAAATTTCGTTGGTATCAGACGTCTCCTTCTTGGTGTTCCTTTTTCACTTTACGCCAGTGTATATACTTTGACGTACAGATCGATATTTTTTGCTTTGCAGTACTTTGTTGAAATCATAAAATTATATTTATATTCTACTTCAGTTTTGCAGCAATGAAACATGTGGGGTAAATCAAATTTATTAAACGCTGTGTAACTTTGTACCAAATACACAGAAACTAGCTGTGCTTTATTTTTCTCGAAAAGAGGCAAATATATAAAGATTTCTGCCTTCGTACGTTTCCCAGATGTTCGTCTGATGGTGCTTTGACTTTTCCTCTCTAACAGCTACAGGTTTTAATCGCCGCTAAGATCGTATCCTTTATTTTCTCTGTTTGGCCTACTTCAAAACCTTTTTCTCGTTCAATCGTCACTTTTTCCGTTCCATGGGGGATTCCATTATGACAGAGTTGTGTTCTACTTCACATTCGTTATTTCGTCAGCTTTCAGTCAATATTTCCCTCATCTCATCTTTGGAGAAATCTCAGTTGAACTTAGAAGCGTGATTAAACGCGAGCGAATGTCTGCTGCGAGGGCTACCCAGAAAGTAGGTACTGTTTGAAGATAAAACGAATAAAAACATATTGTTAGCTGATTTTTAATGTGTCGTTAATTCTACATACGTTAATCTGCTTTTCAACATATTCCGGTGTATGTTAAGGTATTTGTCATATCGTGGCACAAGTTTCTGGATACCCTCCCCGCAGAAGTCAGCCCCTGGGTTTTAAGTCACAGCTGAACCGTCATCTTCAGGGCATCGTCATTGAACCTCTGAGAACTGTTTCCATTGAAGGGACTGCTGTTTCGATTCAGTTGTGATGTGCGGGACCTAAGTATCATATCGCGTCACTACATGGCTTAAAATATCATCGCCTTCCTCCGCGTACTGCCCCAATACTTCCAAAGCAGATCCCATGCGCTTCCTTTCGTGCTCTTCCGTCAACACGGTTCGCACCTACCGTGCACCCACAAACTGCGGTACTGTAGCACTTTTTTAATGATTTCATTCAGTAATGATTTCGAATCTTCAGGGAAATGTGAAAGATCGGAAATTGTGAAGCGTCAGTTCTCCATACTGTTTTCATTCACTCTCTCTACCCAATCTTTCGTGACCAGAGAAAGCCTTTCACTGGGCAATTCGTCATGAACGTTCTGTTATCTTTCATTAAACATTCGAACCCACTTCCGCACTAGTCCTCTACTCATTGCGTTTTGTCCGTAAATTTCCCAAGTTTGCCTATGAATCTCACTTTGTCTGACAGTAATCGCATTCAAAAACCATATGGCAGACTGTTCTTAGAGGTCGATAGGCCGTTCTATTAAGTTACACATTATTGACGCACAGCACAAAACTTGAATGTTAAGCACAACATCACAAAATGGTGTCAGAGCGTGGCTAATGGATGAGGCACCAGAACTGCGCATGCGAGAATTTTTCACGAGAGTGAGGCGCGAACGGTACTTACGACGTTCTGGATGGCCCTCGTACATAAGTATAAACATATACTCGGCTCTTTAGTTGCAGAAATTAAACATGAATCTAACATTGGCAACAAGCATATATATACACTGAAACGCAATTGAATTAGAGACAGCTGGCGTTATGCAAATGTGGCGCTGTGGCAGCCCTGTAAATGGAAACGACGTGACATATGCAGCGATCCGACAATATAAGGAGTGATGCGACAGGAATCAGTAAGAGTCGGACGCAGTATGGGTAAGACGAAGGATCTAAGCACAATTGATCGCGGGAAAATGACGGGGCCCGACGAATGGGTCACTCCATCTCGGAAGTCGTGCAGCACTGAGATTTACACGAACCACTGTGTCACGGGTGCACCGTGAGTACATCGAATCCGGTAAAACCATCCCTGCAAGGGCCAACTCCCGTGGACAACAGCGTGTCGATTAGCGGTGTCATCGTCGGCTAGCTTGCATTGTAACAGCGGATAGACGGGCAACAGTGCAAGAAATCAGCCGGTAATTTAACGCTGGTGCACAAAAACATGTAAGCAGCCAAACGATACAGAACCATCTCTCCGCTACGGGGTACAGAAGCCATCGTCCCACGAGGGTACCGCTGCTGACCGCACATCAAAGGGTGCAAAGATTAGCATCGGCGCGGGACCATCGCCACTGGACCTTAGACATGTGGTAAAATGTTGCCTGGACTGATGAGTCGAGATTTACGTTGGTACATGCGGATTGCAGGATACGAGTACGGCGCAAACCACATGAAGCGATGGATCCTTCTTGCCAGCAGGGTACTCTTGAAGCTGGTGGGGATGGCATTCTAGTCTGGGGAATGTTTACGTGCACTGAAATGGGACTCTTGGTACGTGTGACATCGTCCCTCACAGGTCAACGTTACCGGGATATTCTGGACGACCATTTGCACCCGTTTGTGCGTCTTCAACATCCCACTAGGGACCTCATCCTGCAACAAGACAATGCACCGGGCCATCGCTCCCGAATTGTATCCGAATGGTTGGATGAACACTCCACCGACGTGACCTCGCTTCCTTGGCCAGCTAGGTCACCTGACGTCAATCCAATCGAGCTTAGCTGGGATGCCATCGAGAGAGATGCTTGAGGCTGTGACCCCACTCCATCAAATCTTCGTGAACTGTGGGAGCTTGTTCAGGGATCGTGGATCCGTATGGCATCCCAACGCTCCCGGTGTCTTGTCGAGTCGATGCCGAGACGAATCGCCGCCGTCATCAGGGCGAAAAATGGTGCTACACGTTACTAGACAGGTATCACTAATTCACATGCTCTTCAGTGTACATTAGGCACGAGATGCAGCAGAAAAAATAATTATTTGATTTCCCCTAGTCGTTTGAACATGAAATATGAAAAACCTGTATTTTAACACAGAATCCAAAACAGACTTAGTTATTATTTCAGTGTGCTTCAGACTTTAAGAAATGTACAAATTACAAAAATTTTGCGGAGAAAAATCATTAACAGAATTCTTCGGGAGTAGAACGCAGATTTCACAATTTTGAGAAAATGTTAGTAATAAAGAAACCGGATTTTTTTACAACTGTTCTTTATAAGTTAGCGGCTTCTGTTCATTTAGAAATGAAACTTTTTTAATGATTTTAAATGTACGAGAATGAAATAAAATTATCTTTTCCTTAATGGAGTAACTAATCCAGAAATGGGGTCAGTTAAGTAAAACTGCAATTAATGGAAATCTGTAACTTGATATTATTGATTTTCACTTAAAAACCCAGTCGCACGATTAATTGACTTCCTTTGACAAAGAATGGCAAAACTGAATTTGTTGAAATTCGTGGTATTCATTAAATAAATATTGTTTCGGTGACAGTTGTACCCGTGCAATTTCTTCGTCTCACAATTTATGAGTTCGTGTAAAAGCACAATACCCGGACGGAATTTTCACAGTGGTATTCGGTTTCCAAAGAGGTATCTAAAGAACCACATGGTCACCGGTAGATGATAGTGCATTTGGAAACTTACATGTACGCGTGAATTGCATTGCAAATTCCATATATGCGTGAATTGCATTGGAAACTCCATATATGCGTGAATTGCATTGGAAATTCCATGTACGCGTGAAGTGAATCCCTTGCTCTCTTTCGCTTTTTTCTTACCTCAGTGATACGTTTCGGTCATTGGTCGATGACCCGGAGGTAAACATTGGAATTCAGAAAGGATTCTTTGTAGATTACTTACCGCCGAAATCTTAATTATTGGTCAAGAGAACTTAGCTTACAAATGTAACCAATCAAAAATGAAGAAATTCCTCTGACACTCATAAGTTACTCATTCAACGTCAGGACTCGTACTAGACAACAGACATTTAATTAATTAGCATCAAACCGACGATAACATTATGAGGACATCAACGAAAAGACAGAGGGAGAAATAATCTCTTCGCTTTTAGTTAGCTTCTAAGCTGAATGCATCGTTAGAGTTCAACCATATTTCGCTGGAATATAATGTTCAGCTTTCGACAGTTCTCATCCGATGCAGTTCTCTATTGATTGAATGTAGCCGATTTAATCGGAAACAGACATACTTTGTTAAATAAAATACTTACATAGATTAAGCTTTTCCGGTAAGGTATATCCATATGTAAAAATTACCTCACGATCGAACAGCACATACATTGGTCGGTTTTCACTTTCATCAGGTACGAGACGAGCAATTAAGACGTGCATTGTGAATGATAGAGCTGGGAGTCGAACCCCATGTCGCTTTTGGCAGATGACGATTAACGGCATCGTGCGCTACTACACGCACGGATGCCGTTGACCGGAAGAACTGAGTCTAGATATCCTAGTTCTCGCAGGTTACTCAGTGATCTTTTCTTTTATCACAAGTCGTCCGCTTTTGTGACGTTCTGGAACGGTTTCGTGCCTAGGTCACTGAACGAAGTTATGTACTGCCTTAAAATAGATAGATCATCAGTTTAAAGCAATATTAAAAATGTGTTAAATTTAAATTTGGGAATTTATTTTATTATAGATAAAATCTAAGTACAGTATATTTCTTTAGGGTAACACTCACGTGCTGGCGTTCCGGAAGTACGATTGTATAACTTACATTTTTCAAATGTGTTTTTGTTGGATGTTAAAATTGTTGTTATATGTTTTCTTTCCTTTGCCATGTAAATGTTATTTACGTTGTGTGTCGTAAAAGAGTTCTGGGGTGAAGTTATGCAAATGAGCGATGCTATCACGTCTGTAGAGGGCGAGATGGTAAGTCGTCGGGGTCCGATGCTAGCTTCACTATATACACTGATGTGCCACTGATGTGCCACACTGATGTGCCGATCTTATGCAAAATACATAGCAACATCACCTATACGCGTACTCGGTTGCGTCCGCCAGTTCGTATATAAAGCGATAGACATCTTTGCAAGCTGTCCGAGCCGTTTTTGGCATGAGAATGACACGTAATAACGATTTAAGCGATTTTCAACGCGGTGTCAGAGTTGGCGCACGTGAGATGGGCCATAGTATTTCGGAGGTAGAAACGAAGTTCAGATTTTCACGGATAACCATTGCAAGGGTGTACAGTGACTACAAGAATTCCATCAAAACCACCAACCTACGATACCAGTGTGGCCGTAAAAAACATTAGGTGAATGTAAGCATCGTCGGCTGTCAAGAATCGTTTCACGCGATAGGCGTGCAACACTCTCGCAGGTATCATCGGAATTCAATGCTGGAGCCTCAACAAGCATCAGCGTCCGGACTGTGCAACGTACCCTGCACGGTATGTGTTTTGGGAGCCGACGCCCAACTCGAGTCCCCTTGATGGGTGCGACATAGAGCTATGCGCCTCGCTTGGACACGGCAACACCGTCACTGGACACTTGATGATTGGAAACAAGTAGCCTGGTCTGACGAGTCGCGTTTCCAAATGTATCGGGCAGACGGAAGGATTCGTGTGTGGCGCAAACCCCATGAAGCAATGGATCCCGCCTGTCAACAGAGAACTGTACCGGCTGGTGGGGTCCGTAATGATATGGGATGTATTTAGCTGGACTGTACTGGTACTTCTGGTACGTCTACAAACGTCTGTGGCCGGCCAACGCTGTGTGCGCATCCTTTCTGACGAGGTACACCCGTTCATGTCCTGAATTCATCCTGATGGATTGTGTCGGTTCAGACAGGAAAATGGACCACCACAAAAGTGTCGGGCCGTCACATTATATTTAGAGGAGCATTTATATGAGTTTGGGGTGTTGCCATTTCCACCCAGGTCCCCAGATCTGAACGTGATACAACACATTTTGGATGCCATGCAACGCGCTATCAAACACAGGAATCCGAGACCTCGGAATACACCCGAATTGTTTAACGCTCTGCAGGAAGTATGGTGTGCATTGCCTTCAGCATATTTCCAGAAGCTAGTGGAGTCCATGTCCCGTCGTATTTCTGCAGTCCGGCGCTCCCTTGGGGGACCTACCAAGTATTATACTGGTGTACCTGTTTTTCTGGCACTTCAGTGTATATCGACTTCCACGGAGCTGGGACGCTTGATCTGTTGGCTTGACCTGTTGGCTTGTCCTATTTGCTTATCCTGTTTGTTTGGTTTTGGCTTTTTCGTTGAGCTTTTCTCCTTGTTCTGTTGCTTCCTTCCAGGGTAACCTAGGTGAAGTTTATTGTTCTCGGCGAGGTCCTGATGGAACGATGCGAGCAGTGATATTGGCTGATGTGGGTTTGAAGTCATTCTTACTGTATGCCGTCTTGAAAGTCATCTAGTCGGTAAGCCTTAAAGGTTCATCGATTTGATACCTGCTGCGTCATGCTGGAATTACCTAGGGATATTCTACTATTGGCGTCTTCATATAGGAAACGTGGTTCCTAAGGCGCTATACCTTGATGATACTGAGTGCCTAGACGGCCGACCCGGTGGCGCAGTGGTCTAAGGCGTTGGCCTCTGATCATTCGTCGGAAGGGGTCCGGTTTCGAATCCCGGTGAGGCATGGATGTTGTGTTTGTCTTACGGCACTGGCTCTCTCCCTTCCCTGGAACCAGTGACTCTAAATTAAGGATGGGCGACTGCTTATAGCCCATTGAGTTGCTCACGGTGGTCGTTAAATCTCAAAAAAAAAAAAAAAAAAAAAAGGTACCTTGATGAGACTGAGTACGTTCTGGTCGAGAGACTGTTCTGTGAACTTTGGCTTTACCGTTGTTTTTGCTGGTGGCGTCCTGGAGGTTACCTAGCTGATAAGCCTTGGAGGTTTATCTATGGGATATCTGCTGCGTTATTCTGATCTTACTCGGAAGGTGTTTTTTATTGGAACTGATTCTTGACGTATTGTGCACACATCCTGGTATGCGGGTAAATTATGTTGCATAGAATTAGATTAAGAAGTTTTATGAAGAAATCTTCTGGATTGCAGTCCGTGTGTTATGATTTATTTTCATTTCGAAAACCCTCAATAGTTTACAGGCAGAGGATATTGAGTATGATTAGAGAACTTTAGGGTAGGATAGTAATTAGAAAGCTGAGCATTCGTAAAAGTAATTTTTCTTGTTGTGTTATTGTCAAATTCTATTGTTGCATAACTTGAAAGGGAGAACTTGATAGTAAGTTCCGAATTCGAAGTGTTCACCGAATTTGAGTTTGTTGTAATTTGTGCAGTTGTGGAATTGTGTATAAAGTGCTAATAATAACTCGATAGATGGTGAAAGATGTCAAGTGTTTGCTTAGTTGTTCTGCAATAATGTGTAAAATTTTGCCTAATCTAATTATTGAAGTATTTCGACTTACTTTTGGATTACATAAAGAGTTACAAATTGGATTTCAGTGTATGAGTACTTTTTGAGTTGGTTATTTGAAGAGCCTGTCTAAACGCATCTTACGTCCTAGCCAGATTCGAACCCAAAAGACAGGTAAAACCCGAGATATTAGTCGGGCAATAGAGTCTCTTTCGGAGGGAGGGGTATGGTGGCTAGGAACGTTGCAGCTTATCGGAAAATTTTCTTTGCGAGAGAACTAGTATCTTTCCATTGGCTTACGTAAAATCATGCTCCAGAAATTGTGTTCTTCAACTTCATTGTTGTAGCGGTAACTTCAGCCGCTCTGTTTGGATATCGTAACTTTCCAGGGGATCTCTAGCGCGTACCAACAGCACTTTCTCACGCTGAGAAAGGAAACGACTGCTCGACGTTTATCTTCCTGCCCCTTTCTTCGTCAGAATCTAATCATGACTGTTGCACTTATGCTATTCACACTGTGCCAAAGAGTTTGTTTCCCGTTTTCCAGGGATCTGTGTTCAATCAGTTGTGAATTATAATTGCTCTATAAGCATTCAGCACGACTGTAAGGTTAAACAGCTCTGCGCTCGAAATAATGGTGATAAATGATATCATTAGTGACACAGATACATTACGTTAATGTGCTACTTGTTCCATAGCTCTGCTTCTGCACATTCACCTTTCCTTCGATCCCATAAATGTTTCGTTACTTTCCTCGGATCACACTTTGGCGGTTTCACAACATTTGGTAAACGGCGTATTTCTACCACTTTGGAACAAATAGGATTCCCCAGAGAGCGAATGAAATACACGTGACGACAGTGCGTTCCTCCCACCGGTAGCACAAATTTCCATCCTGGCTCTTGTCTCCTCTCAAGAAAGGGAACACACTGATTGAGCACAGATCCTCCCTTGAGAAAGAATAACGACGGCACGTATGAAATCCAGTCCAAGCACAGTTAAAATTTGTGTAACTTTATGTAACAGTTACCGAAAGCATTTATTCCTCTGCAGAACATCTCGATTTTTCACACTGGCTTTAAATGATCAAAGCCAAGCGTTTTTAATACATTGTACTAAAAAGTTGTTTAATTCATAAGAACTAATCTTTGTATATTGTACTTTCTTTTTCGGCAAAATTACTGAAAGGCAAAAAGGTTGTATCTTTACAAGCAAACTTCCTATAAAAATTCTAGGTTAAGTAAAACGTCAAGGTGTAATATTTGTTGGAGTAAGAAATGTTTTAAAACACTGCGAGCACTGTTTTTCGCCTCATGTGAACATGCATAAACAGAGATAGATGTCTGCCGTAGAATTCGTGGCTGAGTGACAAAATATCTTGTCGTAAGACTACGTGGTGGGAAGACCCGCGTGGTATAAGGGCGAGAAGAAGCATAGATGTTGTATATCTGTCCTTGAGGTACCTCGTCCCTCAGCAAAAAATTCTTGCAATAAAACATACCTGAAGATACAGTATGTCGGAACAACCTTGAAACATATAGCTCTTGCCTGGTAGAGGAACAACAGTCCAAATACAGCCGTCTATGAGGAGAAACCCATTATTTCCATATTGAAGTTTTTTATGGTAATGAAAATAAAAGAATGAGTGAATGTTTCTCCAGTCTCATGTGCAGAATATATTACATTTCATATTGAATTCTCGCAAACACCTTTCATTTTCCACCCATGCATGCTTCTGTTAGAATAGAGAAATATTTACAGACAACCCTCAATGTACCGTTTCTCGATTTACCGTCACCCTTACACAACGCCACTCTTTGGGTGTGAACAGAAATGCTCTGTGCAAAACATCTCTTGATCTATTGATATACTCTCACGTCTTTGACATTTACCATGCGTCATTGTACATTATTGCACCAGCCTGACGTTTCCAATACAAAATATTCTTGATATACCACCATTTGCACGCTCTATGATAATCCAGTTCCCGTTTATTCGTACCGTGATACATTTGTGGCGAACCTTAATGTTAAATGCACTGATTCAATCAAAGATGCAATTCAATGTTTCCTAATATGAAGATTCCTTAAAGCATATTCGCAGGAATATTTCAGGCGTACTTGTTAAATTGGATTGCGCTCTCAAAATAATAATAAGACTGAACTTTGATAGACAAATGAAAACAGACGAGGTTTTTAAAAGAAACTTATGTATGGGAAATTATTTTGTGTAATGCTATGAATTTTCACTTGATAAAGTTTTAGTAACGTAATATGATTTATTTGCAGTTCCGTGTAATCAAAATTTTAACTTTGTCTTTTTCTTATGCAAAGTAAATTTGCGTTTTTAAGACACACCAGAAGCATCCAAGATCAAACGGACACTTCGAACTACAATCCGCACTAAGTAAATAACATGTCTCTGCGTGTTATTTTTAGCACGTCTTTTGTAAAAAAAGATCGTGCATATGTTACCGGTTTGTCCTTCCGTCCGTCTGTACCCACGATATCTCTGCAACTACTAGTCCGTTCTGAAAAATTCTCTTTGCATTGGGAAGCTTGAAATATGCGAATGATAATCCTTTATTTCGTTTTTTTTTACGATGTACAATTTGGCCGCTAGGGGGCATAAAGGCAGATGATGTCGAATTCAAAAATACGTTTTATTCCACATTTTTGCTTCTAAACATCCGATTGAAAAAATTCTTTTATCTTTCGATTCCATTTATGTCGAAGAGTATTTTAGATATAGTTACTTTTTCAAATTCAACGTAGATTTTCCGCTAGGGGCGTAAACGTAAATTACATTCTTCCCGATAACTCTTCTTCTAAAACTACGATTTGAAAAATATTTTCTTCAGCGGATATAACTCCTGATGGAAAATATTTTGCATATAATTTCAAATTTTTGGTAAAGAATACTTTCGCCACCAGGGAGCGTAACTGTTAATTTTTGCTTCTGATGTATTTGCCATATAATCTGAGCTTCTAAAATATCGATTGATAAAATTCTTTCGTGGACTGATGGCACTCACATCGATAAACATTTTCGGAATATTTTCTTCTTAAAGTATTTCACAGTTTCTCCGCCAGAGGATGTAGATGTATATCCTATTTTTGTCAATATCCCTACTTCTAGGGGTCCGATTCCAAAAACTCAATCGTTGTTGGATAGTGTTCCAGTGTGACATGTTTTTCATATGATTTCAAAATTTTCAAGTATTTCATAGACTTTCCGCTAGGGGTCGTAGAGGTAACCCCCCCCCCTATATCTCTGCTTCTAAATCTCCGATTTTCAAAATTCTTTCAGCACCGGATACAGCCGGATACAGCTGCTGATGGGAAATCCTTTGCATATAATTTCTAAATTTTGTAAAAAATGGTTTGGCCGCCGGGGGCGTGAACCTTAATTTCCGCTTATGATGTATTTGCAGCCAAATATGAGCTTCTAAAATCTCGATTGAAAAAAAAGTGGTTTGTTGACCGATACTACTCATGTCGACAAACCTTTTAGGAACATTTTCTTCTTGAAATAATGCATGGTTTCTACGCCAGGGGGCGTAGATGTATATCTTATTTTTGTCAATATCTCTACTTCTAGGAGTCCGATTTGAAAAATTCCTTCTCTGGTGGATAGTGTTTCCGATGCGAAATGTTTTTGCTATAAATTCAAAATTTTCAAGTAATTCGTAGACTTTTCCTTAGGGGGCACAAGGGTAAATTGCGTTTTCTGCGTTATTTCTGCTGCTAAAATTCCGAGTTGAAAAATTCTTCGTGTATCGCATACAAGACCTGACGGAAAATGATTTTCACATAATTTCTAATGTTTGGTAAAGAATGGTTTGGCCACCAGGGGGCATAAGTGTTAATTTCTGCTTCTGATGTATTTGTAGCAAAATCTGGGCTCCTGAAAACTCGTCTAAATTTTTTTCTTGGACCGATAGCGCTCATATGTTAAAACCTTTTGAGAATACCTTCTTCCTAAAATAATGCGTGGTTTTCCCACCAGGGGACGTAAAATCACATCATATTTTTGTCGATATCTCTGTTTCTAAGAGTCCGATTTAAAAAAATTCTTTCTATGTTGGAGAGCGTTTCCGGTGCGAAGTGTTTCTCATATAAATACATGTTTTTCTTAACGCACGAGTCTGCAACCAAAAGGCGTAAGCTCACGATTCCGTTTACAGCAATATCTCAGGGATTAAGAACCTCATTGAAAAACTTATTTCTTCCGTCAGACACTATTGTTTTCCATACCGGTTCCATTGACTTTGAATAGCTTTGATAAATTTTATTTGCGTCAGAACGGATTCAAAAGACGTGCTTATTACACCCGAAAATTCGGTGTCATCTTTCTTGTTTTTCTTATCAACAGATTTCTAAGAAAATGCTGGTTATGATGTTCAATGAAACATAATTAACAAAATTTGGGAAACCTAAAAATAATTGGCAAATTTGATATAACGCTACAATTGATGTAACGTCACAATGTATTCTAGCAAACGGTGTCGGTATATCATGGGTTGACTGTATATGCACCTAGAAGGAACTCTGTAAGTATTTCAACTTAGGATTCGTCTGGAAGGACAGCGGAAAATTTTGATTCGGATATAAAAAAGAAAACCAGGAGTTTTTATTGAAACTATTCCCGATTCTGACTGATACTTTGCCACTCCGGTATAGTTACTAAAATGTTACAGTACAAGAAAGAAACAGTAGATAACATTCTTTTCCTGGTTAGATTTCTCCAAATTTATTTAACATAACTACTTCCTTATAATTATACGATACATGATTAAGAAGTATGTGTAGATCGCGTATGGTGATTTTTGTTTCAAACTTCGACGTCATAATTTTCCGCTCTGTCAGCCCAAGGGGCCCATCCCTTGGGTGCGCCAATGGCGTGAAATCGGGACAAGTGCATGTCTCAAAAGTTTAGACGCAACGGAAACGTAATGCCAAAATACCGTTGAATAAATTAGCCTCTGTAAAGATTCCAGTTCATACAGCTTTCAGTAAGTAGTTAATTAACTATTCATCGTATAAAAACGTATCAGTATTTTATCTTTGGTCGTCCTTGAGTGATTTTCCTTTGGAGTTCTTAAAAATATTTTGTCGGATTTTTCTTTTAAAAAATTTCCTAGACCAAGCCAAACGAACAACGGTTTAAGATTATATGAAGTACAATTTTGTTCATTTTCAACCAAATCGGCTATAAACATTTTTAAAAATAAAGCTTGGAAGCACAAAATTTTGTTTTCATCAATTAAAGTTTCTGACTCATTTCATTCTAAAATAAAAATAACAAACAACTACGAAAAATAAAAACGAAAAAACATCGCCAGATTGCCTCCACTTTTGGTGCCATTAAGGGTTTCGAAAAAGGAGATACGCTCTGGATATACATATATATCCCTGAAACAGTATTGCTGGACTTATTTATTAACCTATTAATAAATACTGCTCTATTAAAAAATTGATTAACGGAAATACCTAAAAATTTCATAGTCTCCCTCGCATTATTATACAGGGTGATTCAGTACTCATGGGACAAATTTTAAGGGGCGGTAGAGCTCACTGCAACAAACATTTTTTGTATAGGAATGTGTGGGCGCAAGTGACGCGTTGAAGCACAAACACAAGACATAGACATGAAAGGAAACATAAAGTGTTTACTTACAGTATCGTTGACAAGTGCTTCTTTACAGCAACGTTTACAATTATTGCTCAAAATTGCGTCCACCAACAGTAATACATGCGTGGCGGGGTGATTGGCGTGCACATTCAAAGATGCCAGGTAGTTCTCGCACACGTGCAGCTGCAACGGATATTCGAGCGAAGCAGTCCTCAACAGAGTCAACGGTAGTCTCGTAAACGAGGGCCTTCTGATGACCCTATAAGAAATAATCGAGGCTTGATAAATCGGGCGATCGGACTGGCCAACGGAACAGCCCATCGCGGCCAATCCATCGCGTCCGAGAAGTGGCATCCAGGTAATTGAGCATATTATTGCTGAAAGGGCAGGCGCCCCATCATGTTGAAACCACAGTTCTTGTGGGACGGCCAGTGGTACATCTTGAAGCAATTCTGGTAAAACCTCTTTCAGAAAAATACGATAACATCTGCCATCGAATCGCGTTGGTAGTAGATATGTGTCAAGCAGGAAGTCGTTCACAATACCTGCCCACACATTCACAGAGAATCGTTCTTAGTACGCATGCGGACGTGTAGCGTGTGGGGTAGAGGTTGCCCACACATGACAATTGTGTACATTGAAAACACCTTCGTGTGTAAAAATCGCCTCTTTTGTGAATAGCACATGAGCTGGGAATTTCTCGTGCTTATGCCTCAACGCGTCACTTGCGCCCATACATTTCTATACAAAAAATGTTTGTTGCAGTGTGTTCCACCACCCCTTAAAGTTTGTCCCATGAGTTCTTAATCACCAAATATAGTTGACTTATCTACACGGATGAGCCATTAAATTATGACCACCTACCTAATAAGCTGTAGGACCCCATTTAACCCGTGCAACAGCTGCCACTCGGCTAGGAATCGATTCAATGAGGTGGCGATAGGTAACCTGAGGTCTCTGGTACCATAATGTCAACAGCAGGTCCTCCAGTTCTCGTATATTTCGGGGCGGTTGTTATTTAGCGTGAACCCGCTTTCCAAGTCGAACCACAAATGTTTGATTAGGTTAGGGTAAAGTGACTTTGAAGGGCAGAGCATTAACAGAAAGTCACCAGCATGTTCCTCGAACCACTTTTTGACGATTCTAGCAGTGTGGCATGGCGCATAATTCTGTTGGTAATGGCTATCACCATCAGGGAACACAGATGCCATGAATGGGTGAACTTGGTCCGTAACGATGTTCAGATACCTGACAGCTGTCGGGTATTATGCTACTGGGATAATGGTGCCTAAAATGTCCCAAGAAAATATCACCCACAGCATAACATCGACGCGGCCGGCCTGTTTCCGCCCAACAGTGCATCCAAGTTCTATGGCATCCTTTGGTACTTGGCGTATCTGCGCTTAACCGTCTACGTGATGAACCAGGAATCTTGATTCGTCAGAACAGGCCATTATCTTCCAATCATCCACGATCCAATCTCGAGGAACTTGAGCCCATTTCATGCGTTGTTGGCAATGACGTACAGTGCGCATGGGCACCTGGCTGGGTCTTCGGCTACACAAGCCCATGCGCAGAAGTCTGCGATAAAATGTGTGATGTGACACATTGCCATGATCACTACTGTTGTAGCTGCGGGTTATCTGTCGCACTGTGTCCCTGCAGTCGCTGTGAACAATACGTGATAGTCTCCGCTCCCTTCTGGTATCAGTAAGCTGCGGACGCCACACGGCTGAACGACGCTCTGTCTTTTGGCCATATGTGCACCACTTTTTATACGTACTCATTACAGCGGCACGTGGACAACCCACAAGTGTTTCCGAGATCGTATGACCGAGGAGCCGTGTTATCACAAATTGTCCTTGATCAAACTACTATAAATCAGCAGCTTTTCCCATTCTGACTCCTAACAGTCTACTAACCGAAAGCCTGCCCTCGAGTTGTATACATACTGCTATGTGAACTTAACCTCCGCCACCGTTCGGTCTCTAAACGCGCTAATTTCTCTAGGTTAGGTGTGGTCATAATGTAATGGCTCACCGGTGCAGTTATTAATTGGAAGCATCAGTTCGTGCTCTACAGTTCGGAAAATTGGCAGAAACTGACAAAATGGTGGCCCCTGTAACTGAGCAAATTATAAACATTACTCAATCTTGCGTTCTACAGAGAAAAAGTACGAGATAAAAATATTGACGCAGACTAGATCTTAGAGTTTCGAGGCTCTGAGCTGGTTAGTGAATATCAGCAAATGTACAAAGATCCATCCGATTAATTTAAGGTTAACGAGAAGTTGTAAGAGACTTCTTGAAACTATTAAAAACGACCTTCCCTAAATTCCCAGTAAACTCTAGTGAAACTTGTCCTGCAGCATGGACGCCCCTATTAAGGTGCTCTAGGGTCTTAAGTTCCCCAAGAATTTCGAATGAGTGGCCGTGCCCCTCTAACTTGGAAAATTTGTAACAAACCAATCGAAGGCAAATGACCAGATTTTTAGCAAAACCGCAACTACCTAATATTAAACCCCCCACCCCCACCCCCAAGAGAGAGAGAAAATTATTATGTGCATCACATTTATGTAACAAAATGTCGTTCATTTTTTTCCCAAGTGCATCAAATTAATTCGCTCTGCAAATGAATTGTGTTTTTTTTCATTCAGATTTACATAAGGATTTTTAACCCTTAAATTTCATCATAAAATAATTATAAAATCTATATCATTTATGCATGACAAGAGAATTGCGTATTCTTGATTTGCTGATAGATTAGATGCAGTTAAGTATTGAGTAAATGCGCATATACAGGTCATAGCGCTTGTTAGTACATGGAAACTTATATTAACAGTTTTACTGGGACAGAGCAGGTTTTTGAATTTATTTTATTTATTATTCGGTAAAACTGCCATATGTACTCTCATTTATAAATATAATAACCTTTCTTATCTTATTTAATTTGACTGTTTTCGGCTCGTTAGAAGTTGTAAAATTTCATGTATTGTAGTAGTACGGAATGGAACATAATGATCCAGTAGTTGGCTTTACTTTGGCTGCTCTACATGAATAAAATTTACAAGAACACAAGTACAGCACTGAATGATTCACAATTTAATTTCATAGTTGTTTGTTTTTGGTCTGAGTACAGTATATAATTCTGGATATCCTCGTTTCATCGATGTCAGATATGCACAGTCATGTCACATTATTGTGATCACCAGCTAATATCCAGAATAACTGCAGTGTGCAGCGCGGACAACAGCTAGACGGACTGGTAGTGACTCAATAAGTTGCTGGAAGGTGTTCACAGGTATGTGGAGAAATGTTGACTGCAGTGCATCTGAGAGCTGCTGGGGGGTGCGTGGTGGAGGATCAGTAGAGCGAACAACACAGTCGAGGTGGTTCCAGGTCGGAATTACTAATTTGAGAGCACATCTGAGGATGATCCCAAGAGGGATTGAAAGATCTCATGTTTCTTTTAACCTGTCATTCAGATCACCTTCACCACATTTGGTGTGTACAGGAGCATCAATTCTTTTAACTTTTAGTTATTTTAATCGTGCATAAGACGGCAACTTTATTTTCATCACTAACTGAGCACAAACTTTTCATATATTTAATCTATTTAGGTTCCACAGATGCTCAATCTATTTAGGTTCCACAGATGCTCAATCTATTTAGGTTCCACAGATGCTCAAAAGTCTGGGGAATATAAGGCCAGGTAGGCACTTTGAAGTCTTGATCGTGCTCTTCCAACCCCTGTCGGATATTTCTAGCAGTGTGACACGTCGCATTTTCGTGCTGGAAGATCCTATCCGTCCCAGGGAAGACCAGCAGCATGTATGGTTAGTCGGTCTGCAAGGATGGAATAATAACGACTACGGTCCATAGTACCTTCCACAGGTATGGCTGGACCCAGAGAATGCTACGAAAACATTCCCCAAACATAACGCTGCCCCCATCAGCTTGTGTTCTTGCAGCAATGTTTCAAGAGTTTTTGTTCTCCAATGTTTCTCGCGCTACACGCCAACGTCCATCCGTTCGATGAAGCAGGAAACGTGACTCATCGGTGAAGCCAATCCTTTGCCAATCAGCGGAGGTCCAATTCCGACACTGCCGTGCAAATGTAAGCCTTTTCTGCCGACGCACCTTTGTTAGCATAGATGCAGTGACCATCCATGTGCATCGGAGCCCCATACGCAGCAGGGTTCTCTGAACTATCCTTTTAGACACACTTCCGGTAGCCCCCCTGGTTCTTTCAGCCAGTGAGTTGCTCCACTGTAGCGCGTCGATCGTTCCTCACGCTGCAACCTTCGAATCCGACGTTCATCTCTCACATCAATGGCACGTCGCTTATTCGCAGTGGTGCCGTTTCTCCAATGACAATACACTTTAACCACAGCAGAACGCGAACAGTTCCCAAACTGCGCTGTTTCAGAAATACTGCGACCTTTGGCCGGAAAGCCGATAACCATCCCTTTTTGCAGATGTGATAAATCGCTTTTTTATCCATGACAGCAACGAGTGATATGTTTTCAGATTGCTTACAGCACACGTTATATACTCTCCAAGCCAGCTCACGACACGTGCATTTTTTCGTTGGCTACGCGCTGTTGACGCCAAAAGTAGGAGGTGGTGACAATGTGACTCGACTGTGTATGTAGTTAGTTAGTTATTACTTAAAACACTCACAGCTTTTTTGAGTTACAAAATGCACGCGAGACACGCAATAAACAATAATTAAGAATTTTAGGCTAAGAACAAAAGAGAGACTATAGTCTATACATTCAGCTGTGCGTTTTCCATTGCGTTTCTTAATTTAGTTGACAGTGTTAAGTAAAATTAATTAAAAAGGTGAAAGAGAAATTAATTAATCCAGGGTCTGGATCCGTTTCCAAGCTTTTTGTCACAGCCCGGGCCGAGTATTTCCCAAGTGTATATACGGAATTGCGATAAATGACATTTTGGGCACGCGATTGTTTCAGAGCTGCTTTGGAGATAGCGAGTAGGCGGGGTCTATGAGCCAAGTGACGTAACAAGAACAGTCTTTTATCGTGGGAAGTTCTGCTTGCTAAAAAATTCACTGTGAGGTTAATTAACATATGTGACAAATGATCATGTTAAATAATACAGTAAAGTAAATTTGTGTACGATATCAGAAGGACGCGAGGTGCGTATTTCACAAGTGTATATACAGAATTGAAATTATGGCACTTCCGCCATTCGATTGGTTCAGAGCTGCTTTGACCTATGAGGAGAGTCACGTAACAGGAACACTGGCTTTTACCGTGGGAAGTTTTTTTTATTGGAGTTTTAACGACCACCTGAACAACTCAATAGGCTATAAGAAGTCGCCCGTCCCTAATATAACATCTAGAAGTACAAACAGCTATTTACCTCTCCCAGCGGCTAACAGGCGTTACGAAAATTAAAAAAATGGCACCCAAAAATTATCTCATAGCAAAAGGAATAACGTAGAGAAAGAAATTTTCAAATCGAACAGTTAAAAGAAGAAATATAGAAGGAAACATGATATAGCTCTATGACTTCTGGCGAAGGAATTTTGCATAATGACAAAGTTGAAAACAGGGGAAAATAATTTTCACGGAAAGAGCTATGCTAAGGAAAAGGAACTATTCAAACACGTCTCCCGTAAGCAAGGATAGCGAGAAAAGGTTTTCACATTTACGCCATCTAGTGGGAACACTGTGCATTATTTAAAGAGTTGGATAATACTCCCCTTCTTTATTGCAACAAATGGCATACAGTGGAAGAGAAATTTTTCAATAGGGTTTTTAGAAGCCGTTGTATAGCTGAAACAGAAGTACAAAAGCACTAGATAAAGACAGAACCGTGAACCATTAAACTCCTCAAACACTAATATAAAGTGTTCTACAAGGTAAATGGCATCCGGTGTTGAAAGAATTTTCTTAAATCGCACTTTTAGAAGCAGAGATATTAAGAGAAACAGATTGAGAATTGGCGCCCCTGTGGCGAAACTGTGCAATATATTGGGGAGACAATACACCCAAAGAATTTCCATAGTTCGTAGTACCTAACCGGAAAATAATTTTTATATCTGGTTTTAAGTCCCGCAGCTACTGCTGTAAACGGAAACGTGAACTTACGCGCCCTCTAGTGGCTAACTTGTGCGTTAAGAAAATTTGAAATTATATGAGAACAAATGCGAAGCGGAAACGCTCTCCAGCAAATAATTTTTTTTTTTAATCTTACTTTTAAAAGCATGGATATCGACGAAAATAAAATATGTATTTACGCCCGTTGCGGAAAAACTATGCATTATTTTAAAAACAAAGTATTCTGAAAAGATATTCCCAGGTGAGCGGTATGAGTCCACGAAGTATTTTTTCAAAATCTCAGATGTTGCTGCAAATACATCAGAAGCAGGAATAAAAGTTTACGCCCCCTGGTGGTCAAACCATTTTTTACCAAATGTTAGAAATATATCAAAAACATTTCCCATCAAGAGCTGTTTGGGAGCAGGAAGAGGTTTTGAAATAGGAGTTTTAGAAGCAGACATATCTGGGGGAAACGCAATTTACCTTAACGCACTTAGCGGAAAATCTGTGATTTACTTGAAAATTTTGAAGCTATATGAGAAACATTTATCCCCGGAAACGCCCTCCAACAAAGAAAGACTTTTTCAAATAAAAATCTTAGAAGCAAACATTTCTACAAAATATGATATACATCTTTCCCCCTGGCGAGAAAACTATGCACTATTTTAAACAGGAGGTATTTTAAATACTTTCCGAGGTGAGCGGTATCGGTCTACGGAAGAGTTTTTTCCGTTGAATTTTTAAAAGCTCAGATTTTGCTGTAAATACATCAGAAAAAACAAATATCTACGACCCCTGGTGGACAAACCAAATATTAGAAATTATACGCAAGACATTTCCCTCAGGAGCTGTTTCAATGCAGGAAGAATTTTTCAAATTGGACTTTTAGAAGCAGATATATCTGGGGGAACACAATATATCTTTCAGGCCCTTAGTGGAAAATCTGTGCATTCCTTGAAAAAGAAGTTGTGACTAAAATAGTTTTCATTATAAACCGCATGGAAACGGAGAAAGACATTTTTCAATCGGATATTTAGAAGCAAATATATTCAATAAAATGTAAATTTTGAATTCGATATTATTTGCGTTTACGCCCTCTAGCGCCGAAGTTGCGCATCGTGTAAAAAAATGCAAGGGTCATCATTCTCACATTTCAAACTTCCCAAATGAACCCGAATTTTTGAAATCGGACTGATAGATGCAGAGATGTGATGTCTGCAGCCGGACGGGCAGTCGGACAGACAAACCGATAGCATATGCAGGACCTTTTTTTACAAAAGACGTGCTAAAAATGATAACGCGTGTTCGGAACGAACTGTTTCTTATCTATGACAAATGGTCTTACCTTTTAAATGACTCATATCATCCAACGGAGAATCAACGTTACCTCGTACCATCACTAAGGTAAATCCATTGTAAATTGATATAAATTTCACTTGAAATCTAAAGTTTCTGGATCGTTGTCACATTTTGTAGAGCTTCTATCTGTGCTCTGAATGAGTATGGAAGCCCGGGATAAAAAAAAAAACGTTTCATAGAACATACCCAGGTAACACAACATTACAATTTAAAGTAGGCCCAATACTTCTTCTTCTCCTAAAAACATAGTCTTCTTTTCCTAAAACATGGTGGCTCAGTGTTGGGTCTACGTTAAATTACAAGGCTGTACTACCTGCTTAGGTTCGTCCTTTGTGCATTTTTCTCAAACTATTTGCAGCTGAACAGAATTAATTTGACCTTATTACCTCGATGTCGGTAGGGCGTTGGCAAATTTAAAAATGTCAGACATAGTGGAATGGAATACATGGCAGTGATCAATCAACTCATTCTTCTAGTACGGTTGTTCTACTGTAAAAACTAAGTTGCCGAATTTTATACTTCTCTAGAGACATTTTTTAAACAAGAAATCTGAAGATTTCAATATATGAATACCCCATCACCCGATAAAGTCTTGTTAAAAACGCAATGTGAAAACATCCTGTAGAAAACAGATATTTTCAGCCCTTTATGTATAATGACTTGCAACACCTACGTTCCCTCTATCGGCCTACTATATATTTGCATTATGCCTGCTTGTTCTTAGGAGTCCTAATACCTGTGGCATCATAGAGAACCTTCGAAGAAGCAAAGCATTTGGTAGCATCAAATAAAACGATGCTTTCTTACTGTAAGACATAAACATAATGTACTTATGTCTTTATTTAACGACAGAGAGAAAGAGAATATATGGAACAGAAATTCTGCTTACCAGACGTATGATTTCCGTGTTTGTTCCCCATTCTTTATACCAAAACTGAGAAGTATATAGTGCATACATAGTTGCTTGATGAAAGCAATGTGTCTCATAGGAACCTACGTAACTCGATATTACCAGAAGATATAAAAAATAGTACCAGAAATAATTCACCAGGACAGGCTATATGTGGCCCGAAAAGTTCCGTTTTAAGTAGCAAGAGCGTGTATAAAATTGGAGTAACTCTAACAGCAGCATAATTCTTTCTTATTTTGCATTTCAAGAATAGATAATAAGTATAGGCAACATACGTATTTAAAAAATAGTGGTACGGATGCTTACAAAAAGCCATAAGTCACGTTATTACTTTGCATTCCAGATTTGTGCAACACTTTTGACTTAACTGTCGGACATGCTGATCGCTTTCAACGTTATAGGAATTTATTTTTCTTTCCAACGGCACAAAATCAAGTCAGTGTGTCTCCAGTCATATTTGATATGATTTAATATTTAATTACATGTTCTGGAATTTTTGATATGTGCAATTTTTAGTGCACCATTAATTCACTTTAAGACATCTTTTACCATATAAAAGAAAATTGGACGCATCACTTCACTGAACGCTTTACATCTCTAAAAAATTATACTGTGAGGAGGTTGCATAAATCTACAGATCTAATTTGGGTAGAAAAATCTGTTACTGCAGTAAAACATACATATAATGAAGTCCGGTTGGGAGTCCCAACAGATACCTTTTCCAATCCAATAGCAACAATGAAAACCAAATCTTTCATGCAGTTTTACAACGTTAGTTTCGCGAAAATATCCTGGTATTTGGTAAGAACATGTATAGCCTTAGTACAGGAGAACCGCACTTTTAAAACAGTTGTCGGTATGATATTTGTAAAATCTTTTTCTTAATATTTATTAAAAGTTTTACTCGAAGTTTAGATTCTGCTTGCTTTAAAAAAGGCAGCTCTATAAGCGCATGTTACCCAAGGCAAAAGCAATGACAGTCAAATTACAAGATTTTCTAGCTTTGCAAAGGCAATTCTGAAGCATAAGATATGCAAAACAAAAATCAGTGTCAATGAAGTCTCATCTACGCTTTTACTTGTTTGCAAAGTGCAGCTCTTAAGCATAACATACCCAATGCTAGCTAAGTATCATCTTTCCAATGTACTGTAAGTAAATTTAATTCAGTAAAAACCACTCCTGACAATTAATGACCAAGCAAGTTAATTATTTATTAAAAACAGACAAAATGCATTTTAAATCAGAGTGTAAAACTTAGCTTTTCAACTACACTATCTACCAACAAGTAATTGGACACCCCTGCAATCGACGATATCTGCGGACCTGATACACGGCACGGCCGCCGCCGTTAAATATCGTGTGGGAAACAACAACGCAACCAGTCGCATGCAAGATGCCACGCAGTTCGGAGCTCTCTGATTTCGAGAAAGGTATAATCGTCGGGTATCACAGAAATGGCCGATTCATACGTGACATATCCAGCAAGTTGAAGTAACCAACACAGTGGCCTACGTGATTGGCAAGTGGAAGATGAGAGGTGACTGTCGGAATGTGCCCCGACCCGACAGACTCACAAAACTAGGAGTTATAAACCGACGGGTGCTGGCCAGAGAAATTCGGAAGAACCGCACCCAATCGATGGGCCACATCCGCGAGGAGTTTCAACAGGCATCCGGGAGTGTTTTTGCCTGGAGACCGCCACCTGCCGGAATGTATTGTGCCAACTGTGAAGTTCGACGGCGGTGGAATTACGCTGTGAGGGTGTTTCTCCTGGTATGGCACGGGACCCTTAGTCGCAATTCTTAGTAGACTGCACCCTTTTGGATGACCATGCGCTTCCTACGTTGTGGCAGTTTTACGGGGTGGACCCATGCTACATTCAGGATGACAATGCCACCTGTCATGTTGCGAGATCCACGATGGCTTGGTATGGTGACAATGGGGTTAATCGAATGGACTGGCCTGCGCAGAGCCCGGACCTTAGCCCTATCGAGCACCTCTGGGACGAGTTGGAGCGTCGACTTAAGGGGTGCTCCCACCGTCCGAAATCGGTGTAGGAACTGACCTGTCTTCTCCAAGCCGAGTGGAAAAAAATACCGCTAGCCGTCGTACAACGCCTGGTTGAGAGTATGCCCCTGAGGGTCGCAGCTGTAATGGCCGCTCGTGGAGGCTCCACCAACTATTGAAGGTGAATAAACTTCGTTTTCCTTTGCTATCACAGGTGTCCAATTACTTGTTGGTAGATAGTGTACTTAGCATTTAACCAATGGCAATGCGTACACTCTCCCTGTAATTTTTCATCACTTTTATTTAAAGCTTTCCTTTCTGTTCATCAGTTCACATCTATTTTTCAAGACGGTTGTACTTACGGTGTCACGTCTTTCTAGTCTCTGAAGGTTCTTAAGAATTGCATGCTGACGTCTAAATTTTTTGAGGGAAACAACAATCGAAGACTTTTCAAAATTATTGAAGCTTCTTTTTCAGTTGCAATGGTAGTTCCCGTGATTTTTTGTCTAAATCTGTTGTCTTCACCTGGTGAAAGTTGAAGTACTATTTCTTTATGTTCATCTGGCTTTCGTATGAAAAAAACACGTCGTTTCGTTTAGTGCGTAATACCGCCGTCTTACACTTCCCGTTAGATGACGACTATACCTTCCTTGTGGTAGAAATTGTTACTGCACTCTTCGAAGGTCATAGCGAAATTTATTATTCCATGCGAAACTTTTCTAGGTATTCTTATATTGTATATGGCTTTAAAGGATAGCAATAACCGTTTGCTTTCATATTGTGTTTATGAATTAAAGCAATGTGGATGAAACAAATGACTTCAGTGCTGAGGAAGATTTGCAAGTATCGTCATCATGCTGTGCAGCATTGTTTGAACCCAGAGTGTCGAGTGTTTACTCTTGTGTTCCAAAAAGTTCTGCTTACTGAAATGAAAACAGAAAATCAACTTTATGTAAAAAAATAAAAGAAATCACTTCTTCACGATGCTTTTATAGTGAAGAACTTGTTTGATAAAATAAATCGAAAATATTCCAATATTCCTGTGGAGTTACTTAATTTCATGCGAGAATTAGAAATTAGAATACAAATACGCTTGCATTTCAACGACATGAAACCTAAGCAGGATGATATAAAAAACATTGCCAAGCGATAACAATAGCACATGCCTAGCGTCGAAAATCTCGCAATTGACAGATTTCAAAAATGTGAAATAATGTTGAGGGACCGAAAGCTTCTTGCACCTCACGAAAATTGTATCGGCTTTACATGTTGTATGATGCATTTGTAGATATATTTGATAAGTGCCCCTAATTAACATTTAAGTTAAATAAGTAACATAATTGCAAAATTACCTGGTATATTTAAATAGGAGAGCATTTTTTAAAAGTGGAAAATGTTGGTGTAATACCTGTTATTGGGTATTTACGTTGAATTATTCAACAACTTACTTTTCTACATTTTGAGTCCATCTTAAAATAAATGCTTTGCAATTTTTTTTTATTTTTTTTTTTTGGTTTTCAAACTCTGACACAGGTCTCGTATTTGTATTGCTTTATGGCCTTTTGTGGACTGAATTTTTTAAAATAATTTGCTGTGGTCTACGAAATCCTGCAGAAGATATGTTTGCAGCAGACAACGTAGTCTTCGTCATTCACACAGCAGTCACTTGTTTTGCAGCTAATAAAACTGATTATTAACTGATGAAACGGGAAGCGCTCGACGATGAGTACGAGGCGATCCCTTTCGTGTCTCCATTTTCTGTAGTTCAAAGGCCATCGATTTGAAATATCTTTTACCGTTTTCGTTGATTTTATCTATAAGTAGTAGGACACAAATGTTTCCGCACTGCGCCTGTACGGGGAACTACGTGTATCAAATACGCACGGTGATTATTGCATTTTGTTACGACATTATTCCCCCTCACAGGGAAATTGGTTTCTTTCATCTTCGAGATTGATGAAAAATGGCGTTTTTTGAGCAGCGCGTTAAGCTTTGAGTTCGTTTGAGCAAATGTCCAAAAAAAAAACTTACGATATGTTGGAACAAGTTTATGGCGGAAGCACCCTGCGGTTGTCACAAACATTCGATTGGCATCGCGACGCTTCGGAGAAGGCAGGAAGAAGGATGAAGACGACAAACGAAGCGGTCAGCCAGAGACAACTCTCACGGATGAAAACATTTCGTAGGTTGTGGTAATCGCTACCCAACAGACGGCAGACGATCGAGCGAATAGCAGACGCTGCTGAGATATCGGGACCCACATATCAACGGATACTAACACATGATCTGGAGACACACCGGGTGTGTACCGGGTGTGTACCGGGTGTGTCGATACATCCTCCCAAGCATGTTAACTGAAGACCAGATAGCAATACGGAAGGAAATGGGGGACGTTTTTATAACCGCCGCCAACAAGACCCAAAATTTCTAAGAAGAATCATAACGGAGAGGAGGGGGTCGGAAATGGTGTTTCTGCTTCGACCCGCAGACTCAGCGGGCATTAGTTACGTGGAAATCGCCATCGTCTCCACGCAAGCAGATATTCCGCCGAGACAGCAGGAAAGGCAAGGCCATGCTAGAAATCTTCTCCGTCATCCAAGGTATTGTTCATCTTGAATTTATTCCTGAAGGACTCACTGTCAACAAGGGGCTCTATGTGGATATCATGCGACGTATACCTGAGTCGATCTGAAAGAAGATGCCTCAACTGTGGGGCGATCAATCATGGGCGCTGTTGCACACAATGTACCTGCAGACATTCGTGAGTTTCTCACCAAAGCACCTTGACTCCTTCAAGAGTTTCTCGCAAAAATACACATGGCCTAGTTCGAGAGTTTCTCGCAAAAGCACATTTCCTCGTTCGAGGGTTTCGTGCCAAAACAATAATTGTTTTCCTCCCATACTCACCGTACCTGATCACGATTCCTGCCACTTCTACTTCTGCACTGAGCTGACATGTCGACTTCAGGGTCGTCGGTTTCCGAGCGCGAAAGAAGTGAAAACTGCATCGCTTGTTGCACTGAAGGACATTGCAAAGAATGGGTTGCAGAAGTGTTTCGACAAACTATACGTCCGCTGGAAGAAGTGTCTTTTTGCAAGAGGGTCTTATTTTGAAGGAGGGTATGCTTCAACTTGATGACTCTGTGTATGGAATTACGTACCATGTCAGGAAACGTCTGGATACTAACACGTAGTTTGAAGTGTCACTGATTTGAAATTCCCCCATTTTACCGCTTTCGTTGGTTTCATTGTTTCTCTACGGTTCAACCCGTAACAGCAACTGTTTTCGCATGGGCTCTTTCTCCTATGAAGAAGTCATTTTTCTAACTCTTGCCCGAAATGCTGCAACCACATCAGACACCTAAGGACCTTTGCTTAAACTGAAGCTCCACGAATACAGAGCCGGATCACTTTGAATACCTATTGGTAATTGGGAAGCGCACATGTTGGTGTAGTTGTGTTACATGGAAACAAAGATGACATAAGGATGTGATGTATCATCTTCTGGAAACTAGAGGAGCTTGGAGCGGGCGTGTAACTGGTGATACTCCATCCCCTTTCACCTACAGTGAGCAACCTATGTTTGACGTTTGCGTGCGGAGAAGCAACAGAGTTAGAATTTTGGTAAATGTGTAGATTAGTGTCCTAAATTATTTCGTTGGAAAAATGTTAGTTCCTGGAAAAAATGTGACGTACAGATTGTAGACTATGGAAAATAATGGCAAATGGTGCAGAAATTTCATTTTTGAAATGTGCTTTAAAGATTGTTATCGTAATATTTACCTGTAAGTGCGATGCTGAGAAGACACGTTGCGGTAGGTAACGCATCTCTACCGCGACGATGTCAAGCTTTGCTCCGTTAAAAGGAAGGTTCGTTGCTGTACGGAAAACGCGCGGAAGAATACAAGAGAAAGAGGTTACGTTGTTGGCAGGAGAGCGACATATCATATGATCATATGTAGAGGATTTTATGAAGGGAGTGTCTGACCCCAGGTCTTAAACAACCCTTAGAAATAGGAAACTAGGAGATTTGTGCCAGAGTGCCCGACAAGACAGTGACACGGAAGCGAAGTAGAAAGGGGGAGTAAGACGCCCTTATTTATTACCGGGGAGCCAGTAACCGGGGTCCGACGGCTTAGCGTGCCCATCCGACGCACGGCGGATATTTAATGGATCGAACGTTCGTACCTGCCTGGGATTGAACCTGAGGTCCTTTCCGTGGCAGTCACGAACGTTGCCCACTAGGCCACCCGCGGCACAAGACATCTGTGCGGTTAATGCGATGTTCACTAAGATTTTCAGTTGAATACTTAAAGTTCAGAAAAACGATGATAAAATGTTACTGAAATCCGGAATTAAGTGTTTATCTTTGCTGTTACAGTCCGAAGAAATAAACATGAACAGAAACAACACTTACTTTACAAGATATTGAATTCGTGGTCCAAGGAATTGTGGGAATGTTAGAGTTTGGAGCTGGTGTTAATTGATTAGATTAAAGGAACGTACGCTGGAGATTCTGACTGGCACACCCTGCAACATTGAGCTATGTTTGGAATTATATATTGTACAAGAAAGGTTTGAATTTCAATCTGTGAGTGTGGTATCCTAGTTTATGTCACCAACGTATTTTAGCAAAACGATATTAATATATTTCAGTTTATTGTTAGTAAAATCAAATACAGATACTGACGAATAGAAAAAGATAGATAACACAACATTTATACAACTATACTAGTTATCCTAATTTATTGGCGCATATAAAATCAAGGTTTCCAAGCTTTCGCACATCAACCAGATGGCTTTCTCAAGGAAGGCAGACAGCAACTAGAAGAACTTCCACAATTCTTGTACAGAAGACATACACTGCCGGACAATTGCTAAGGACGGATGACAATAGCAACGATAGCAACCATAAAATGGAAGGCAGGAAAATGTGGAAACTAGCATAAGTGCGGGATACAGTAAGACGTGTTGTGCATATGCAAATTTTGGATTGCCGAACTTGTTCGTGACGTCGTCATAGCGCTGATAAGAGATATAAGGGATTTGACGCGTATTGACCGTTGTTGTTCAAACGCAAAGTTGAAAGGGAAAGAATCAATTGGCGAACTTGCAATTTTCAGTATGTCTTCCCGACATCAACTAGATGATTTGACGCGTGGCCGTATTATTGGCAAGATTGCAATATTTAAAAAACAAGATACCTAGTTTCAAGGTTAAAATTTCATGAATTTTTAGAATATTTAATTTTAGAAATAATGGTTTTGAAGGAGACATGTAATCTGGGTTCAGCATATAGCGAACAGATTTCTTCTGTAATTTGAGCAAGCATAACTTATTGTTTGCACTTATATTTGAATACCAAGATTCCAGACAATAGGAGAGATGGGTATAAATAAAAGCATAGTAAAATGTTTTTAGGAAATTGATAGGGAAGAGTTGCTTAATTTTACCAAGCAGGCCAACCTGTAAGGAAACTTTTTTAAAACAAACTGAACATGCGTATTCCAGTTAAAGAATTCATCAAACCAAACACCAAGATACTGAACTTTGTCCATAATTTTAAGGGGAAGATCATTAATCCTGACTGGAAATTTATTTATGTCCTCTCTTTTATGAACGTTTCGGAAATATACGGCGTTGGTTTTTAGAATATTAAGTGATAATTTGTTAGAGCATAACCAATGAGATAAATTTTATAGATCATTATTGATCATTATCTGTAACTTATGCAAATCATGACATTTTTGAAAAATGACAGTGTCATCAGCGTATAGCAAAGCATGAGTTGATTTCAGGCACAGAGGAAGGTCATTAATATATAACAGGAACAGTAACGGTCCCAATACCGAACCTTGAGGCACTCCGCATGTATGTCACTGTAAATAAAATAAATCGAAGTTTTTTTTATTTACAGTGACATATTGTTTGCGATGAGAGAGGTAGCTCATTAACAGGGAAAGAATTTTGCCACGAAAACCGTATTTGGGTAATTTATTTAACAGAATGTCGTGATTTACCGTGTCGAAAGCTTTTTGGAAATCAATAAAAACACAAATAGTATAATAACTGTCATCTAGTGCTTCGGAAATGAAGTTTGACAACTTAGCAACAGCCATTTCAGTAGATCTGTTTCTTTGGAAATCGAACTGTTCCAAAGAGAGCATACCATGGGTGTGTAAAAAATCAACCATTCTGCTGTGAATAGACCTTTCAAAAATCTTACTCAAAACGGGTAACAAAGATATCGGTCTGTAATTACAGGTAGATTCCCTATCTCCTTTTTTAAAAGAAGGAATAACCTTAGCGATCTTCAGACTGTCAGGAAACTGACCTGAATAAAAACTCAGATTAATAATATGTGTTATAAGTGGTACTAAAATAGAGATCGAGTTTTTTATGACTCTGCTATTAATATTGTCTGAACCAGCACTTCTTTTTAGGGACAATGAAGTGATAATATTATAGGTTTCAGTATCATCCAAAGGGCGTAGAAACATTGAAAAAGGAACTTCCTTAATTTTGGATAAAGAAGCATAACCTTTAGTATTTGTGGGGAAGTTTTGCAGAGATGCTAAATCATGACCTATGTTAATGAAGTAATTGTTGAATTCATCAGCGACTGATTTTGAATCAACATTAAAATTACCAGAATTTCCTTTTAACGTCAGCGGAGTTTCAGTAGCACAGGATCGTTTGTTAATTGCTGATTTGATTATTTTCCATTTTTGATATGAGTTATTTCCTGCATCTGAAATAGCGAGGTTGTAATGAGCAACTTTCGCATGCTGAATAACATCTCATACCTTCATTTGGTTGGTCGAGCTCGAATGTTATCTTCGAAAAAAAAATGAAAACGAGGAGATATTAATTCACGTACGCGTTGCACAAACACTCGTTATTTGTATTCTGAGAATTAGATCGCTCTAAATATCCAAGTGATATAGCCTTTGCATTCATGTATATTTCGTTTATAGGTGTTACCTTTGAATTCTTCAGTATTGCCTGTGTTAAATGAATGTTAGACAATTCAAGATCCATTAAAATTTTCAAGAAGTAAGACGTTTAACGTAATAAACGCGAAACCGCTAAAATTATAATCTACGACCTCCGAAATTTCTCGTTTGCTGTTCTCACTATGTCGCAAATTTACAAAAGACACGTTTTCCGTTTTTTGTTTTAAAATAATCTTAGTTCTAAAAGAATCACGAATTTTGCATTTGTATCAAAGAATAAATGTGGTTTGCATTTCAAAAGGGCCATTTCAGTAATCACTGGTGATATCGCATTTCGAAAGATCCCTGCTAACTGAATTCGTAGATTTCTGCAACGATCACCAAATCGGAATTTTGCGTTACTTGGCCGCAGAAATTCGCTCATTTGCGTTATGTTACATAGGGTTTTAAAAATTACTTTAAACTGTCAAGGTTCTTAGATTATAACGTTGAGTTTTTAGATTAATGTCAAGGTTCTTAGATTAATTTTGATACGATTCGTTATTGGCTGGCAAAGTAACGTCACATTGAAAGCAAAAGAGCCTAAGAAACAGCTATTTCTCGTGCGTGTTGTATGTTATACAAGGAACGTAAGCAAAAAATACAATGGAGAGTATTTTTCGACTTTTCTTCGAACCCTGGCCCGTCCTGCTTGATACAGTGATTACATATCGGCTGATAGATGGCAGCACGTCATCTCTGTATCAAAAGCGTTTCGTTACTATTTTGGCTGGCGTTTTTTTTAAATAACCTTCAGGAATTTTAATGGCGGCGATGATGTGAAATATTTTATCTGAAGGAAAAAGTTTTCTCATGAAGTGAACCCCTGTTAATCGGGTGCGTGACGTCACCGCGAGGACACTGAACAAGTTATTAAAATCATGCAATGCATTGATTATAATACGCTTTTCAACATACCAGAAATCATTACTTAAGTTATCACTCAAGTTATGAGAATAATAACTGTAGAATAAATCTCGGTCCTGTGCCCTGATCTTTGCTCCCATTTTGATGATATTCAACAGAACCAGTTCGGTATATCTCCGAAATAACATGATGAAGTTTTGACGCAATCGAAGCATTTTTACGTAAGTTATGATTCATAAAGGCTGTGGAATCGATCCCGCTCCTGTGTCCTAACTTTTGACCCCATTTCTCCCATTTTCAATAGGATTCGTCCCCTGCTAGCCCCTACAACATACTAACATTTCATCCAAATCGAAGCATTTTTACAAACGTTATGACACATAATGGCGATGGAAGTGATTCCGCTCCTATGTCCTGACATTTGACCCCATTTCGCCCATTTTCAATAGGGTTTATCCCCAGGTGATCCCCTACCACATACTAAAATTTCATCGAAATCGAACCTGTTTTACATTAGTTATGATGCATAAGAACCGTGGAATGGATCTCGCTCCTATGTCCTGACCTTTGACCCCATTTCCTTCACTTTCTATAGGGTTCCTTCCCGGGTGGTCCACTACCACATAATAAAATTTCATCAAAATCAAACAATCGTTACGCTAGTTATCGTGCGAACGGGCATACCCATACAACGCGTGAGGTAATGAGGCAGATGGGAATCGCGACCACCTGCTCGAAAGAGTGTGACGTCATAAAACTTTAACAGAATCCACACACAACGCGTGACGTAATGAAACAGATGGCGTGACCGCGCGTCAACATCTCAATCGCGAGCTTGTGGCGTCATAAGATTTCTAAGCATGGGTAACATTAATTATACGACGCCATGATACTAAAAACGTGCTAATTCGAGGTGGTTATTTAACCCACTAAACGAATTTTCGTAAAGTCGAGATCAAGCTAAATCGATTTTTAGTACCAGAAAACGGTAGGTTAACGACTTTCATCAAAATCCTTAGAGCCGTTTTGAAAATAAAATTTACATACATACAAGAATTGTTCCTTAAAGGTGGACGTCAAGTAATTTTGCTTCCTATACTTCCAATGGGAAAACTTCTGTACACATTTTCTTCACAATTAATGCGTTCCCAAGAATGAAAATTTGAACATCGATTAAAATAGATTCATTTTATAACTTGGAATACTTAATATATTCTAAAACATAACCATAATTATGCAATCCAACATTTATTTGTCTACTGACGTCATCAAAGTACAGGTCGCGACATCTTTTTCTTCTGGTTTCAACACCACCAAAGGAAAAACGTTATTGTTTTTTAATATAATTATGGTTATGTTTTAGAAAATGTTAAGTATTCCAAGTTATAATATGAAGTTATTTTAATCGATGTTCAAATTTCCATCCTTTGGAACACACTAATAGTGAAGGAAATGTGTACAAAAGTTTTTCCATTGGAAATATAGGAAGCAAAGATACTTGACGTCCACCTTAATAGTATGGGATTAGGGCGATCGAATGGATCCCGATCCTATGTCCTGACCTTTAACCCAATTTGTCCCATTTTCATTAGGTTCCTCTCCAGGTGGTCCTCTACCACATACTAAAATTTCATGGAAATCGAACCATTTTTACTCACGTTATGACGCATATGGGCAGTGTAATGCATCCCGCTCCTATGTCCTGACCTTTGACCCCACTTCACCCATTTTCAATAGGGTTCGTCCCCTACCACATACTAAAATTTTATCGAAATCGAACCATTTTTACGTGAGTTATCGTGCCGACAGCCGGACAGACGGACGGAAAGAGCTGGAGCATATACGCTTCTTCAAAATACGGTTGGAAAGCGTAAATAAAGGAGCAGGAGCCCAACAGTTAAAAAGACATAGGAACGGGTGCATATTTGTACTTGAAACTACGTTTATATAAAAAAATTATCAGTTTCAATCCCCGTTATTGTGTCTGTTTAAAAGTTCAATTATAATAAACGAATGTGTAATCTAATCTAGAAAGCAATGCAGCGAAGAACAAAAAGTATTAACGCACTTACCAACTGGGCATATCCATCATGTAAATTCCAAACACCGAACTAAATTTTTCTAACGGTCGACTTTGTCCACTTGTTTTCTTTTGATTCATTTTTCATGTTGAAACTAAAGCTATGTTGTGGTTTAGATGGCGAATGTGAATGAATGTCTGCACACGAGAATAAATACCTACAGCTTCTGTGGAAACATTCGGAAATTGTTGTTCTATAGTTGTTCTTAATTTTTGTGTGACACCCTTTCCCAGAGAAAAATCTGTTTCATGGATTGACTGGAATTTTTTTCATGATATTCAATGGTTTTCATCCGGTCCTCAGAGGGCACAGTTAGTCTCCTTGGAGATAATATATTTATCCACTTGCAGTAATTTAAATGTTCAGCTTTCCTAGATATATTTCCAAGTGATGGATCTTTGTCCCGTATGCGTTAGGAAATGTAACCTGCAACATAAGCCAGCGCTTCTTTCTTGGCCTCACACTTAAGATTTTCATTGCTTTCACATATTTCATTGTTCTACTGTTCTGGCCATGATTTACTGCACATTTTTTCTAAAGCTTTTGTGACTTCGGTATCTATGTCCTCTGAAATTCCGTGAATAATTTCCTACGTGTCATCAGTAGTGAAAGCTTTTTAACAAGTCCGCTGTTAAATACGTTTAGATCACTTTTTCTTCATCTACTGCTGTACTCACTTTTTGAAATTTGGTAATTTATTTCCTAGCAAAATGTGTTTTAAGCGACTAATGATTATGTTGGTGAGGTATGGTCATAGAACACTCCGACACCTCTAATTTTACTGAATAAATTTTCAAGTGCATCCAGATTCAAGCGAGTGGTTAATATATATCATACTCTACGTTCCTTTAAATCTTCGTACAGGACGAAAAGCGAAGAAATCGATACAAGAATTCATTTTTGAAAGGACGCATATGGTTTCTACCTACTACCCTTAGATGCGATATTTCTGACTTCCTTTTTTCTAGTGTTTCTTTTTTCTCCCAAGAAACACTGCGTAATGTCAAAACCCGCGTTTAGAGGCTTGCTGTTTTAAGGAAACGGGTGGCATCTGTTTTTCATATCAAAAAATGAGTCGACTGATTTTAAAATATTCGATGCGTTCTTATGCTTCGTCAAAAAATTTTTATCACGCCGCATTTCCCGGTGGATTTCGAAGTTCCTTGTATTAGAACATTACCAAATATTTATTTTAGAAGGTCAAAAAAGTTTGGTTAAGACAAAAATTATTAATTTTATTAAAACAAAGCTTTTGCACGCCACTGTTTGTGTAAGCAGAGGCGAAGGTCCTAGTCAATTAGGAATAACCGAGTATGGATTGTTTCCTGCTGTAGGTCTCCTTTGCTTCTCATTCTAATCTTCCTTGGAAGACATTCAGAGCTCTTGCACTCTTCGATACCATTTCGAGTTCCAAGACAGGGGTGTGCGGGCGCCTAGATATGTGCTACCCCTAACTAACAGGCAATCGTCTGATCTAAAAACAAGCCGCTGTTTAATAATTTGTATATTTAAGAAGTATTTCTCACAGGTAGAATAAATCAGATGATGAAATTAGTAGGCGAGTAAATTCTTCTTTGAAAGTCATAGCTGTTTTAGAAAGATTCCTCACCAGTTACTGGCTACCAAGAAAGTCACGATTGGCTGTACGTGAGTGCGTAATGGTTTCTAACCTGATTTATGGCCGCGAAACCTGGGTACTGCAGAAGAAGCCTAGGAATCGTTTGCCTCCTGGAGAGCTGTATTACTTTGGGGAGGAGGGTTATGGCAAGACACGCTCTGATCATGTGAGGAACGAAGATGTATTGCAGATGTGTAACATGAGGCAAAATGTTGTTAATAAGGTGGAGAATAATGTTCAGGGGTGGTTTGGCCATGTTCAAAGAATGAGTGATGAGATGCTTACTAAGAAACAATTTTCAACCCAAGTGGCGGGATGGAAAGGTAGAGAACGGCCAAGGAAATCATAAGAGGACCAGATTCAAGAATGCCAGCTTAAGAAAAAGATTATGAGTATGAAGTGCAAAAGGTCTGGTGAGTTACGTGTGATGGATGTCAATGAAGCTTGAGCTGTGTGTCGAGACCGTTATAAATGGAAACGCTTGATACACCAACAGTCAGTAAAATCTAGTTCCATTGGGTTAACGCTTACTTGGCAGACGGTCTTTCTTTGAGAAGCTAACTTCTTAATCTTAGCGAACGATTTAATCATTGTATTTATGTATATAATACATGCTTATTAATCGCAAGGGATTTCGTTAGATTTGCTTTAGAATTAAAGTCCACTTTCCCTTACCCTTCCAATCGATTAGCTGTGTATATGTAATCTTCAAAAACTGAATTGAACTAATTCCTGGGCATCTATATACGTACTTGGAATCTATCTGTTTACACTCGCAATTTTTTTGGAGCCGCTCGATTATTTCTACCGCGAACAGGGTTTTTTGTTGTGTTAGTATTTCCAAAAAAGTATTTTGGCTTTGCCATAAGCTATAAAAACATCTTAGAGAAAAGCTATATATTCCATCAATAAATGGAGCACTTGCCCTGGAGGAAAGTTACGAGATGTCAAACATCAGTGCAGCCAGTGGCATTCGTTGTAGCTTCGGATGGCGGTTCTGGAACTGCTGCCCATGTGGGGCTATCTATTAGCATTTTGTTGCATTCAAGCAATTTTAGCGAGCGGTCATGTCTAAAATAATAATACACTATGAGTAATAGCATCGAAGAATATATCCACACTCTTTCGTTATATCATTCATAATTCAATGGTGTTTAAGGAAAAAATCTATTCCAGGTGAAGATAATCGGTTTCTGCTCAAATCTGTTTGGGCTCCTTTGGTACAGAAAGGGTTTTAACTACGACGTCATTGACTGCAACACGTCATTGTTTAATTACAACGTCATTGTTTAATTACAACGTCATTGTTTAATTACAACGTCATTGTTTAATTACAACGTCATTGTTTAATTACAACGTCATTGTTTAATTACAACGTCATTGTTTAATTACAACGTCATTGTCTCGGGTTTATTACGATGTCATTGTCTGCAGTTCATGCGTGAGGCCTGAAGGGTAACCTCCTGCGCCGTCTTCCTCCTGCAGAACTATAAATTGCGTGACCAGCTAGTTGCTGCTTAGAATGAAATACTCCAAGCACCCTCCAAAATTTCCCTTATGGCCCTGCAAGCTTACACGTCTCAACAGATCCAGATGAACTCCATGTGTCACAGTTGACTGAAACTTTCAGCCGAAAGAAGGCAACCAGCTTGCAGTGCTCCAGATGTAGTAATGGAATATGAAAAACCGCCTTGCTTAATTATTTATATGCTATTTAAGAAGTACTACAGTAGTCCGCGACGTTTGCCATTAAGTTTGCTTAGGTTTTCGATCGTGGGTTTTGCGGTTTAAACATATATACATACATATCACGAAGCTGTTCTTTGAGATTCAGACGTTAGCTCCTCAAAGAAAGTATATTTGCCAAACTAATGTTCAACTTTTGGAAGTAGATTTTACATACTGTTGATGTATCAAATGTATCGATTTACAGCAATCTTGGCATAGAGCACAAGCTCCCTTGACATCCATCACACGATGCACACCAGACCTTTTGTACTTCATAGTAATATTTTTTTCCTCCAACAGACATTCCTGAATCTGATCGTCTCATGATTTCCTTGGCCATCCTCTACCTTCCTTTCCTGCCACTTGGGTTGAAAACATTTTTTTAGTAAGCATATGATCACTTGTTCTTTCAACATGGTTGAACCAACTAAGAATTTTAGTCTCCATCTTACTAACAACATTTTGCCTCACATTACACATCTGCAACACATCTTCATTCCTCACGTGATCAGAACATGTCTTACCGCAACCCCCACCACCCTCCCTTAAGTAACACATATCCCCAGCACGCACACGACTCCTATGTCTTTTCTGTAGCATCAAAATTTCACTGGCATACATCAGAGTAGGAATAATCGCATTTGCATAGACAATCATTCGGAACTTCTTTGAGAATCCAACATTTCTGTGAAATCCTCCTAAAGCAGATATGACTTTCAGTGAGGAATTCCCTCGTCTACTAATTTTACGATCTAATTTGTTCTCTCTGTCAAGTATGCTTCCTAAATACATAAAGTTATTCACCTGGTCAATCACTGTTCCATTTAGACTTGTCGTGCATTCAGTGCTAAGAGTTCCTTGCTCAAAAACCATAATTTTGGTTATTCCCGTATTTATACTCAGTTTAAAATTCATACATACTTCGTACATCCGGGACATCGTGCTCTTCAACTCATTTTTGCTTTCTGCCAACAATACCGTGTCATCAGCATACATCAATCTGCATACACGGAAATTACCAAGACAGAAACCAATATTGTCTATATTGGCAGCATGCATGCATGCATCCGTAAATATATTAAACAGCCATGATGACATTACACACCCTTGTCTTACTCCAGTTCCAATAGAAAACCATTTCGATGCAACGCCTTTCATGCTCTACTGTCATCAGACATGGCTTTCACACTGTTAATTAGATTCCCAGTAGTACCGCATTTATTCAGTAATTTCCACAGAAGTTTCATATTTTCTCTGTCATAAGCTTTCTCTAAATCTATGAAGTAGATTTAGAGATCATTATAAGTAATGCAAAAATTCAATTAGTGCAGCCTTTACCAGGCATAAACCACTCTGTACATCCTACACTTTCTGGGATGTAAGACATCGTATCTTATCAATAATGACTTTTCCTGGCACACTAAGTAATCTGATACCACAATAGTTCTTGCATTCAGTCTGATCACCTTTTCCTTTATATAAAGGAACAAAGATAACATCCCTCCAATCCGGAAGGACCATTCCTAACAAAGTATTTTAATTTTGGCGGTGAGTTTTACCCTCAACTTTGAGGTCCCCCACACTGCTTGGGGCGTGACTCCAGTGAGGGTATATCTGGAGAGACGTCAATATAAATGTTCGCAAAATAAAACTATCTAGTCCAATCCAACGAAAAGCGATCCCATCCAACGATGGATGCTGTTGGATAACGATATGTGTCCTTTTAAACGTAAGCAGGTTTAGAAAGCACTGGCTCACCCGGCATTTCTTTATAGGAGTGGCCATAAATATTCAAGATGCAATTCGAAATACACAACAGTAAAGTGGGGCAGTGAAAACAATATCTTGGTATCCCCATTGATTCGAAAAATATATGTTTAAAAACATACAGAAATATATTTAAGAATAAGCCGTTCGTAACAAATAATGAAAGATGAAGTGATTCCTGATGAGGAGGGCACAGGCCACTCTTACTGAGTGTGACACTGTTAGAAAGTCAGTCCAATTGCGTATTAATAACTGTCCAAACAAAAAAAACTTTATTTAGCTTTACAAAAGTCCGTCATTACACTCTAAAGCCCACACGCCATATTATGCATTTCGTTATGGAACTATTTATACCGCGCTGTGGCACACGGAGAATTACGATGGAAAACGGAAACAAGCCAGCTGGCTTGTACCTCTTCCTAAGACTAATGTATCGTGACAGGCAACAGATCGGCTTAATTCATATTTAATTTGTCACCTAGCGGCGGCTGCTGACTAATGGCATGGTCGTTTGAAAAGATTCCTTGTTTTCAGTGTATCCCTCCGCGGGAATTTCTAACACGTTTTTTTAGGCTTGAGATCGTGGCTTTCACTATTTAAACCAGGGATTGTTAATTTTGAGGTGAGTTATATCCTCAGCAGAGTACCCTTGGCTGGACGGCAACAGGGGGGGGGGTCGACCCTGCTCAGGATATAACAAGACAGCGAACAATACAATGCCTCTTTACTTAGCTATATAGTTGGTCAATAAACATCATCCAATCAAGTCCAACGAAAAATACTTGTGCTGAAGGACTGCCGCCAATCGTCCGTTTCCAAATTTCTTCGGGCCGAATTCGGAAGAAGAGACCCGTTTTCGGTTGTACCTTTTATTTTGGATATAAAGGATTTTTACAAAATTGGTTTACTCCACCCCTATGTAACATAATTCTACACCTTGTAACGTACCAGGAGATGTGACGTACCTGCCCGAAGGAGGCACACGACATAAAGGCAGATAGGAATCAGAATAAAACGTCCGCGTAACTCAATTGGTAGAGCAACTTATTCCGGAATGAGGGGACTTGGGTTCGAATCCTGGCGCGGATAAAAATGACGGAGAAATTTACTTCGTTATAATGGCGCCCGAACTATCCGGATGAACCGACCGTTCAAAATCTCGCATTGGTGTGATGTTATTTCCATACCGCGAGATAGGAAAAATAAGAGAATCCTTTCTCCAGCACTTCGGAAAAAAAAAAAAAAGGGGGGTAGATGATGTAACGTACCAGGAGATGTGACGTACCTGCCCGAAGGACGCACACGACATAAAGGCAGATAGGAATCAGAATAAAACGTCCGCGTAGCTCAATTGGTAGAGTGACTTATTCCGGAATGAGGGGATCCGGGTTCGAATCCTGGCGTGGACAGAAATGACGGAGAAATTTACTTCGTTATAACCTCTGATTTTGATTTTTCTCTTCACAAAAAATTGGGTATCAGATGACTTTCGCTCGAATACATTTATTTATTTTTTGAAGTTGTCTAACTGAATGTGAGACAGCTTCTAAACCTTCATAAATTAGCCTATGTTATTGCTACTGTGGTTACTAGCGTAACGTAACAGGCAAGGGATAATTTCAAAAGACAATGCAAATTGTCAGCGCCGGGCGCCAATTAGATACAAATTTGGCGGATCCCTTACCCGTCACGAGACGCTGGTCTTCGAATGTACTCCTGCCGTTTTATCGAAAGTTGCAGTTATTTTGGAGGAAGTACTTTTACTATTAGATATTTCCGTAATTATTGTGCCTAGCTGCCGGGGATCCAGACTACTTACAAAGGGAGACAGATCAGTAGAAGGAGACTTAAATTTCCGAAATAAAATTATGATGTAGGGAAATAACGTTTCTACATACACTGGCGGAAAGTGAAAAAATAACACCAAGAAGGAGACGTCTGAGACCAACGAAATTTATACAACATAATAACGGAATACAGAGGACACCGGGATCAAAACATTATGGAAAAATACAGCTGTATTTGCTGTTAAACTGAAAAATAACATTTCCATGTAACATGTTTAGTACGAGGTTGAACCGCCATGAACTGCGTCACTCTGTGAAATTCTGTCAAGGAGTCTGTCGTACAGATGTTGGATGTAAGTTTGAGGTATTGAGTTCCAAGCATCCTCAACCTGGACGCGTAAATCAGGGATGGTCGTGGCTGGCCGTGGAGACCAGATAAGTCGTTGTCCCATAAAATCCCACACGTGCTTAATGGGGACAAATCCGGTGAACATGCAAGATATGAAAGTTGTCTCACACCCTGAAGTGCATGTTGCGTTGCACGTGCCGTGTGTGGGCGTGCAATATCTTGCTGGAAAACACCACTATGGACCGACCTTACAAATGGCACAACAACGGGCTCAGTGATGTTGTTGATGTAGGAGGTGCTGTTTAACGTACCCGGTACAAACACTAGTTGTGTACGGGAGTGATAGATGATCGCTCCCCACACCGGGAGACCAGGTGTAGGCCCTGTGTGTTGCTGGAGGATACAAGAAGGGTGGAGACCGTCCCCTGTGCCTCTGCGAACACGCATGCGGCCATCGGAGGCTCCCAAGCAGAACCTGCTTTCATCGCTGAAAACGACAGATCGCTATGTAACACGGCTGCAGTGGTTTCGCCAGCGTCTCCAGTGCAGACGTTGGCGACACCACTGCAGCCGATCCTGACGGTGGGCTGGTCTCAGAAGTATACATGCCAGAGGAACACGTGCTCGTAGTCCTGCATCCAGTAGACGGTTGCGGATTGTTCGCACAGTCACCTCAGGTGCAACGGCAGCTCGGATTTGCGTCGCAGTGGATGTTCTGCTTGACAACGCCGCTCTTCTTATGCGTCTATTGGTCCGCTCAACAGTCCGCCTGTGACTCCCCGTTCCACTTCTTCTCGGGTGGGACTGTTCCTCGTACCATCTACGCCACCATCGTTCCACCACCAATACTTCCCGTCCAATTTGCTCCGCAATACGACGATACGATCACCCGGCCTCGCGAAGTCCAAGTAGACGACCTCGCTCAAAGTCCGTAAACTGCTGAAATTGTACACGTCTTTCATGTCCATGCAATGCAGCTTCTACCCGGGCGTTTTCTGGGAGAGGCGGATTCGAATCCCGCTCCAGGACGATGAAAAATTTTCAAGTTTTCGGATATTTTCTGACTTGCCATCCTTGTCACATTTACGCCAAAAATCGGATTGTCATTTTCAAAATGTGTATTATATGGCATAATCCCGTGTTTCTATCATGGTTTATCTGCTTCTCCGGGCAATCACGGGATAGAATTCTTAACCTTCAGATTTGCTAAACATGAATGACGGTTGCTTCGACTTGCGAATCCTGTGATGGTTATATTCAAATTGATCGGAAACTTGAAACTTGGTCGTTCTGGGTGGTGTAGTGGTTAGCATACCCAGGCGCTAACTGGGAGACGCGGGTTCGAGTCCCGCTCCAGGACGATGAAATGTTTTTTTCAAGTTTTCGGATATTATCTGACTTACCATCCTTGTCACATTTACGCCAAAAATCGGATTGTCATCTTCAAAATTTGTAAGTAACATATTGTTTATTTTAGCTTCTTTACTACGTTAACGGAACTACTTGTTGTGGTAATAAGTAGAAGGCTAACCTATTAATGCAAATGCCATGTTCTGCTATCAATACAGTTCTAAAATTATATAACAGAATTTTTTTTTGGTTTTGTAGAAAAAATAATAATAACGAAACAACTCAGGAAAAATGAAGTGTCAGTGTTTTTCTTATCCTTTAACGCCGGTTTTTTGAGGTCTCCTTAGTCATTCGAGCACACGAAGTTCCAAAACAGAAGATTGGTGGCAACATGTCAGCAGGAGCAAGTATTTATTTTGGCGTTCTTTTTGTTCCTTTAAAAATTCGTGGAAATCTGCTGAGGATCACAATATTTTCACCTCCCAGTTTATTTATCTCCTTAATTTGCTATGGTCTTCTACGGTTTCATTATGCTGTCAACTTTTCTATTCAGATTTCCAAGAATAATATTAAATTACATATAATTTACGACTACAGAACTTGTGGTGTTGAGGTAAAATAAAAATACAAACGTTTACCACAATCAAAGGTTTGTTATACGTACATCGACTATCGTTTCATTGTGAAGGAACAGAAGAACTACGTACGGAACTACAAACTAAAGAGGTCGTCTATAGCCTAACATTGTCATGAAGATAACCATAATTTTTTGTTTGGAAACGCTGCGCTTATTCATAAACCTGATTCTACTGTCAAGCTTAATACATTAGTAGCTTTCCACGTATACCGGAACTCTTCACGGATTGCCAACGACTTAATGTCTGCTCCGTTTCTCTCAAGCGCGTCAAAACATTTCACCAAAAAACCGTGACCGTCAGAACTCTGAAGTTGATACAATAATTTGAATGTTTATTGTCCATTCGTCGTGATGATGCCGAGGAAAACGCTTTGCGAAACTATATTCGATGTACAATAAAAATTTGATTGCGGTAAAGGTTGGTATTTTTATTCTAATATTATTAAATGTGTCCATTAGCACACGTGAATGTACACTCTCTGTCATAAAAATCCGCCCACAAAGAAGGAAGCGTCGGATTGAAATGAGAATTTAGTAGTGAGATGGTACATACCAAGGACAGAAGTGATTACAATATCACATCAGCATGACGATTTCCCGTAGATATACGGTACACATTCCGGTCAGCGTTAGTACCGTGTCGTACCGCCTCGTGCTCAGACACATGCAATAACACGGTCCGGCATGATGTCAAAGAGACACCGTATGTTATCCTAGGACAGTTCGGCCCACACTTCTTGCAACTGACGCTCTAAATCTCGAACACTAGGACAGGGAGAAAGCTGACGTCCCATTTGGTCCCACAAGTGCTCGCTGGGAGAGCGATCAGATGATCTGGCAGTCCACGGAATAGTGGAAGCATAACGTAGACAGTCCAGGGAAACCCGAGCCATGTGCTGACGAGAGTTATCTTATTGGGAAATGTCTCCGCACCGCCCCGCAAAGAAAGGCAGCACATGGGGACGCAGGATCTCCTGTACGTACAGCTGGGCTGTAAACGTTCCTCAGATCACTGCGGGAGAAGTCCGGCTGTCATATGCGATGGCTCTTCTGACCATCACGCTTGTAATTCGGGACGTGTGTGGCTGTACAGTGAGGTTGAGATTGTAGCGCTAACCTGAGGTCCTCCACACTCTGACACGGTGGTTGTCCGTTCCCATACAGAAGCGGGATTCGTCGCTAGTCCGTAGAATTCCACGTTGTTCGTTGCTGGCAGCACTGTAATCGACGCCAACGATGGTCAGGTGTTAATGGAAGAAACGTAAGGGTCGTCGAGAGTGTAGATTCGCCTCTGCCAAGCGGCTGGAAATGATTCTGGCGTTCAAAGGAGTCCCTTGTACAGTCGCCACATGTTTCTGGATATTGTACAAGGACGTCGTTACATCTGTGCGCGCCGTTCTCATGATCCCACGGTCCTCTCTGCTGGTGGTGTGTCTGTGTCGGCCAGAGACAGTCCGCAATGTCTGGGTGCCTTCCTGTGTTTATTGCTCCTAAAACGATCGCACCGTATTGTCCGACAGGCTGAAATTACGGCCAATTCGGCGCCCTGGAAACTCTGCCTCTCTCAGCCCGACAATACGGCCTCGTTAAAACTCCGTCAGTGTCCCGTACGCACATCTACTGCGGCTCCTCGACATGTTTATCGCTCAGGGATCTCACCTGACTATTACCGTGCACTTCGGCACGAATGTGGAGTCCCCTGTGCGGCGCCTTATAAGCCCCAAGTATTGTGATTGCAGCGCCCGTCTTGGACACTCGGGTACGCGGAATTGCACGAAATTTAATCATTTGCAAGTCTGCTCTCCCCGTAGCTATTCGCCGAGTTTCGCGTTAATCACACGTTTTTTTTAGGTGCGTGGATTTTTATGACAATGGGTGTATTAATATGCTAATTTTTAAAGAATGAAATTCAACAAAGTTTTTTTCCAACGTATTTCTGGTTCACATTTCTCGTTTAATATACCACATTAGCAAACAAAGGTAGTGGTATATCTTGCTTCCATTATCTTGTAGGCCAGTAGAGATACTCCCAAAAGCAGCACACCGTTTTAAACTTCTTTTTTCAGGGTAGGGAGCGGTATAAGTAGTCGCCCGTCTGTAATTTAAGATCACTTGTTCCAAGGCAGGGATAGAGTCAGTGCCGTAATCCATGCCTAAACGGGATTAGAACCCAGCCCCATCTGTGGAGTTCGGGATCGAAAAGGCCATGGCACTTCATTTACGTAGTCACGCTTTTAAATTTAAGTATGCATTTAAGATTTCCTTTAATAAGCATTTAAATTTTTTTTAAAAATAAACAGCGATTGCTACACATTACTTTAGTCTTGTTGTATTATAGTTTATTTTTTATTAAAAGATATTAGAACGAAAAAATATCGTTAATTTATCTTTCAAATGTATTTTTCTTTGAAATAAATCATAATCAAACAAGTAAAAACATAATTATTAAAATGCTAAAATTACTTTTCAAAAATGAACAGCCAATAATTCACATTGCTTTAATATTGTTAGATAATTACTTATTTAGTATTAAAGCACATTAGAACGGAAATATTATGTTAATTTTATCTCTATCATGTATTTTTATTCGTAACAAATATCAAATTAGATGAAAATATTTTGTGGTTTGTAATTTAGTTTGAAAATGTTTTTCAGATGCATATTACAACATCCAATAGAAAATATCAGGTCATAAATCAAATGTCTGGCACTTCATCATCTAAACTGATATTAGCCCGAGGCAGTCTCTTGTCGCATCGTTACAGAGTGAAATTGCCCGCACCGGCTAATGATACAGTTTGATCCCAGAGATCCTAAAGAACTTGGTTACACAACAACGCCAACGTAGTATACTGTATGACCACTGCGGCGCTAATATAAAAATAGGCAGAGCCTCTATGTCAGAAACAAGGCTTCCACTGTCATGGAAAAATTCGGATTTTAGGGAAGTTTCATCGAAATCAGGCCTCCTCAGGAAAATTTAAAAACCGAAATTTTCGTCCAAGCAATGCAAAAACTTGAACTGTAACTGACTGAAATGTAACCCGTAACTTCAATCCAGCAAATTTTGAAGTTTCTGAAATCGTATGTTTTTTCTGACTGAGTTGAACCTTTTTAAGAGCATTTTTTTTGCCTGATTGTGAGGAAAAGGAGGTCAAGTGTTGCTTAAGCTTGATAAGTAATACATATGGTTTCTGCTAATGTGTTGTTCGTGCTTGATGCCGGTCTGGGAGTGGAAAGGCAAACAGGTGAGGGAACATCGGCAATTTGGAACGGTGTAGGGAATTCAAGGATTAGCCAAAGGAAAGAATAGAAGGGGAGGCGATACCGTTTAGGTCTCCCATTCATTTTTTTGAAAGTGCAAAAGGCCAATTGCAAGTGCACATGCAATGTACAGAGTCATTCCTGTACCACCCATACAGTTCAATAGATAAGCGCTGTATATTTGGGAACCCAGAAATTGGAAATACATGTTAAGAAAACACCGGAAACCTACACATGTGAGAAAAGCAATAGCCATAAAGTCGTAAGCAAGCCTTCCCATTTTTATTGTGTTAATTGTATTCACCGATCCTTCCTATTTCCTTTAGTCTTTTTCCAGTTTCCCCTCTTACCTAACGTTATTATTTTGTTTAATTTCTCGCTCTCTCACTCTTTCTCTCTCTCTGCCAATTCCCGAGACAGACGATATTTTGCTGTTTTAACTTTCAACATTATTTTTCGATTTTACGAGGCCGACATTCTTGCATTTTTGTTGTGTTAATTTCTTGCTTCCATTATTTGGAACTATACATCAGATCTTATCGTATTAAGGTATCTATGCTAGATATTCAGCATTTCATTTTGGAAACTGTAGGTAGTAATTCTTTTTCTACATCTTGTTTCATAGAAAGCAAACAAAAAACAAACCCGCTTTCGATTTTATATTTCGCAGAAGCAGCGCTGGATTCCGAGTAATTTCTCGGGTTTATCATTGCATGTCAAGTATTTGAAGACGCACAGCAAAAATAATTCACGATTAGCTTTATCACAGACGGACAATTCTTTGTTTACAATAATTCAATAAAATATAATTTTTAACCATTTACATAATAAATTTCAGTTTTTCACTTTAAATTTACTAAAAAAAGTCTTTTCGCATATAGGAACAAAAAGGAGAAAATTGTAAATGTACCATATCGTTCTGTTTTCAGGAAAAGCAGGGATATTTTTGGTTAATGTGTAGGTTAGCGTCCTAAATTATTTCGTCGGAAAAATGTTATTACCTGGAAAAAGTGTGACGTACAGATTTTAGTGTATGGAAATTAATAGCAAATGATGCAGAAATTTCATATTTTAAATGTGTTTTAAAGTTTTTTATCGTAATATTTACCTATAAGTGCGATGCTGTTAAGAGAAGCTGCGGAACGCCTAACGCGGTACGGCGACGATGCGAAGCTTTGTTCCGTTAAAAGGAAGGTTCGTTGCTGTACAGAAATGACTCGCGGAATAGTACAAGAGTAAGCGGTTACGTTGTTGGGAGGATGGCGATAAAAGTTGTAGTCATACGCTACAGAAAATAGGTTTACATAATCAACCCTTTATTTTGTTGTATCCTGTACGTTGTTGGAAAAAAAAACCGGATAACACCTCTTTGATTTTCAAAAGACACGTATAAGTGAGATAGAAAGTGACCCGATGACAAGGCATTAAGAGGAGAACCAAAACTGTACTGGCAAAGCAAATCCGCTGCGAATGGACGCTATTCAAAGCACAACCGACAGTTATACTTCCACAGTTTTCTGTACAACATAGAAAGGCGTATTGGCACTTTCTATTTCGAATCAGGGAATCCTATGCGAAAGAACGAAAAATTTCACATCTGCTTTAAAAACAATAACAAAACATAAACGAACTATGTACTGTGGCGTATGAGTACAACATGTTTCGCTCTCCTGACAAGAACGTACGTGGTTGCACTTGTAGTTGTCCGCTGGTGAATTTCACGCCGCAACTACCTTTCAACGGAGAAAAGCTTCACATTGTCGCCGATCCGATGCGTTAGTCATACCGCAGCGTCTCTTAACATCATCGTACTTACAGGTAAATATTACGATAAAAATCTTTAAAACACATTTAAAATATGAAATTTCTGCACCAATTGCCATTAATTTCCATATTCTAAAATCTGTACGTCGCACTTTCACCAGGTACTAATATTTTTCCGACGAAATCATTTAGAACACTAATCTGCACATTTACCACATTTTTGCTATGCTCACGAGAAAAGGTACAGAGTGCAATATGTACTTAGAAAGCTATACTGGAAGTTTGTCATGAGCCACATACCAAGAAAATGACGTGTAATTACGAAAAGATAAAATAAGAAATATACCACATCTTTCTGTTTTCAGGAAAACAGGAGATATTTGTTGACCTGTATAACAGAAAACCGGAGTGCGATCCATACTCAGAAACTCTCCTTGGGCAACGTTAGAGTGACGCGGACCAATAAGATAACGCTTTGGCATATTCTTTTGGAATGCGTGTCTGACGTGTGATGTGGAGGTGTATGACGAAAACTGTTTAGCATACATGAATTCCAAGATGTGCGAATCGTGCGGCATTTCAACATTATTTTTATTTCTGTTAGATCTACAAAAAACATGAGTGTGTCACCTAAATAGCTCATTGGATATACATTTATTATACAAAAAGATTTGAAATGAAGAACAATAAGTTTAATACAGGTTTGTTCTTTGTCCTAGAAACTAGAAACTTCTACATCTGAAACTTGGGTTTACCATTTGAAAGGCAACCTGTATACTCTGATTTTTACAGCAGGATATGACTGTGTTATGTGTACTCCCCCGCCCCCGCTCATTTCCATGTTAACCCCTTTACCATGAAAATATTACCTTCATATTTACTGCAAATGTCAGCAGTGCAACACTTTTAGTATTTCAAATATTAGCAGTGCACAGTGCCCAAGTATTGTTTCCTGTTTACCATAGCTGTGACGGCTGAAAACAATAGCTGACAAACATTTACTGATGTTTAATTCATGCTTACGTCTCCCTACATGCATTCCTCCATACTCTAAGTTTAACGCTAGACTCCAGATCACATAAAAGAAATACATATGCAGGGCTTAAAATAAAAATTCTTGTATGTATACCTGCAATCATCTCTAACAGTCTTCCAACACATTTGGTGAGGAGTAGTTCCCTACGTAGATTGTATGTTATAGTGCACGTGACAGGTAATACGTATTTTATTTCATATTGAAAAATAATCCTAATCTAACCACGTTAAAAGTTGAACAACAATCCGGGTGTTCAACTTTTAAAGCAAAATACATGATCGTAAGCTTAGTTTTAGATACAAATAAGTTTCAAAAAATATGCCAGGGATCCCGATATGCAAGAATGTGCGCTGACGTGCAGCCATCTATCGGCTGATGTGTGCGATGACAACACATGAGCTGCGTATCGATCTCAAAGACGTTATTATTTTGGCTAGGCCTTAAAAGAAATTTCAGCAATGTTACTTGAATCCCTACTCCGAAGTATACGTTTCGAAGGAAAAGTTTTCAGTCTTTATGAATCGTAACCTGTATATCTAACAGAATAAATTGAATAATTTGATTACTTGTCAGCACACGCTAATCAGTTATCCGATTCGCAAATGCGACTTGAGCGTGGACCAATTAGATTACGAATTACAGGGACCCGAATCCTTGCTCCAGACTCTATTTACTTAAAAAGCATCACTGGAAGTTTTCCACGAACCACACATTATGGCAATGCTTAACGATAAGATGGAATTAACGCTTGTAGTCGCCGCCCCGGTGGCGCAGTGGTCTAAGCGATGGCCTTGTAAAGGTTGTGTTGACCTGTGCTCCGGGTTTGATCTGCGTTTATTGGTGTTCTTTTGCGTGTGTGCCGTCATTTTGTGTATCTCCTGTGTTGTGAACGTCTCCTGAGTCGATTGAGTCCGACTTTGACGTCCTGTAAGTAAAACTTTACTTGTACTAACTCTTTTTCCGTCCTGGCTTTGCCCAGGGTCGGCTTTAGCAAGCCAGCCATTGCAAATGGCGGCGACCGCATCTGATAGGCCTGGTCTGAAGCTTGATAGCAAAGCTCCGCCCCCACCTGGCCACGTTCCGTTATCGTCACTACCACACGCAGCTGGTTTCCAAGCCGCGTTATCTGATGTTACCACCTCTTCTTCCAACTTTATGGATGTTGATTTCCAGGCATTTTCCACCACCGTGACGTCATTAACTTCTTCAGTATTCTTTGCCTCTGGTACTTCATCTGCTCCTGCGAGCACTGCGTCTCAACCTTCCCCATCTCCGCCCATTCCTACGGCAACTCTACCTTATGCTTCCGTTGTAAAGGGTACAAGTTCATCTTCCTCTACAGCGAAGAATCCACGTACAACGCCTCTTGATATGATTGTCACTAGAGACAACAAGAAATTACGCATCGAAATTCCGGAAACTTCAGCTGCTGGGCAGGAGGTTTTAAGCACACAGAAACTTGGCATATGTTTTGATGCCCTCCCGGACACCAGCCTTAAGAAATACTCTTTAACCGTCCGCCAAATCCTCCCTAAGGGAGCGATCACCCATATGGCGAGGAAGCCTAGGACTGTTCTCATCTATTTTGCGAAGCCAGAGTTTGTGGAGCGCGTCTTATCTGACGGACTGCATGTTGGGGATCATACCTTACTGGGAGTCCCGCTCTCGCAGCGACACGTACTTGTTACGTGCTACCCCGTACCACCAGAAATCAAGGACCATTACTTAATGGCGGCCCTTTCCCGTTGTGGAAATGTAGTTGGTTCCATTTCCACTCTGTCTTCCGCACCAACAGACCCAGATGACAGGAACATCTTAGGTCTGCGTCGCCAAGCAAGGATCCTGTTTCCTACTGAAGATGCCATTGCTGATTGCCCTACTGACCTCACTGTGGTTGTAGGGAAGCGGATTTTCCGGATCGATATCGTTACTGCCTTGCATTGTTTTAAATGCAAGGCATATGGCCACATCCAATCACGTTGTCCACATGTATCTGCCAAGCCACCTATTTCCATACCACCCAAAGTCAACACCCCAGCCTCAACACCAGTTTCTCTGGCCACACCAAGTTCGGCTCCACAGACGTCCTTGATCCCTTCTACTGTTGTTCCAGATGCTTCTCCCCCAGCAGATGATGATTTATCATCAGTCTCCAAGTCTTCGATATCTACTACAGGAACTTTGGCCACCTCTCCATTGTTGGACCCACTTGCTGCTGTGGTACCTCTACGTTCTACGGAGGGTATTATCTCAGAAAAGGAATGGCAACCCCTCCGTCGTGTTGCTTCATCTTCTTCCCTTGGATCCCCTAATGTGGAGTCAGATCTAGTTGTCCTACACCCACCAGCTTCTCCCGGCGTTCCCACGTTGAAACGTACCAGACAGAGTTCCATCTCGCCAGTGACGTCTTCTCCACGCTGCTCTCGTTCCCGTTCGCCAATTTTTTTTTTTTGATTGGAAGTTTAACGACCACCGTGAGCAACTCAATGGGCTATAAGCAGTCGCCCGTCCCTAATTTAGGGTCACTAGTTCCAGGGAAGGGAGAGAGCCAGTGCCGTAAGACAAACACAACATCCATGCCTGACCGGGATTCGAACCCGGACCCCTTACGGACGAATGATCAGAGACCAGCGCCTTGGACCACTGCGCCACAGGGGCGGCATTCGCCAATTCGACAGTCTTTCTCTCCAACAGCAGTTCCTACATCTCTTAAGTCCCCAGCTGTTCCAAAATTATTGGATCAAAAAGCTTTCGCTGAATATCTGGAAACTTTCCCTGCATTAGACAGGCCGCTGGCGCCCTCTGATCTTGCTCTCATCATACTCAATCAACCGTCCCGTCCTCTCAAGCAGCGAGACTGCGTTCAATCACGTAATGCTCAGCTTCCTACTATTATCACCCAACTTCAGAATCTACTTGCTCTTTTGCCAAAAATTGACACAGTCACTAATGCGCAGACATCTAACTTAAAGAAACGTGTAACCAGTCTTCACAGAAGTGCTGATAGTAATATTCAACCACTACAACCTCTTTCAAGTTAAAATTACTTTCTTTCAACTGTAAGGGATGCTCCGTCCCTCCTACCAATGCGTTAGTGTTTGAAGACATTACACCGCATGATGCGGATATATTATTGCTACAGGAGACTAACTGCCATCCCAACACCCCATACCACCGGTGGCGATCCTGGCCATTTCAATTCTACCATGCCCATCGACTTAGTCTTCACGCAGGACTTGCGGTGGCCATCCATTTTCGTCTTCGATCCTTCATTACTGATATCACGGTCAAACCGATTTATCGTGACCTCCTGCAGCTTCTGTCTTTCCGACTTCACAACTTCCGATACCATAATTTCAACATCTATGTTTCCGGCAATCAACAGTATGCAGACTGTCTTTTTGAGCATTTAGTTTCCTGTGTTCAAGGTCTTCCGGCCACTGGTATTGTCATCTTAGGTGGTGATTTTAACTGCACGCTTGACCCATCCCTCGACAGATCGGACGGTTCCACGGATACCAGGTATTTTCTGACCAGAGCACTTACTACAGCCATCAACCAGCTACAACTCCAAGATTATTTTCGACACCTGTACCCATTTCTTCGTTCGTACACCTGGCGCTCCTACTCCACTTCTTCCCCTACAACTGCCCGACTTGACCGGTTTTATGTTTCTTCAATTCTTCTTCCTTCAGTTATCTCCCTTTCTCACACACCGACAGTTTCTTCCGATCACAGCTGTGTCGTAATGTGTCTTCACACCAGTCCATCTCCTCGGCAATACTACCGTACTTGGACCCTTGATGATGAACTTTTACTTGATTCAACTTACGTAAATTCCATCCAATCGCAGCTCCAACAAGCCTCATATACGCTCCCTTTTGCTTCTTGTCCCTTGCAACACTGGTTAAATGTCAAATCCCAAATTCTTCTTTGTACCAAACAATATTCCCACGAAAAACCTACCACCGCCTCTATGAAGATTGATGCTGCACGCTCGATTTTTTCCACCCTAGATCTTGATTCTCCGCTGTTTTCTCATTACCAAGCTGAACTTCGTGCCTTGCTACTTCCTGTCTCCCAACAAGCTCTTCACCGCCTCAAGCTCCTTTATCTCCAGCCAAATGACTATCTATGTGAAAAGGTTCAACAACTGGAATTCCAAAAACGTTCTGCTCATCACCTCCGTAATCTGAAGTTACCCGATGGAACTGTTACTAATGAGCGCACTCTCATTTGCTCCGGTGTTAGAACATATTTCCAGTCACGCTTTGCTCAGTTCCAGTCAAGTTCTCCGCATGCTGATTCGATTCTTCGTGCCTTACCACATATTCCATCGCATCTTGTTACATCTCTTTCTATGCCTATCACCCCAGTAGAAGTAGTACAGTCACTTGCCTTACTTAACTGTCACTCGTCACCTGGTCCTGACGGGTTGACAGTTAATTTCTTTCGTACGTTTTCCTCTTTCTTACACCCTCTGTTACTGCCTTGCTTTACAGCTGCTTTTTCCTTATCTGTTCTTCCCCCAGCTTTTACTCTAGCTCACATCATTCTTCTTCCAAAGAAGGGGTGTCTGCTGGAGTTGGATAACTGGCGTCCTATATCCATTTTAAATGTTGACTACAAGATTTATACTAAAATACTCTCTCTTCGATTGAACCCTGTCCTTCCCACCGTCATACATCCCGACCAAACGTACACCATCCCTGGCCGAAGCATTCATACTAATATTAATCTCCTCCGTGACTCATATTGCCTTGCCTACCTTTCCTCCGAACCTTTAGCCTTCCTCAATCTTGATCAGAGGCAGGCCTTTGATAACGTGAGTCATCAGTGGCTTGCCTCTGTTCTCTCTGCCTTCGGTTTCCCATCTGTCTTCATCACAGCCATCCTTGCCCTGTACCAGGACTCAGTTGTCCATATCCGGACGGCCTCCTTCCTTACAGCCCCCGTTCCGTTTCGTAAGGGCATCCGTCAAGGATGTCCTCTTTCCGGACAACTTTTCTCTCTGGTCTTTGAGCCTTTTCTTTGCTCTATCCGTTCTCTTCTACAACCTCCCCCCTCCACCATTCAGCATAGCACGAGGCACCATTCTATCGTTCTTACTGCCTACGCCGATGATCTCACAGTTCTCATCCGAGAAGAATGTCAATTCATAATTGTTCTTGCATGGTATCAAGTGTATGCTGCGGCTTCCGGCGCTTCGTTAAACCTTTCAAAGTGTACAGGCTTGTGGTGTGGCTCCTGGAGACATCGCCCCGATACACCGTGGGGCGCGCATTGGACTTCCACCAGTCAAAAGATTCTTGGGGTGCACATTGGCAGCCGGGTCTCAGCAGCGGCTGCCACTTGGAAACCCCTCGTCAGGAAACTACGTCACCCCGTGCTTACTGGTCCAAGCTCAAGTGCTGTTTGACCTACCACAGTCGTGCACGGCTTTCTGTCACCCACATCCTCTCGTTAGTTTATCATTCCTGGATTGCACAACCACCACCAGCCTACGTTCAAACTGCAACAACATCAGCAATGCTCAGCATTGTTTGGTCATCTACTCATTGGTTATCTTCCTCAGTATTGTCTCTACCTTCGACTTGTGGTGGCCTCAATATGCCAGAGATTACCATACGTTATAAAGCTGTAAGAATGTTCAATTTCCTCCTTTTGACAGTTCAACCAGACTTTTCCGCTTCCATTCTTCTGCTTAATGTTCTGACTTCCCCCTTAATTCCTGCCTCACCGTCCATCTTCTTCTCAAGATGGATATTCACACTGTCATTCCCCCCGATTTCCTCTAGTCTACCATGAAGCTGTTCAGTTCCTTCGTTCTTTACCGCTCATTCGTCAACCCCCTCTTCCACCCTTGATCTTCTTTCCGAGCCTCTTTTTTCTCCTCCGTCCTCCACCCCACTACTGCCAACCTTTTCTTTTTCCCCGCATGGCTACACGCTGGTTTAGTCACCGTTTCCCAACTGGTCCTCCCCGATATTTCATGGAAACCCGTTTCCGAACTTTTTCCCACCCTACCACCCTCGCCCGAACTTTCTAATAACTTCCTCTAACTTAAACATGCTCTTCAATCACTTTTTCCATCCCTAGTCGATTCCTCTGGCCTCCTTTCCGTTTCCTCTGCCTCTCTCCCTTTTCCGTTCTTCCTTCCCTTTTCCGGTGATCTCCTCCCTCTCCACAGTCTTTCCACCCGCACCCTGTACCGTTTTCTCCGTTCTTCTTCTGCGGTACCTTGCCCTATTCCCTCTGTTCCTTCTTGTGCACTAACCTCAGTCTGGTCTACTGCCCAACATTCACCGGCCCTCTCCTCAGAAATTAATGTGCACTGGAGGTTTTTGCACAATCGACTGCCTGTCCCTTCCACTTTGTTCCGGAGAAATATGGTATCATCAGATCTTTGTCCTTTTTGTAACGTCGTTGGAGACGTCTTACACATGTTTGTTTACTGTCCGACGCTGCTCCCACTATTTCACAGTATGTTCCAACTTGCACATCCTTCTTGTACCAGTGATCTCACCCTAGAAGATTATCGTTTCCTCGGCCACAGTTCTACAAGTTTCTCCTCTATTTTACCAGTTTGTTCGTATTTATTTATTCTAGCTAAATATATTATTTTCTCTCACCTGCTACAGTTACAAGATCCAGATCCTATCACATTCTCTACCTCCTTGGTTGCACACTACCGCAACAGGGTTAAAGCCAGACTCACCCTGGAATATTCCTTGGCGAAAGATACGGCACGGTTACCTGCCTTCTTCACAACATGGTCGCCGTGTCGTCCTTGGTTTCAGTTTTCTAGTGCCCAGACTGTTCATTTGCTGTTTTAATAAACCTACGTCGGTACTTTCAATTTTTACTGTTCCCTCACCATGTTTTCTCCTGGAACTGGATTGTGTTTGCTTCCTGCTGATGTCACCTTTTGTACACAGTTATCTTCATCTGCACAGTGACTCTCTGCCACCAGTGATTCCCAATGTCACTAGAACTGCGCGTTTTTTTCTGTAAATTGTTTCGCTCCAGTGATGTTCCAAGACTTCAATGAACAATTCTCCCAGAGCTACTGCTGTTTACAGCAAATAATGCAATGCCTGTCATTGCTCATTTGTATAATTATCATTTCATTGTAAATATCTACATTTTTTTTATTTATCCCCTTCTCTCACACTGCGTGTGAGGTTGGGGATGTTCTGTTGTAATTCTTTTAAGTGAATAAAAGCGAATATTGAAACTAAGCGATGGCATCTGATCATTCATCCGAACGGGGTCCGGGTTCCAATCCCGTTGAAGCATGGATATTGTGTTTGTCTTACGGCACTGGTTTTCTCCCTTCCCTGGAACCAGTGACCCTAAATTAGAGACGGGCGACTGCTTATAGCCCATTGAGTTGCTCATGGTATTCGTTAAACCTCCAACAAAAAAGACGCTTGTAGTCTAGTTTGAGGTTCACACTTTTAAAAATATATTTATTTAAAGTTTACAATATAATCCTGGTTGTAGTTTTCAAAATGTATCTTAGTCCTTTATATTTGGTTGAAATGCAAGAAATCACAGAAACCATAATTTACAGGTACTGTTTCGTTTGGACTTCATATTACTTATATTGATTCCGTTGCTGCGCGGGAATTTTTCCGTATATGAGTAAAACGTTCTGATATAAATTTGGTCTTCTAAGAGATTGTAATTTGAGTTCTGTCATAACAATTTGGCTATTTATTAAATTTTACCTCGCTGAGGTTTTTTTCCGTGGGACATATCGGTATCTGTTGTATCATAGTTTCTGTGCGTCGTAGAAATCGTCATTTTTTTAAAATCAAAATGCAAAGTAAGTAGGATGCCAGTGATTTTACTGCAATCGAATGGGATTGGTTATTATCTGTTCAATATAATAGTAATTAGTGACCAATTCAACACTGAAGGATTAATAATTTTTGTTAAAAAGCTCGATGCATCGGTGTGAACAACGAAGTTTCTTCGATGCATCGGTGAAAACCTCGATGTTTTGATGTTTTGCTAATCAGACGAAAACCTCGCACTTTTCAATCCGCAACAGCGAATGGGCAGAAAATTTGGTACATTCTCTGTTCACTATAACGATGATTATTCACAAACTCAACATCGAGTAACGAACAGTATTTGTTAAACCGCTCGATATACCGGAGGAAACGTTCATGCTTTTTTGATGAATCAGGTCCCTTATTATTTGAGGAAAAAAAAATTTTCCCCAAGGAATCATCGACTAAAACAGCCAATACAAAGATGATATTTCCTTGCTCTTTATAAGAATGCAACAAAAAGAAATTAATTTACTTTTCGTAGAACATATTCTTTACAATTTCAGACATCTGCCATGAAACCTTGATATTTTTTCAATGTATCGGCTTGTGCAAAATCAAGGTAAACCAAAGATCGTCGGTGGCAAAACATCGAAGTTATTTGCGCATCCCTAATTTGCTGTTGATTTCATGAAGGTATGTTTAAAATTCGGTGCTATCCCCTACTTCTTTCCTGGGAAAAAAATAGTCTGGGTTTATACGCTTCCGCGGTGAAAGCACAACGGCTATACTGAAATTAATGAGCAAAATGCTTTAAAAAGTGCGACTTGTAATGACTGAAGAAATAAGTATGATTATTTTGACACATTTCTATTCCATTTCTTTTGACACATTTTTACCATCGTTCTGGCAGTTTAAAAATACCCTTGCGGAAGAACTCCTTTCCCGTTGAGCGAAGGCACTGTCGTGTAGTTATATGTGTATTGCTTCCGTGCTCTGGCAGTGTAGGACGCGCATCTGGTCCTTCAGGAATCCAAAAAGATGATAGACGGCGTATGCCGGATCTGTCTCTAAGAAGAATGAGGTAAAAAAAGTTCCCATCCGAATTTCTGGATTTTTTTCCGAGATCATGCCAGCAGAGTGGGACCTAGCGTTATCATGCTGAAGGTTGCCTTTCTTCCCCAGCCGTTTATCACTCAATGCACGGCGAACCTTTTCTAATTTTTGCACATAACGAGCTGTATTTACCGTGTGAAAAGGCTCTAAAAGATCAACCAGAATGAACACATCTGCGTCCCAAAAGACATATCCCATAACCTTCGAAGCTGGCGGAACTGTATTAGGATTCTTCCTGCTTGGTAAATTGAGATTATGGCTTTTCATGCTCTGGCGTTTTGTCTTAGGTTCGAAAACAGAGTAATGTAGTTGAACAATTTTATTAGAAAAATGTCCTATTTATTTACCTAAATGAAATTCTAACGTTGTGACACGCTGACACAGTTCTTCCCCCATCCGTAACTCCCTGCCTTTAAGTACTTCAAGTCACCGACCTTGCTTTGCACTACTCACCTCCAAAGCAGTCGCAGTCACGTGCAGGTCCCTCACTGCGGCGGTACTGATTTGAGACCGCTGGGTTCTACACTCCACTAAAATGCACTACTTAGTACAACAAATGGTAATGACACCTCAGTGAGTTCCAATCCACCCGGCTTATATGCCGCTGGCCATAAAACCATGAAAAAATGTCGCTTGAACTAGGGATTTCGGAGAGTGCAGAACATTTATATTTTTCTGGCCATGCCGAACGCTATTTTGATAACTTTTCTTCGGTAAAGTAAACCACGTACTTCCTACGGGAAAATACGTAGGGCAACATAACGAAACCCACGAGAATCATTAGTACTTGGCGAAGTCCAGATTACATTTTAAGGTTTAAAAAATGAAAATGCCTCATATTGAACTGGGTGGGTGGTTAGGTGTGCAAGAAATATTTCAGGGTGTGCTTTCGCTTACACACGCACCCCTTAGCGACGTTCCTGCTTATGGTTAGCAAAAGGCGTACTGAAAACAAATTAAAATGTCGTCTTCGATGAAAGAATGTGTTACGGAATTTTTTAAAAGAACATGATCGATAATCGGACACTCTTTTGGCTAAACTACAATAACGAAGAATGGAAAAACAATATAACCAGCAAAAATAACATCACACTCTAGCATACTGAAGATGTCCTTCATGCAGATAGGATAAGTCTACCGTTATCATTGCAATTAGAATTAACATGACTGAATTTAATAACAACAAAAGCATTTGTAACGCTTTGAAAGGCTTTTGTGCAAATTTAACTATACGTGCAATCGGTTAATTGAATTCGAATTGTAGTTTAAGAATTGTTGCTCGTACTGTTTAGAACACATAAAGTTATTCCTCTTGCGGATCCATTAATACACTTGCTATTATAGGAATTTTTTTATGAGTAACTAATATATAGTTTCTTTATTTTAAAGTAATTTCTGCAAATAATATTGTGAATATATGTACGTAAGTACCTGCTGTGACTTCTGTTTAGCATTGTTATCGAGCTAGGCTGACGTGGTCTAAAATGGCAGGAAATTTGGAGAAATTTCCATTTATTGCGTTTAATTAATTTATTGAAACTGTAGGCGTTTGTTCCTGTGTGACTCTGGGAAAAGCTTGTTAATTTGATTTTTATATTTATTTTCTAATTCATTAATATAATTTACTTTTTAATTCATTAAAATAATTTATTTTTTAATTCATTAAAATAATTTATTTTGTAATTCATTAAAATAATTTATTTTTTAATTCATTAAAATAATTTATTTTTTAATTCATTAAAATAATTTATTTTTTAATTCATTAAAAATTTAATTTTTAATTCATTAAATTATTTTTTTTAATATAAAATAATTTATTTTTTAATGTAAAATTATTTATTTTTTTAATGTAAAATAATTTATGTTTTAATGCATTAAAATAATTTATTTTTTAATTCATTAAAATCCTCTGTTGTGAAAAATGCAAAAACAAACCGCAAAAATGATTTAAATATCGTCTTTATGTATTTGTTCACTTTGAATCATCGTTCTAAATCATATAAAACAGAAAAATAACTACTATTACTACAACGTACTGAGCTTATCATCAGACGTCCACCCGTTTGTTGCCCGGAGGTGCGAGTTTGCACTTACGTTCAGCGCGATAGGTGGCACATAATCCGTTTTCTATGATAAAACGATTCTAACACTTTAAAAATCAAAGATTTTCAACTTCTTCGTGAGTCGCAGGTAATTTTATGACCTTCTGCCAGTTAGATCCACAGCCCTGTCACCATCTGTTCGGAGAGTGAGGAACGGCCACGTATAATATCTCTCATATATATCAGCAAGCGGAATAGCATTTCTATATAGAAGAGTTTTATAGTTCAATCACAGTTTTTGAAAATCCGATCACTGGAGTAGTTGGCTTCTCGCATGGAGAAACTGCGTGAAATGGATTAGTTTGGCCTTGATTTCCTTATGGAAACTTCTAGTGGAAAGATGCGGAACTTTAGATGTATGTATGTTATTCAGTGTACAGAAGTTGTTTCAGATTTTTTGAGAACATCCGGGTATTAATCAGTAAGAAGCGTAAATTCAAATTTATGTTGTTTCGTAGGGGCGACAACAAATGAGGCCGGTATAACACTGCGTATGTTACGGTCAATGTCCATATTATCTGCACCATTACTTTTCATTATGTGCAGTTCTATACAAAGCTTTATAAATCGTAATATCTTGTAAAAAGGTCAAGCAAGGACACACTAGTTTGAATTTACATTAAGGTATTGAATAGTAATATGTGGGGTACTGGCATTATTTAAAATGTATATTTTGACATTGAGATTTTAGCTGCAGTTTACTTATATCAGATAAAAATAATACGGCAACACTGTGGTCTTAAACAATGGAAAACTTTATTTCGATAACAAAAATGTTTACATAGGAATTTCCATGCTCTTTATTCCTGAAATATACATAGGATTTCCATCGTAAACAGAACAAGTTGCTCTTACCTATTCTTTCAAACTCTCAACTTCGTCATCCTACTGCCTCGTCTCACCGTTACTAAACGGTAATTCAAGGAACGAGTCCGCTGCAGATAGAAGTTTGTATTCCATTTTCCACCAGATAATCATCTAAAAGCATTTATTTGCTTAATTTCTCTTCCCAAAACAGCCGCGAAACCTGCTGTTGTGTTGCAAACCCTATAGATAGAAAGTACAAAGCCATTTCTTCAACACCTCTACGCGAGAATAATCGTTAAATGATTCATTGATTCATTGTCAAAGTATATAACAATTAAAGAGGGATCAACTCAATTAATTCCCCAAACTTTATTATTTTCAAAATTTCACATTCGCGGTTTTCTGTTAGTAATTGTAATCCATGTGTTTCTCTAAAATATTGGTTTGAAAAGTAAAAACAATTTTTGCTTTCGAATTTTTGTACTACAAATATGCTAATGAAAATTTAGGTCTTCTTGGTACGTATCATCTTTTCCGTACAATGAGCACATGTGTAGTTTCTTTTGTTGCCTTGTCTTAATTTGTGATTATAACCATGATAAAATGAACAGAGATATTTTAAATCATTTAATATTGGACCTCTCGAGATTTCTAGACATTGAATTGTCAATAAATGCTCTTCTCCATTGCAGCGAAAGGAACGATAACGTGAAGCAACTAAATAAATTCTCATGAAAATTACCTGAGCTTACAATAATTCTTATTCTTGGAAAATATACACATATTCTTTAATATGACAGTTAGAAATGCAGACAGACTCTGTGGGAAGAATGTTACTGACGGATGTTTCAAATCTGTCGAAAAATGAGGCAGTTGTAGAAGATTTGTTCGACTGCAAGTTGCTACCGCTTTGTTTCAAAGTAATGCACGAAAGCACGAAATTCCTGCTCAGCATCAACTGTTCAAGGTGCGTCATAAAAGTGAATAATTGGAATCTGAAATATTTGTATTCACTTATTAGTTGGAAAAAAATTATTAACAGAAAACGTTCTATCTAAAGAAATATCTATTCCTATGTCCAAATCAACTTGGCGAAAACGGATTCACCAGAATTGGTGAATTCTGCTACTGGATGTATTCTGTCAGGCTACGTCGCTTTGTGACGGATTTCTGCTCTAGCCTAAGTTCTGAGAACTTGAGAAATGCTGGGTCATATAAAATGAAGGAGATCGAATTTCGCCGTTTTCTTTTTTTTTTTTTTTTAGCTTTTTCAGTCTTGGATTTTTGTTTGCATCTTAAGACAACAAAATTCACTGGCCGTTAAGGATATCACGACTTCCTTCATGAGAATTCAAAATCTTGGAAAAGTACAATGAGGGCTTGTAAGTATTTCATTTTTATTTGTTATTTACTTTTTGAACTAACTACTATACGGTATAATACTAACAAAGGTAATTTTTTCTTAGACATAATTCAAATTGTTATCTTTAAATTGATATACGCTTTATTATTTTATTTATTAAGCTAGATGGGGGATTTCTTTTTACTATAACTGGATTTCTAAAAATCAATGCCAGAAGACATGATATATCCCTTTCGACATTCTAACTAACGGATCTGGTCAGTTTTTGAGAACTTCGAAAGTTCTGGGTCATACAGTGAGGGTGATTGAATTTTGACATGTATTAACCTTTTATTTCACATTTGGGAAGTGTTCTCATCTTATCATTGCTTTTCTGTATACTACAGTTTTGTCTTGCATTTCTGTTATTTATTCACCCTCCTAGAGTGGTTGGTAAAAATTGGGGCATGTTTAGTTATTTGGTTTAACAGGAGTGGATTTCAGAAGTAAATCCACTTTTCATCCATAGTTTCTGTACGGCTGATCAACGGTAAGAGATTATAATTTTGAAGTTTCTTGCATACCCGTACGAATCGTGGTGCTTGAGCAGGGTTCCTAAAATTCGACACATCGTTTCATTCAGCAGTAGCATTTCTGCCCTTATGCATGGAGTCATAGCGCTGCACGTTGAAAATAACCCGTTCGTTGACATGTGACGTACAGTCTAAATTAACATTAAATTTTATTTGCTTTCTTTTGGTAAATTTGAGTTCATTCTCTTTTAGCGTATTCAACCTTAACGTTATAACTTCTCTCTCGCGGAATGAGATTGACAAAAATTCTGAGGTCAGAGAACGCGACGTGTGCATCTGGAAAGATAAAAACTAGAGATATATAACTTTGAAGCAGCAGCCAAAAGTGTGCTGTGGTGGTGTGATGTTATAATCATGGAAGTTGCGTTACGCTGAAATTGTGTTTACTTGAAGGCTGCGTGTTGAGTTGTGTTTTTATATATAAAGTGTTTGAAGGGAAAGTTTTCTGTTTACTAATGTACATTAATTAGTTTCAAAATAGTGCTGCAGTTATAAATCAAGTTCCGCATGAATAGTGTTTATGAGATCTTGACCGGATAAAGGCTATAACTGTAAATAGCTGCTTTTTGAACTTTATTTTAGTGACGCCTGTTTCACTTAAGATGCGTGGACAAGAAGAAATGACTGCATGTTACGTTTCAAATAGTAAAGAACACTGCAGACACTTTGTCGCTGTTAGCCGTTTGGAAGAACAACAAATCACCCACTCATTATGTTCTGAAAACGGCAATTTATTTGAGATTGTCGATACTGGGATTTTGGAAGTAGCGTGTTAAAAAATCAGTGAATAGTAATTCAGGGACCACCTAGTCGTGAGTCAATATTTATAATCATTAGACCACCAGCGACCCTTGGTGAATTCTGATAATTTTTAAATGTATATAAATATGCTTACTGTTTTTAACTTACTGCAATAATTTTTGCACGTATTCTTGGTGAAAGTAATTTTATTCTGATTAAAAAATTTGACAATGGACACATTTTTAATAAAGGCTGATTACAAGTGGCTTTTTTTTTTATGTCAATTGAATTTTTCTAAACGACATCCTAGATTGACGATGGTAGTTACACCAAACACAATTTAGATAAGAAGAAACATCAACTGAATGGACAGCTTTTAAAATGCTGACTACTTGGTAGAAGACTGCAGTACTCACATGATGCTTTGTTTCTTCAAGCAACTAGTGTTATGTCAAGAAATTCTTCACCTATCGTGAGTATGTATCTCTTAAATTGTACATTCATTCACTCGTTTGAAGGAAACGAATGAATCGCTTATTTCTCGAGAACATTCCTTGTTCCCCAATGAATTTATAAGGTTAAAAGAACGTTTGGAAATAGCTATCAAGGAGAGACTGCTACATAACGTACCTTGATAGGGAAGAATATTTCAGCTTTTGTCGTCCGCAAGTCAGATTTCTAGTTTCTAGTATCCACTTAGTCCACACACCGCTGGTAAGGTAAAGCTTGACGTAACAGACGAAATGAATCATTGAATGTGGTCGTTAATTTCGAGACGAGATGTGCTCATTTTTACCGATCACTCTAATAAAATGCCCTATCTGCATTCGAAGACGGGACTACACTTCCAAAGTGCTACATGTTGCCGAGGTTCTTTACTTTTCCTGTCGTGATTCTCCGCGGGCCGCTAGACGGTATATACCGATGAGCCATTACATTATGACCACTTACCTAATTAGATGTAGGACCATCTTTAGCCCATAAAACAGCTGTCACTCGTCGAGGTATCATTTCGGTGAGGTGGCGATAGATATCCTGAGGTATCTGATACCGTGATCTCAACAGCAGGTCCCCCAGTTGCCCTACATTTCGAGGTGGTGGTGATTTAGCGCGAATCCGTTTTTCCAAGTCGAACCACAAATGTTCGATTGGGTTCATGTCAGGTGAATTTGGAATTTGGAGGCCAGTGCAAAACCGAAAGTCACCAGCATGTTCCTCGAACTCTTCCTTGACGATTCTGTCAGTGTGACATGGCGCATTATCCTGTTGGTAATGGTCATCACCTGACGGAAAAAACAATTGCGATTAATGGGTGAACTTCGTCAGCAACGATCTTTAGATATCTGAGAGCTGTATAGGATTGTGATATTGGGATAATGGGTTATAACCTGCCCCAAGAAAACATCGCCAACAGCCCAACACCGCTGCCGGCCTGTTTTTGCCCAACAGTGCATTCAGATGCCACAGCCTCCGTTGGTTCTCGGCGTATCCGCGCTTGGCCGTCTACGTGATGCACAAGGAATCTTGATTCGTCAGACCGGACCACTTTCTTCCAATCATCCACGGTCCAATCTCGATGACCTTGGGCCCATTTTCTGCGTTGCTACGCTTTACAACCGTAGGGTGAGGAAAAGTAAATGCTCCAGCTTTTCCCGTCCGTATGTCCGTCTATCGGCACGATAACTCGCGTAAAAATGGTTCGATTTCGATGAAATTTTAGTGTGTGGTAGGGCACCTCTGGGGACGAACCCTATTGAAAATGGACGAAATGGAGTCAAAGGTCACGGCATATGAGCGGGATCCATTCCATTACTCTTAACTTGCGTAAATATGGTTCGATGTCAATGAAACTTTAGTATATTGAAGGGAACGACCTGGGAATGAACCCTATTGAAAATGGGTGAAGTGGGGTCAAAGGTCAGGACATACGAGCGGGATGCATTCCATTGCCTTTAGGCGTCATAACGTACGTAAAAATGGTTCGATTTCGATGAAATTTTAGTATGTGGTATGGGGCCACCTGGGGACGAACCCTATTGAAAATGGACGAAATGGGTCAAAGGTCAGGACATAGGATCAGAATCGATTCCATCGCCTTTATCCCATACTATTTATTAAAGGAGCTATTCTTGTATATATGTAAATTTTATTTTAAAAACGGCTCTAAGGATTTTGATGAAAGTTGTTAAACTACCGTTTTCTGGTACTAGTAATCGATTTAGCTTGATCTCGACTTTAAGAAAATTCGTTTAGTGCGTTAAATAACCACCCCGAATTACCACGTTTTTAGTGTAATGGCGTCCTATTAATGTTACCCATGCTTAGAAAACTTATAACGTCACAATCTCGCAATTGAAATGCTGGCGCGCGGTCACGCCATCTGTCTCATTACGTCACGCGTTGTGTGTGGATCCTATTAAAGTTTTATGACGTCACACTCTTTCGAGCTGATAGTCCCTCTTCCTATTGGCCTCATTACGTCACGCGTTGTGTGCGTATGTCCGTCCGCAAGATAACTCGAGTAAAAATCGTTCGATTTCAATGAAATTTTAGTATGTGGAAGGGGAATACCTGGGAAAGAACCCTATTGAAAGTGAACGAAATGGGGTCAAACGTCAGGACATAGGAGCGGCATCACTTCCACTGTTCTTATGCATCATAACTAACGTAAAAAGAAAAAGGGTTCGATTTCGATTAAATTTTAGTATGTGGTAGGGGACCACCTGGGGACAAACCCTGTTGAAAATGCGCGAAATGGGGTCAAATGTCAGGACATAGGAGCGAAATCTCTTCCATCACCATTTTGCGTCATAACTTACGTAAAAATTCTTCGATTTGGATGAAATGTTAGTATGTCGCCTGGGGACGAATCCTGTTTGAAATGGGTGAAATGGGGTCCAAGGTTAGGACACAGGAGCGAGATAGATCTATTCCATAGCCCTTATGCATCATAACTTACGTAAAAATGCTTCCATTGTGATAAAACTTTATCATGTTATTTCGGAGGTATGCTGAACAGGTTCTGTTGAATATCATCGAAATGGGTTGAAAGTTCAGGGCACAGCACTGAGATTTATTCCTCAGCCATTTTGCTCATAACTTGAGTGATAATTTGAGTAGTGAGTTCTGGTATGTTGGAAAGCGTATCATAATCAATGCATTGCATGATATTACTAACTTGTTGGCGATAATGTGCAGTGAGCACGGGGACCTGGCTGGGTCTTAGGCTACGTAGGCCCATCCGCAAAAGGCTGCGATGAACTGTGTGTGTGCTACATTTACCTGATCCCCATTGTTGTAGCTCGAGATTATATGTCGCACTGTGGTCCTGTGATCGCTGTGAAAAATGCGCGACAGTCTCCGCTGCCCTATGGCATCAATGGGATGAGGACGACACACGGTTTGGCGACGGTTCGTCGTTTGGCCATCTCTGCACCACTTTTGATACGTACTCACTACGGCGGCACGTGAACAACCCTCAAGCCGCTCCGTTTCCGAGATGGTAGTACCGAGGCCACGTGCCATCACAATTTGTCCCTTATCAACCTCCGATGTGTTCCACAACCAAATGCAAAAGAGCGCATATGTACTTGCGATTACAGTAATAACAGATTTCCCTAAAATCACATAGTGTTCTTCGTTTCTTTGGACTAATTTTAAAAACAAAGTTCTGTTGACTTTTTAAACGTGCTTGGGTTTAGGAGGTATAGAGGTAACTAATCCCGTTTTTCGTTGGATTCAACAGGATGATTTTACTGAGCAATCATTTATATTGTCGGTTCCCTGGTTAAATCAATCTTTAAAACAAAGAACGTTATTATTTAGATGACAGAGAAACATACGACAAAATTGTAACTTTGAAATGCCCTCTTCTGTTTCTGTATCGGGCGCTGCAAAAATTAAATGGGAAATCTACTCAGAACATCACATTTGCGCAATTAATTAGTTCTGCAGTACGTGTTTCCAAATCAGACAGCAAATTTTTCAACACATCAACTTTGATCACATGTTTTATCATATCGGTTCGGAAGTTACAAGAATTACTACGAACATTTTTAGTCTGATCATTCGTCCGAAAGGGGTCCGGGTTCCGATCCCGGTGAGGCATGGATGTTGTGTTTTTCTTACGGCACTGGCTCTTTCCTTTCCCTGGAACCAGTGACCCTAAATTAGGGACGGGCGACTGCTTATATCCCATTGAGTTGCTCACGGTGGTCGTTAAACCTCCAATCAAAAAAATAAAAAAAACAATTAAAAAAAAAAAAACAATTTTATTTAATGCAGTCTATGAACCCAAATTTTGCTCCCAACGCAATCAACATTTCGTTCGCATATGTAAAAAAGATTTGGGGGAAAGATTATGTGCTGCAAATAAATGGTAAATCCTGCCAGATTTTTGCGTAAACGCCAAAGTACACTTTTTAAAATTCTGTGCTGGCAGTTAACATTACCGAAAAATAAAAACGAGGTAAGAATAAAATAGAAATGTTCAACATGTCAGTATTTGCAACCAAAAATGAAAAAAAAATATATTCTTGCGTTGAGCTTCATAAAGTTGGTTTTACCGTACTGTAGATAACAGAAGAAACTTCTCGCCCTTTTGTAAGCAGTAATGGCCCTAACGTTTAATTTGTTCATATACTAACATGTATAGCTTCTATTTTATTTCCATAGTTTTTTAAACTCCACATCCGCGGAAAATGTACTCAGATAAAAATGTGTAGCATGCATGTTTTGTAATATGTTCATTCAGTTTTATTTTCTGTTGAAAAACAACAGGTATTGTTGCAAAGAAACATGAGATTGAAAATGCTTTTAGCTAACTAATTGAAAAAGAAATTACATTTAAAAAATTTTAAATTATTTTCTCACTTCCATTAAATTTGTACGAATTTCTATGATCATGTTACATAACTTGTTAAATGTCTCCTGAAAATGACCGCTACAATGGTCATTTATTTCCTCATTTATTAAAACAAAAGCACGTGAAAAATGAATGGCATAAAAGTATCACCATTTCTGCGAAATGAGAGAAGTGCTGAAATAGCAATTGGCACGTGGACCGACATTTATTACTCAGCGTAGAAAACTGAATATCAAATTTATAACGCTAAAATATAGGGACAGAGCTCACTCACGAGTTCGTTTAGCTAGCAATTAAATAATTCGGCAATAACACTTTGTGTTAGAGAGGTGTGTCTCATGATTCAATTATTAGCAGAAGTAACAGTTTTTTTACTCCTTAGCCAAACTACTGCTTAGAACCATCATTATAAGAGCAAAACTACACTAACGGGAAACAAAATCCCAACACCAAGAAGGGGTTGTGTTAGATAAACGACAGTTGGTAGGCGGTGAGAGTACATCTGTAAGATGACATGTATGCAAATTTCGCGCTCGGCGCATACATGTGGCGACAGTAGGGCCCCTCGGAACATGCAAAGCAGGTTTGCTGTAAATATGCGCTGTAACGTTCATGAGCGTTGGTTATCGTTGATATTCGACGTAGTGTGTTGATATTAGTCAAGAATGCCTTTAAGAAGACGAAGAAGCCATGACAGCTCACGGAGTTTGAACGAGGTCGTGTAATAGTGCTACGAGAAGGTGGATTTTTTTCCACAATATTGCAGAACAACTTGGCAGAAGTGTAGCCACACTGCATGATTGTTGGCAGCGGTGGTCAAGGAAAGGTACTGCCTCAAGAAAACCGGGTTCCGGACGGCCACGTGGCACTACTGAGAGGGAAGACCGCCGTGTACGGCGTGTGGCCGTGGCGCATCGCACCGCGTCTGCGTCAGAAATTCCAGCTGCAGTTGCCACCACAGTGACACAACGAACTGTTTAAAATCGGTTACTTGAAGGACAGCTCCGAGCTAGACTCCCTGTAGCGTGCATTCCACTTACTCCAAACCACTGCCGTTTGCGACATCAGTAATGTCAAGCTAGAGCTCATTGGAGGACGGAGTGGAGATCTGTTGTGTTTTCTGATGAAAGCCGGTCCTGCCTGGGTGCCAGTGATGGCCGTGTGTTGGTTAGAAGGAGGCCAGGTGAGCGACTGCAACCAACCTGTCTGCGGCTGAGACACACTGGACCTACACCTGGAGTTATGGTCTGGGGAGCAATTTTCGATGACAGCAGGAGCACTCTCGTGGTAATCCCACGCAACCTGACGGCACAGTTGTACTTCGGTCTGGTGATTCAACCTGTTGTTCTGCCATTCATGAACAGCGTTCCAGGGGTGTTTTCCAACAGGATAACGCTCGACTGCATACCGCTGTTGTAACCCAACATGCTCTACAGAATGTCGACATGTTGCCGTGGCCTGCTAGATCACCAGATCTTTTACCAATCGAGCACGTGTGGGACATCATTGGACGACAACTCCAGCGTCACCCCCAACCCGCATTAACCGTCCCTGTATTGACTGACCAAGTGCAACAGGCATGAAACTCCATCCCACAAACTGACATCCAGCACCTGTACGACACAAAGCATGGACGTTTGCATGCTTGCATTCAACATTCTGGCGGTTACCCCGGTTATTAATGTACCAGCATTTCACATTTAAAATGGCTCTTCTCGCGCTTACAATAAGCTGTGATCTTGAAACCGTAATTGATTAAATATGTTACCGATACAAATGTATTGCCGCCATTTCTGTTCTATACAACTGTTTTTTCGTGGTGTTTAGATTTTTTTTCCGTCAGTGGATTTCGTATTTGAAGGCGAGAAATCTGCAAACAGTTATACAGCAGATCCATTTATAAATCAATACCAGAATAAAGCGAAAGCTTCGGGTTCTCTTGCTGTACCCAGTGACAGTGTAGCTTTTGTGTAGTAGCGGTTAGTTGCCCCAATTGAACATATACACCAGCACTGTGGCCTCTGAAATTTTAGAATTTTCGCTCTTTATCTAAGTAGATAAGTACCTGTGTAAGAAATATGGCATCAGATATCCGTAGTGTCTCATTTGGTTTTTGACGAAATGGTTGGGAAGATTTTGACTTGATAAAATGCCGAACTATTCTTTTAGGATTTCCAGCTGACGCAATACCATTTACCACACACACAAGAAGGGATAAACAAAGTTTTACGATCAAAACTAAGATGTCTACAATATTTTCCTTTCCTAGATAAATGAAATACCTTTATGAACTTCTATAAGCAAAATCGTTCACAAACTGTAATAGTCAAAGACTTCGAAAGCACTGGCGAGCCTCCACTTTTCGTAGCATTTTATTTACTGGAACTTATATAACTGGGTTCAGGAAAAGACTGAAACTCTCTAAAACGTATCTAAAAAGGAAGGGCGTTTTCGACCAAAAAGTTATTTTTATGTTACTTGAGAGCAAATTTTTAGAACCGGAAGTACTGTTATGCTAACGTTAACTTAAATGTTTAATTGCATTACAATTTTATTGAATATGAACGCTGAAATTTGATCCTGTACATAAATCAAAACAGAAATTAAAATTTCAATTATTTAAAATACTTAAAATGGATCTAGCCACACGTGTTTAGTTCAAGCGTCCGGCACAAAGGTAATAACATGGCAGAAAACACCGAAGGAGGTTTTCTTTTGCCTCAAAAATCTGAAATTATGCATACATGATGCTGTCATACAATTTGATGATAACTTACAAGGTTGTTTGAAAGTACTAGCTAAGTTGAACATTAAAAATCTAATATTTTTTATATTACAGGGATAGATAGCATTCGAATCCATGACTGGAAACGGCATGCAACCCCTGTTGCAAGAAAACGTAGAAAAGTGTTATGAGCAGTCAGGATGAAAAGAATAACTGTTTCGCATAGCAAAGAAGGAGAAATCTATAAAACAGATGCACTTTAGCGTTTAATTTTGATTTTTAAAGTAAGATTTGTGTTAAAAAGTTACTTTTGGCTTTTGCTCGTAACGAATTTTTTTATATTTTGCCTTCATGCAAAACATCATAACGCAAAATATTATGCTTGAAAATGCCATGACAGTTGACAGGAATATATTGCAGGAGAATATAAAGGGAATAGACTATTCCCACGATTGTACATTCATTGTTTTTTATTTTTTATTTTTACGGTATGAATTGTGAATTGCTGCAAATTTTGAATTATTTTCTTTTTCGGACGTAATTTAACTTCTGCAGATTTTTAACTTCTGCAGATTTTTAAATAACTGTGCTATTATAATGGGAATAGTCGGTTCCTTCGAGGATGTTATTGTAATCCATATAAAATTTACAAAATGAAAATTGATTTGATTTTGATTTATCATGTTTTGCGGGTGTTAATTTTTTAATATTTTTGCTTAACTTTCGAGCTAAATATGAAAAAAAATCAGATCCTCTTTTTTAATGGTATTCCATGTTTTCAGCTATATTCCATTATAAAATGTAGAAAAGAAAAACAATCAAATAATTTGGAAAAATCCTCTCGGAATGTGTACGGAGACCCTAAGTGAAAGAACTGATTCGTTTTATTGTATTTAGTCCAAGGAAATAATGCTTTTTTCTAATAAGGTGAAATTATCACTGTCTTGCAGGTCATTATCGAAATAACTCATAATGTAAGTCAGAAAGCTGTACGTAACATTTTTCGTACACTACTGAACTGTTATTATCATTCAGCTGATTAGGGAAGAATAAATACGTGCCAAAAAAATTTAGATTTTGCAAATGAGTATTCAGCTGCTGGATAATTTTATTGTTCGTAAAAGAATATGCAATTATACAGTACCATATATATATATATATATATATATTGCCAGAGGGATGGACCACCGATGGATAAATTAAATTCTAGAGTGTATTCCAAGGGACAGGAAAAGACCCAGAAAAAGGCCACACAGGGGATGGGTGGATGAAATTCGAAAGTATGCGGGAGTGATATGGAGGAGACTGGCGCAAGATAAACCGTTGTGGAAGAAACTTGGGGGCGACCTTCATCCAGCAGTCGGTTGTTAATTGTTGACAATGATGATGATTTATTCATTTATTTATTTAATCCTTAGTCATTATCAGCTCATTGCTGGAAGAACGTATCTCAAAGTATGTTCCAGAATGATCATCTTGAGCTAGTCTCCTCCATGTCACTCCGGCATGCTTTCGAATTTCATCCACCCATCTCCCACGTGATTTTTTCTGGGTCTTTTGTTTGTCTCTTGGTATACAGTCTAATATTTAAGTTGTCCGTTATTTAAGTTGTCCGTTGGTGGTCCGTTCTTCTAGCAATATGTCCATTCCATTGTCATTTCAGGGATTTTACCTTCATCATGATGTCTTCCACTTTTGCATATCTTTCCTGGTTTCATCAAGCATTTAACTCTTCATGTTCCTCTTAGTTGTCTGCAACCTCTATATGTCTTTTTTAGGATTCGTGTCTCTGTTCCGTAGGTAAGAACTGAAAGGATGTACTGACAAAACACACTTTTGTTTTAGGACATGATGCTATATCGCTTGCTCTTAAAAATGTTAATAATAATGTTTCTTCCAAAAGAACCCTAATAGAGTTTCATGCACCAATTAATATATATATATATATTAGTGTTTTGGCTTATATATACGATGAGCCAAAACAGAGAAAATTAGTGCCACAGCGAAGGGAGTGCAGCAACCTATTTGACAGGAAAAAACTTTGCAACCAAAGACCCTCGATGACCAAAAAGGAAGAAACAATGAGGCGATATGTATACACACGCATTGGGTGGCATGTCGTGGTGATATGGGGCAGACTGGCTCAACATGAGAAACCGCTCTGGAAGAAATTTGGGCAGACGTTCATCCAGCAATACGTCAACTGACTGCTGGAGGAAGATCTCCCCATGTTTCTTTCACAACTACCTGTCTTGAACTTGTCTCCCCCGTAACTCCGACATGTTTCTGAATTTCATCCACCCATCTCTGACGCTGCCTTCAGTTTTATAAGACGTTTTAAATGACAGGAAATTAAGAAAAATTAAAAAGCAAGAAACGTGAAAGGGGAAATGTGATGTTTTTCTTTGCGAGCAAATAGTTTGGTGGGCAGGCTTGGCGTAGAACTGTTTTTAATGCAACAAATTTCCAATATGACAAGCAGATACTCTACTAGTCATATCAATTTGAAAACCTTACCGATCCCGCAAATAATTGCATTTTTCCTCTGTGTATTTTCTCTAAATTCTTTAAGTTACTTGAAGTCAAAAGGACGAGAATTTATGTTCATAAATTTAAAACTACGGAATGTAATATAGTGACAAAAAACACATCGTTCTAATTTAAAAATTAAAAAAATAATATTCCCCGATAATTCGTTCACCTACGAAAGAGTAACAGCAGGTAGAAGAGATATTATGTCCGCATTGTTTTCATGCAAAACCTCGTTCAATATCACGAAGATTTGCAAATCCATAATTCAGAATTGTTCGAAGGATATAATTCGTCTAATCGTTAGAAAATACTTATATTGCCACGCGCATTCGTGTATAAAACTCAAAAAAGGCGGCTATTATCTTTGTATAGTTGAAGATTTTCCGCGTTAAAGTCCCTGTTATACGAAACTACGAACAGCCCCGAGCATATATGCTGCCCACTTGTGTTTGTTTAGCTTTGTTCTTTCAGCCGTAGACGGAAGTACAAGGAACAAAGAGATACTTCCTAGAATGGTGCCCGCGATTTAAACCGTAAATGACCTCCTTGTGACAACGTCGTTATTGTGGTGACCTTAGTACAGGGGGATAGCAGAGGATCCCAAAAACTTCTTGCCGAACTTTGTCGGCCTGTGATGCAGGCCGACAAAATTCGGATGTAATTTAGTTAGTTACCCTTGCCACCCAGAGGGTTACTAAATCACATAGGTGCATCAGAGAAAGGGTTTGAATCACTATCAATGCTCGAGGTAATTTAAGTCTCAAATGTGTTTTCTTCCGAGATGTTCAAGTTCGAATTTATGGCACATTTCCTCCCGCCAAAATTCAACTCGAAAACTCCAGTTATATAAATTCCTTTTCACTTTAATCACGCGGCATGCTAATTGAATTTCTAAAAGGGAAAATCTCTTTATTTTTCGTTACTGTTTTCAGGAAATAAATTTAAGGGTAATTCCTAAAGCATTGGAATCACTGTTTCCTGTACGTCGGGAAATTTTCAAATTACACATATTTGAGTTTTTCACAAAAAATCTGGCAAAAGTCAAGTCAAGACGGGACATAAATCATTACCAAAAAAGCGAATATGGCAAAGTGCTCCTAGAATACAATTTTTAGTATAGATCTTTTCCAAACCATGCGCTAATGTATGTAGAAAAAAAAAAGACATCGCATTCGTTATTTATTAAGAAAAATTATCTGTAATCAGAAATAAGCGAAAACGGTTATCAGTCAGAATTTTCTTGTAAAGTACAATTTGCAAATAACGCACAGTGCAGATTTCACTTAAAATATTTCTTATATTCAAAAATTCGTGTTTGAGTATTTGCATTTCCAGTAGTTTGTTCAAAAAATATAATATAAAAAAGTAATTTTTCCGTCGAAATTTTCATGACTTTTTAGAGTAAAATATTCAAGTCAGTTTCGTTGTCATTTCCTGCCCTCTGCAGAAAAATTAGTAGAGACCATTTATATTGTTTGTGACTGCAGTCATAGTATTTCAACTGCGAAAGGAATCCATTCTTCCGATAATTTTTCAGGAAATGAAATTCAAGGCTGTCCGTAAAAAACTGAAATTATTACTTTCCTGTATGTCTGGAAGTTTCCAAAATACATATCCTTCAAGCTTTGCATAAAAATCGGAAAATTTAAGGTTTAATTCCGAACTTAAGGCGCTATATAAATTTCGAAATTGGCAATGGCTCCGCACAACCACAATTTTGGTTTATAGCGTTTACAAACCAAAGGCGTTACATGCGTGAAAAGGAAGTTTGATGGAATACAACAGGTTCACAGGTATAAATTTGGCATGATTGAAATTATGTTTATTTATTTATTTCCAGTTTTAGCTTTTATATGAAATATTAGTACAATTAATAGAATTATTAACATATCAATCTAGGAAATGATGAAACAGCAAGGAGAATCAAGGAAAAGGTCTACAGAGTGACCTGACTTAGCCTTGAAACCCTGAAGTCATAGTCACGCCGTCTAAAAGAGCCCAGCGTTTGAAAGATCATGAGGAGAAAATCGAAGTATCAGGATAAAAAAGCAATGTTCATATTACATTATTCCCCCACCCCTTTCGAGCTTGTTGTTACTCCAATCCCCTCCCCTTTTTTGCAAATTATAAAAAGATTATTGATGTGCAAGTAAGTAGGTTTTTAGTTTCTTTTTAAATAAATTATAATTGTTAATTATAGTTATTTCAGAATGTAAATGATTCCAATAGCTTGTGCCCTGATCATTTATGCTTTGCTTAATCAGTTCAGGTTTTGGCTTACATGTTTTAATAAGAGTCTTTTTTCTGGTATCGTATTTATATGTTGTAACACTATGGATATCGAATATTTCACAATTGATATTGTTACTACCCCCCCCTCGGGCCGCCGGATTATCGAATAAAAATAATAAGCTTTAAGAATTTAGATGTCAGGATGTCAGGCAATGGCTGACGGCCCGGAGGTAGACAGTAGAATTTAGAATAATATTTGTGAGCTCTTTTTATCGCCAAAATCTTATGTACTGGTGAAAAGAATTTATCCTGCAATTTAGCCAATTAAAACCAAGAAATTCTGACACTCATTAATTAGTCATGCAACATCAGGACTGGCACGAGACAAGAGACATTTAATCAATTAACAATAAAATATGAGGATAATGATGAAGACGTCTATGTACAGAGGATTGTGAAGGAGGGGCGTCAAGTAGACTCGCCCCTTTCGGGATAGCTCTGAGGCTGAATTTATCATTAAAGTCAATGATTATTTGTTGACCTATACAGTCCGGCTTTAAAAACAGTTCTCAGCCGACGAGAGTCTATTGGCTGACCGGAGCCAATCTAATCACAACTGGCATGCATACATAAGTTCTGTACTTACAGATATGCTGTTTCCTCAGGTATCCATGTTTGTTGTATTTATATTCGAAGCGCATCTGTGTGATGACACGCCCATTACAGAACGCGCACTATAACCAATGGAGAGGGGAGTCGAACCCCATCTCCCACTTCTCTCGTGCACTGCATTCACCTGCATGAAATCATGGACGCATTTATGCGCACCAACGTCGTGGTGGAACGAAGCCGCTGACGTGTAGAAGGATCCGTTTGTCTCTCCAAAGGTGATTCTCGCATACATCACCGGTCGGCATCTCCGTCATTCGGGGCTGTAATTCCATCACATCGTGTGACCTCCGGGATACTGGCTTCCTCTTACGTGCAATCTAGCACCAAGAAAAGAGGTATCGTCCTCTCTCCTATTTCTCGCGGTAATATCAACCGCTCGGCCGCTCCTTGTATAGCTAGCCGGCATCTTCGGTCAGAAGCTCTTCCTTCGAGCTGGATCCGCTTCACCGAGACCCGTTCCCTTCACGGCTCGGAACCAGACTATTCTTTTTCGCTTGTTTACATCATTCACAGATTCCTTGTTCTTCTTCTTAAGGGTCTGTTTAAACTCTCTTGTCAGCCTCAAAGCATTTGGCGCGGTGAAGTGGTATATAATACATGCCTCTGCATTCGGAATATGTGGTGGGTCCCACTTCCTGAAAGTTCGGAAAACACATAACTTAACTAACACTCCTTTGTCCTGCCAAGGTTCGGAGTAGCAAACGCCATAAGTTTCCTGATCTGTTGACACATTAATGGCTATCCGATTTGACCGACACGCACTAAGGGGGCGAAACATCGTGTTCGACCGACACGCACTAAGGGGGCGAAGCATCGTGTTCCCCACAGCAGGCTAGGATTTCTCCCTTCCAAGAAAAAGGTCTCTTGTCTGTGTTCTCCTCTTTTGAAATGCGGGAGACCACTGGCTGTTAATTTTCACCCAATAATTAATGCTGTTCCCGCCTATTGCCAAACCTGCTAATCGAATTCATTTTAGTACCTAAAAGTCGTAACACTGCCCCCAACGAAACAAGCGAATGTCCCCATTCGGCCTATAGGTCTACCTCTGACCACTCAGGTGCCAACCATCGGGTGCTACCTTCTGAAAGGGTGGAGCCTGTTAATTCAATCCACACGGCTCTACCAATCGCTTAATTTTTTTCCGCACAGCATGTTATCACTTTCACTCTGGGCACATGCGGCTCCTCCCAAATTTTTTTCGTAATTTAGGGAACTCCCCTTAAATGTTTTCCAAGACCATCAAGAATTGTTCACAAATTTCCCCTTCAACTGACGTTGAAGTGGTATCACACCATAAAACACAGCACCAAAGTAGCACTACACCACCACTACACAAACACTGTACAAGCACTACACCAGCACTATACAAACACTGAAAGCAAATACCACACTAGGGCAAGTTCATATCACGCCTCAGCAAAAGAAACGCTTTCCTTTTTGCTTGGGATTCCTCATCTCAACGCCTTCACCTCCGGAGCCATCAGAGAAAAATTCAAACATTCGGGTCCCCACAGTACCTACACTGAATCACTGGCGCAACAGCTACATTACCAACACCTGGCAAACCACATCGCCATCCCAAGGAAATCAACCCAATTTCCTTAACAGCCTAATACCAGGATGCTTCCGACATCCAAAATTTACACAGGGCTCACTCCCTGAAAACATTGTAAACACCCATGCACAACAAACACATTGCTAGGTACGTTTCAGACTCAACGTCTACGGCTGAACAAAATTTAGTAGTGCGGTAGATACGGCATCGATATCCGTTAACTTCGCTCGTATCGAAATTTCGACAGCTCACCGAGAACACCTGTCTCCTTCCGACCCAGCCACTGTACCACGCCCACGAGGGAAACCTCTGCCTTATCCATCCGCGTACCGAATTTCCTTGCTGCAGGTCCAAGCGTCCACCATTCCGACACGGAGAAAAGTCTTTACCAATCCAGGATTGGCAGGATAGGTCGATGTCGATCAGTATACACACGACGCCATTTCCAGCGCATGGAAATTTCTTTCGTCCGAGCATTCCACAGTCGGCGTGTGCGCAGCACGTCGAAAGTGACCAACAACACAGCTCAGAGACGAACAAGCCGAAACCATAACTTCGCCATAAACGCTATGCCTTCACATACTTCGCAATACACTTCGGGTTAAACCGACCCATTCCCTGTTTCGAAATTCACTTGCTGGAATGATTAACCTGAATGGACTGACTCTCTGCCATTTGGGTTAATTCTCGATCACAATTTCTTTCAATCCATAACTGATAGGTCGAACGACTGACAACTGCGCTTAGGGACTACCGATTCTCGTTCCTTAAATAGGCTTACCACTGCTATTCCGTTTCCTCCTGGGAACTACGTTCTCTCTTGGACTGACATCTGCCAAGACGCAGAACCTTTATCTCTCTACACAACTCACACACATGTTCTCGAATAGGCTTACTACTGCTATTCAGTACATCTGCTCGAATAGACTGACCACTGCTACTCAGTACTTTTACTTGAATAGACTGACCACTGCTACTCAGTACTTTTGCTTGAATAGACTGACCACTGCTACTCAGTACTTTTGCTCGAATAGACTGACCACTGCTACTCAGTACTTTTGCTCGAATAGACTGACCACTGCTATTCAGTACTTTTGCTCGAATAGACTGACCACTGCTACTCAGTACTTTTGCTTGAATAGACTGACCACTGCTACTCAGTAATTTTGCTTGAATAGACTGACCACTGCTATTCAGTACTTTTGCTCGAATAGACTGACCACTGCTATTCAGTACTTTTGCTCGAATAGACTGACCAATGCTATTCAGTACTTTTGGATTATATACTCAACAATTATAATCCCAGCCCCTGCGCCATCTTTTCCGAATTTAACCCTTTGCCTACGCTCCGCGACAGACGTGAGATACTTGCCTACAACAGCAACAAAATACAAATCACAAATATTTATAAAAGCAAATATATACACAGGAAGCTTAACACACAACGCCTCGTCCGATGCAACTCGATATTCCAAAATCATAATCCTTTTCCCGGTCGGTCCGCATCAGTTCGGAAGGATAAACACTTTAACAGTCATTAGTTTCTTCCTTTGAAACATTTCTTCCGACGGACACTCTTCAGGTTCCATCGCATGAACTGATCGAACCCTAATCCCGTTGCATCACTCTCGCGGTGTTTACTGACACCAACGCGACAAGAAAAACAGCCAACTGAATTTTTGTTTTTCTATTTCCGTCTACCCCTCTCCCAAAAGTCACTTTCATTAGTTGGGGCTCGGCTGAAGTCACTACTACCGCTCATCTCATACTCACAGGTTGAATCCTTCAACTCGGGGAGCACACCTTCAATTATGACTGCTTTCCTATTATCCCCCTTTATCCCCGGGATAATTTCCCCACAGCTGAGTTCAGAAACTCCCTCACAGATAACTTTCCCTTTCCTCTGTGGACCTCCCAATCCGGATTCTAACCCTGCGCCCGTCAGTAAGATCGCATTCTCGTTCCCTTCCAAATTCTTATCTTCAGTGAATTCTCTTTTCACTATGGATCCCTGCACCGCAAATTCCTCATGCAGAGTGTGACATGCATCGTGCATTTCAGTATTCAATTTAACTTCATTATCATTGGTATATTTATTACCTACACTGAGCTTAGAATTTGCTTCTTCTCTGTACTGCAATATCTCTGTAGCGAGCTCAACCTGCTGTACCTCTTGTGACGCTTCACCATTTTTAGTCTGTGTCTCAGTCTGAAGTGCCAAGTCCAGTTTCATAGCCGAAATTACTTTACTCGTGGCATCAAATCCATCACGCAATTCTTTCAGCATGAATTTTAATTCTTAAATTTCTGATTCTGTAAGTTCTGCCATTTTTTTCTCTTCTACTGCGGTTAGAATATAGTGTCAGGAATTTTAACTCATGAATTTTGTTACCAAAAAAATTAGTCTTTCACCTAAAATTTCTATCGGCGTTGCTACCAAATTAATTTTGAATAAGCCTAGCGATATCCAAATGTTAGCCATCAATTTACGTAGCTCACACCTAGCGATATCCAACTTCTGGACACCAATTGTTACTACCCCCCCCCCGGGCCGCCGGATTATCGAATAAAAATAATAAGCTTTAAGAATTTAGATGTCAGGATGTCAGGCAATGGCTGACGGCCCGGAGGTAGACAGTAGAATTTAGAATAATATTTGTGATCTCTTTTTATCGCCGAAATCTTATGTACTGGTGAAAAGAATTTATCCTGCAATTTAGCCAATTAAAACCAAGAAATTCTGACACTTATTAATTAGTCATGCAACTTCAGGACTGGCACGAGACAACAGACATTTAATCAATTAACAACAAAATATGAGGATAATGATGAAGACGTCTATGTACAGAGGATTGTGAAGGAGGGGCGTCAAGTAGACTCGCCCCTTTCGGGATAGCTCTGAGGCTGAATTTATCATTAAAGTCAATGATTATTTGTTGACCTATACAGTCTGGTTTTAAAAACAGTTCTCAGCCGACGAGAGTCTATTGGCTGACCGGAGCCAATCTAATCACAACTGGCATGCATACATAAGTTCTGTACTTACAGATATGCTGTTTCCTCAGGTATCCATGTTTGATGTATTTAATTCGAAGCGCATCTGTGTGATGACACGGCCATTTCAGAACGCTCACTATAACCAATTATAATGAATATAGCTTTCACTAAGCTATTGCTTCTTCTAATGCTTGTTGTGTTATTAATTATATCATGAATAAACTTTCCTGCTAGTAGTGTAGTAATAATAATGAACAAGCTTTTTAACTGCTAGTAATGTTGTAGTAGTAAGTAAGATGAATAAAGTCTTATGCTGGTTGTTAATAATAATCAACTAATGAGATAAACGTAACCGCCAGACAGAGATCTGACAAAACTATGAACTGAGAAAGACGTACTTACGATGACAATCTTTTATTTGGTAAACTTCTGGCTCTCACATAAACGAAGATCTCTTTATACAACAATCGCTTTCTGACACATAAACCACAGCTCACTTCGCACAACAACAGCTCACTCTACGCACATCAACAAAAAGCTCTCTCCATAAACAAACGCTCTCCCTACGTATCGTTGAACGCGCCTATTTATACTGGCTACCACCACGTCAAGACTTACCCTCATTGCCAGATTTAATTCAGCGGGTGAAATAACATCTCGTTTAGTAAAAAGATAATTTACATAGTAAAATAAAATAACCAGAGATAGTAAAAATCAAAAGGAAAGTGAATCTAGAGTATACCTTACACAATGGAGAGGGGAGTCGAACCCCATCTCCCACTTCTCTCGTGCACTGCATTAACCTGCATGAAATCATGGACTCATTTATGCACACCAACGTCGTGGTGGAACGAAGCCGCTGACGTGTAGAAAGATCCGTTTGTCTCTCCAAAGGTGATTCTCGCATACATCACCGGTCGGCATCTCCGTCATTCGGGGCTGTAATTCCATCACATCGTGTGACCTCCGGGATACTGGCTTCCTCTTACGTGCAATCTAGCACCAAGAAAAGAGGTATCGTCCTCTCTCCTATTTCTCGCGGTAATATCAACCGCTCGGCCGCTCCTTGTATAGCTAGCCGGCATCTTCGGTCAGAAGCTCTTCCTTCGAGCTGGATCCGCTTCACCGAGACCCGTTCCCTTCACGGCTCGGAACCAGACTATTCTTTTTCGCTTGTTTACATCATTCACAGATTCCTTGTTCTTCTTCTTAAGGGTCTGTTTAAACTCTCTTGTCAGCCTCAAAGCATTTGGCGCGGTGAAGTGGTATATAATACATGCCTCTGCATTCGGAATATGTGGTGGGTCCCACTTCCTGAAAGTTCGGAAAACACATAACTTAACTAACACTCCTTTGTCCTGCCAAGGTTCGGAGTAGCAAACGCCATAAGTTTCCTGATCTGTTGACACATTAATGGCTATCCGATTTGACCGACACGCACTAAGGGGGCGAAACATCGTGTTCGACCGACACGCACTAAGGGGCGAAGCATCGTGTTCCCCACAGCAGGCTAGGATTTCTCCCTTCCAAGAAAAAGGTCTCTTGTCTGTGTTCTCCTCTTTTGAAATGCGGGAGACCACTGGCTGTTAATTTTCACCCAATAATTAATGCTGTTCCCGCCTATTGCCAAACCTGCTAATCGAATTCATTTTAGTACCTAAAAGTCGTAACACTGCCCCCAACGAAACAAGCGAATGTCCCCATTCGGCCTATAGGTCTACCTCTGACCACTCAGGTGCCAACCATCGGGTGCTACCTTCTGAAAGGGTGGAGCCTGTTAATTCAATCCACACGGCTCTACCAATCGCTTAATTTTTTTCCGCACAGCATGTTATCACTTTCACTCTGGGCACATGCGGCTCCTCCCAAATTTTTTCGTAATTTAGGGAACTCCCCTTAAATGTTTTCCAAGACCATCAAGAATTGTTCACAAATTTCCCCTTCAACTGACGTTGAAGTGGTATCACACCATAAAACACAGCACCAAAGAAGCACTACACCACCACTACACAAACACTGTACAAGCACTACACCAGCACTATACAAACACTGAAAGCAAATACCACACTAGGGCAAGTTCATATCACGCCTCAGCAAAAGAAACGCTTTCCTTTTTGCTTGGGATTCCTCATCTCAACGCCTTCACCTCCGGAGCCATCAGAGAAAAATTCAAACATTCGGGTCCCCACAGTACCTACACTGAATCACTGGCGCAACAGCTACATTACCAACACCTGGCAAACCACATCGCCATCCCAAGGAAATCAACCCAATTTCCTTAACAGCCTAATACCAGGATGCTTCCGACATCCAAAATTTACACAGGGCTCACTCCCTGAAAACATTGTAAACACCCATGCACAACAAACACATTGCTAGGTACGTTTCAGACTCAACGTCTACGGCTGAACAAAATTTAGTAGTGCGGTAGATACGGCATCGATATCCGTTAACTTCGCTCGTATCGAAATTTCGACAGCTCACCGAGAACACCTGTCTCCTTCCGACCCAGCCACTGTACCACGCCCACGAGGGAAACCTCTGCCTTATCCATCCGCGTACCGAATTTCCTTGCTGCAGGTCCAAGCGTCCACCATTCCGACACGGAGAAAAGTCTTTACCAATCCAGGATTGGCAGGATAGGTCGATGTCGATCAGTATACACACGACGCCATTTCCAGCGCATGGAAATTTCTTTCGTCCGAGCATTCCACAGTCGGCGTGTGCGCAGCACGTCGAAAGTGACCAACAACACAGCTCAGAGACGAACAAGCCGAAACCATAACTTCGCCATAAACGCTATGCCTTCACATACTTCGCAATACACTTCGGGTTAAACCGACCCATTCCCTGTTTCGAAATTCACTTGCTGGAATGATTAACCTGAATGGACTGACTCTCTGCCATTTGGGTTAATTCTCGATCACAATTTCTTTCAATCCATAACTGATAGGTCGAACGACTGACAACTGCGCTTAGGGACTACCGATTCTCGTTCCTTAAATAGGCTTACCACTGCTATTCCGTTTCCTCCTGGGAACTACGTTCTCTCTTGGACTGACATCTGCCAAGACGCAGAACCTTTATCTCTCTACACAACTCACACACATGTTCTCGAATAGGCTTACTACTGCTATTCAGTACATCTGCTCGAATAGACTGACCACTGCTACTCAGTACTTTTACTTGAATAGACTGACCACTGCTACTCAGTACTTTTGCTTGAATAGACTGACCACTGCTACTCAGTACTTTTGCTCGAATAGACTGACCACTGCTACTCAGTACTTTTGCTCGAATAGACTGACCACTGCTATTCAGTACTTTTGCTCGAATAGACTGACCACTGCTACTCAGTACTTTTGCTTGAATAGACTGACCACTGCTACTCAGTAATTTTGCTTGAATAGACTGACCACTGCTATTCAGTACTTTTGCTCGAATAGACTGACCACTGCTATTCAGTACTTTTGCTCGAATAGACTGACCAATGCTATTCAGTACTTTTGGATTATATACTCAACAATTATAATCCCAGCCCCTGCGCCATCTTTTCCGAATTTAACCCTTTGCCTACGCTCCGCGACAGACGTGAGATACTTGCCTACAACAGCAACAAAATACAAATCACAAATATTTATAAAAGCAAATATATACACAGGAAGCTTAACACACAACGCCTCGTCCGATGCAACTCGATATTCCAAAATCATAATCCTTTTCCCGGTCGGTCCGCATCAGTTCGGAAGGATAAACACTTTAACAGTCATTAGTTTCTTCCTTTGAAACATTTCTTCCGACGGACACTCTTCAGGTTCCATCGCATGAACTGATCGAACCCTAATCCCGTTGCATCACTCTCGCGGTGTTTACTGACACCAACGCGACAAGAAAAACAGCCAACTGAATTTTTGTTTTTCTTTTTCCGTCTACCCCTCTCCCAAAAGTCACTTTCATTAGTTGGGGCTCGGCTGAAGTCACTACTACCGCTCATCTCATACTCACAGGTTGAATCCTTCAACTCGGGGAGCACACCTTCAATTATGACTGCTTTCCTATTATCCCCCTTTATCCCCGGGATAATTTCCCCACAGCTGAGTTCAGAAACTCCCTCACAGATAACTTTCCCTTTCCTCTGTGGACCTCCCAATCCGGATTCTAACCCTGCGCCCGTCAGTAAGATCGCATTCTCGTTCCCTTCCAAATTCTTATCTTCAGTGAATTCTCTTTTCACTATGGATCCCTGCACCGCAAATTCCTCATGCAGAGTGTGACATGCATCGTGCATTTCAGTATTCAATTTAACTTCATTATCATTGGTATATTTATTACCTACACTGAGCTTAGAATTTGCTTCTTCTCTGTACTGCAATATCTCTGTAGCGAGCTCAACCTGCTGTACCTCTTGTGACGCTTCACCATTTTTAGTCTGTGTCTCAGTCTGAAGTGCCAAGTCCAGTTTCATAGCCGAAATTACTTTACTCGTGGCATCAAATCCATCACGCAATTCTTTCAGCATGAATTTTAATTCTTAAATTTCTGATTCTGTAAGTTCTGCCATTTTTTTTCTCTTCTACTGCGGTTAGAATATAGTGTCAGGAATTTTAACTCATGAATTTTGTTACCAAAAAAAATTAGTCTTTCACCTAAAATTTCTATCGGCGTTGCTACCAAATTAATTTTGAATAAGCCTAGCGATATCCAAATGTTAGCCATCAATTTACGTAGCTCACACCTAGCGATATCCAACTTCTGGACACCAATTGTTACTACCCCCCCGGGCCGCCGGATTATCGAATAAAAATAATAAGCTTTAAGAATTTAGATGTCAGGATGTCAGGCAATGGCTGACGGCCCGGAGGTAGACAGTAGAATTTAGAATAATATTTGTGATCTCTTTTTATCGCCGAAATCTTATGTACTGGTGAAAAGAATTTATCCTGCAATTTAGCCAATTAAAACCAAGAAATTCTGACACTTATTAATTAGTCATGCAACTTCAGGACTGGCACGAGACAACAGACATTTAATCAATTAACAACAAAATATGAGGATAATGATGAAGACGTCTATGTACAGAGGATTGTGAAGGAGGGGCGTCAAGTAGACTCGCCCCTTTCGGGATAGCTCTGAGGCTGAATTTATCATTAAAGTCAATGATTATTTGTTGACCTATACAGTCTGGTTTTAAAAACAGTTCTCAGCCGACGAGAGTCTATTGGCTGACCGGAGCCAATCTAATCACAACTGGCATGCATACATAAGTTCTGTACTTACAGATATGCTGTTTCCTCAGGTATCCATGTTTGATGTATTTAATTCGAAGCGCATCTGTGTGATGACACGGCCATTTCAGAACGCTCACTATAACCAATTATAATGAATATAGCTTTCACTAAGCTATTGCTTCTTCTAATGCTTGTTGTGTTATTAATTATATCATGAATAAACTTTCCTGCTAGTAGTGTAGTAATAATAATGAACAAGCTTTTAACTGCTAGTAATGTTGTAGTAGTAATTAAGATGAATAAAGTCTTATGCTGGTTGTTAATAATAATCAACTAATGAGATAAACGTAACCGCCAGACAGAGATCTGACAAAACTATGAACTGAGAAAGACGTACTTACGATGACAATCTTTTATTTGGTAAACTTCTGGCTCTCACATAAACGAAGATCTCTTTATACAACAATCGCTTTCTGACACATAAACCACAGCTCACTTCGCACAACAACAGCTCACTCTACGCACATCAACAAAAGCTCTCTCCATAAACAAACGCTCTCCCTACGTATCGTTGAACGCGCCTATTTATACTGGCTACCACCACGTCAAGACTTACCCTCATTGCCAGATTTAATTCAGCGGGTGAAATAACATCTCGTTTAGTAAAAAGATAATTTACATAGTAAAATAAAATAACCAGAGATAGTAAAAATCAAAAGGAAAGTGAATCTAGAGTATACCTTACACAATGGAGAGGGGAGTCGAACCCCATCTCCCACTTCTCTCGTGCACTGCATTAACCTGCATGAAATCATGGACTCATTTATGCACACCAACGTCGTGGTGGAACGAAGCCGCTGACGTGTAGAAAGATCCGTTTGTCTCTCCAAAGGTGATTCTCGCATACATCACCGGTCGGCATCTCCGTCATTCGGGGCTGTAATTCCATCACATCGTGTGACCTCCGGGATACTGGCTTCCTCTTACGTGCAATCTAGCACCAACAAAAGAGGTATCGTCCTCTCTCCTATTTCTCGCGGTAATATCAACCGCTCGGCCGCTCCTTGTATAGCTGGCCGGCATCTTCGGTCAGAAGCTCTTCCTTCGAGCTGGATCCGCTTCACCGAGACCCTTTCCCTTCACGGCTCGGAACCAGACTATTCTTTTTCGCTTGTTTACATCATTCACAGATTCCTTGTTCTTCTTCTTAGGGGTCTGTTTAAACTCTCTTGTCAGCATCAAAGCATTTGGAGCGGTGAAGTGGTATATAATACATGCCTCTGCATTCGGAATATGTGGTGGGTCCCACTTCCTGAAAGTACGGAAAACACATAACTTAACTAACACTCCTTTGTCCTGCCAAGGTTCGGAGTAGTAAACGCCATAAGTTTCCTGATCTGTTGACACATTAATGGCTATCCGATTTGACCGACACGCACTAAGGGGGCGACGCATCGTGTTCCCCACACCAGGCTAGGATTTCTCCCTTCCGAGAAAAACGGCTCTTATCTGTGTTCTCCTCTTTCGAAATGCGGGAATCCACTAGCTGTTAATTTTCACCCAATAATTAATGCTGTTCCCGCCTATTGCCAAACCTGCTAATCGAATTCATTTCAGTACCTAAAAGTCGTAACAATGTTATTCTTTATTCTTTTATACATATTTAGTCAAAGGTTATAGTTAATTAGTTGTTTAATATTTAATATACCATATTTATTGGGTTTAACGTGCGCATTAATGTGAAGATCAGCATGATATGCCATGTTAGTGTTAGAATTATATTTAAGATCCATTAGTGTGATAAATTTGTTTTGTAGAACTTGTAATTTTTTAATATTGGCTTTCGTTGTCTGTCCCCATGATGAAAGACAATAAATTAAATGCGTTTGAACTAATGTATAATATAATAAAATTAACGTTGTAACAGAAAGGTAAATAAATAAATAAATAAATTGCAAAACAGTTTGCGTTTACCTTGTATGTGGAAGTAAAAGCATGCACTGGCATTTGGCGTTTCAGTGCAGCTTACATTTTGTGTATTTTTTAAATAAATTTAAGATTTTCTTTTTCTTTTAATATAACAGTTTGTTATGATTGGCTTTCTTGTTTGTTTTACTTGTTCTGTAGCAAATTTCATTTGTAAAGATAGTTGAAACAAACGATCCGACTATGTTAGAATTCCGAAACCCAAAGTGGAGAAATAGAAATAACTGTCCTTTTTTTTAGCACACTTCGGCCAAATACCTTCTCTTCTGGAAGTCCGTTAAAAGAAACTGTAGGATTTTAGCTGTCCCTTGAAAGGGTCTTTAAGAATGAAAATTGTCTCCCTACTACGAGGAATTTATTCTAACGATAAAGTCTCGTTTCCTCATGATTGTGAAGTTACCTATCAAGAAACATTATAAGAAGATAGATTATCTGTCAGAAAAGAACAGTTTAATGATGCGAACAAACGCCCCAAAGCAGTGTTCAGAAGAAATACTGAAATTCCGTCAAAATAAGTATTCCTGAATGTGGTCTACCTAAAACATTTTCGATTTTCCTCTACAAACCTCCGTTTTGGTGACGCCAATTGCTCTTACACCTTTGGGGGTGAGCTCCAGTAACAGAATCGGCAAAACTGATCTCTGTGAGTTAATATGAGAAATTGGAAACCACAGCTGGCAATGTTCCTGTAAGCGGGGCACTGATTGTTTAATGATTGTATTTCTACACTTCATGTGTTTCTACGTAAGCAGTGTATTTTTTTGTTTGAAAGTTTAACGACCGCAATGAGCAACTCAATAGGCTATCAGCACTCACCCGTCACTTATTTAGGACCACTGGTTCTAGGGAAGGAACAGAGCCATACGCCAAATACACTATCTACCAACAAGTAATTGGACACCTGTGATAGCAAAGGAAAACGAAGTTTATTCACCTTCAATAGTTGGTGGAGTCTCCACGAGCGGCGGTTACAGCTGCGACCCTCCGGGGCATAAAATACCACGGCTAGCGGTATTTTCTTCCACTCGGCTTGGACAAGACAGGTCAGTTCCTTCACCGATTTCGAACGTTGGGGGCACCCCTTAAGTCGACGCTCCAACTCGTCCCAGAGTTGCTCAATAGGGTTAAGGTCCGGGATCTGCGCTGGTCAGTCCATTCGATTAACCCCATTGTCACCATACCAAGCCATGGTGGACCTCGCAACATGACAGGTGGCATTGTCATCGTGAAAGTAACATGGGTCCACTCCGTAAAACTGTCACAACGTAGGAAGCGCATGGTCATCCAAAATGGTGCAGTAGGTCTCGGCGTTGAGTCTACTAGGAATTACTTCCAAGGGTCCCGTGCCATACCAGGAGAAACACCCACATAGCATAATTCCACAGCCGCCGAACTTCACAGTTGGCACAATACATTCCGGCAGGAGGCGTTTTCCAGGCAGACGCCAAACCCAGATCTTGCTATCCGAACGGTAGAGGGTGAACCTTGATTGGTCGCTCCAGAGAACCTGTTTCCACTGTTCAACGATCCACTGTCGACGTTCTTTGCACCACGTTAGCCGAGCAGTGCTATTGGACTTGGTGATCAAAGGTTTGTGGGCGGCAGCACGTCCATGATAACCGAGCAGATGGGCTTCTTTTGGGATGGTATTCATCGAAAGAACACTCCCGGATGTCTGTTGAAACTCCTCGCGGATGTGGCCCATCAATTTGGTGCGGTTCGTCCGAATTTCTCTGGCCAGCACCCGTCGGTCTCTAACTCCCAGTTTTGTGGGTCTGCCGGGGCGGGGCAAATTCCGACAGTCACCTCTCATCTTCCACTTACCAGTCACGTAGGTCACTGTCGATTTTGGGTACTTCAACTCGTTGGATATGTCACGTATGGATCGGCCATTTCTGTGACACCCGACGATTACACCTTTCTCGAAATCAGAGAGCTCCGAACTGCGTGGCATCTTGCATGAGACTGGTTGCGTTGTTGTTTCCCACACGATATTTAACGGTGGCGGCCGTGACGTGTATCAGGACCGCAGATATCGTCGATTGTAGGGGTGTCCAATTACTTGTTGGTAGATAGTGTACAACGTCCATACCTAACGGAGATCCAAACCCAGTTCATCCGGGGCGAACATCTGGAATTCACGAGATATACCACTACACCACCCGGGTTGCCGCAGTGTCCTGGATGATGGGCTGTTGTCAGTGTTGATCTCTACTGTGAATCACTTGGAATCTTGCTATAAGATACCAAAATCTGGGTGCCCTTAAAGAGTCGAGCACAGTTGTACTTTCTCTTCGTCCACTTCTAGGATGACTCCTTCGCCTCGTCCACTTCATGGATGTCTCCTTCGCCTCATCCTCTTCAAGGAGGACTCCTTCGCCTCCAAACCTTCCTTCATCACACTGAGAGGTTACCATAAAGTCTGATATCAGTGTTCTACAATACAGTTACCAGTTGTTGACTGTCTCAGAGGACATGGAAACACCGCCCGGAAAGGATTGACTTTGTATTTAAGCTGGCGCATGACGTGCTCCCGGCCAGACACAGAACCAGTCGTTGGGCAGGTGGGAGGTGTTATCACTGTTGGAGCTGTAACCTCATTGTGAATTGTGGATTTGCCTGAAATGTATTGATGGGAGTGTCTTCGTAGGCTGGCTTGGATTCTCCAGGCGCATCTCAAATTATAAAGATGTTTCTTGATTCTTCGGGGAAAATTGTATATCTAATTTTAATCGCATAAACTAGTTTCCAAATTTAGCTAGAAAGAAATAGTTCAATCCAAGATAAAAAAAACAGAGGAAACTGCCAACATTTCATTTGGAAGGCAAACGGAATAGCCATAAATCAAGATTGTTCTCTTTAGGATACTAAACCCTAAAATATCACATATCTGACAAAATGACACTTTTGAATAGTATTGAAATTAGTTCCTAACCTGTTTATTAGTGTATTCACTAGTGCGGCTTTCGTAGCCTGCATTGTCATGTGCGTGGTATAGCGTTATCTTAGAGTTTTAAGAAATTCTTAAAGTAAAAAGTGATCGATTTGGCTTTCAATTCAAAATGCTGTTAGTAAATTCAGTTAAGTTGTAAAGTATAGTAGAGAGAATGTATCTCGACTATTGATGGTTAAAATAATGATAAATGTGATTATTGTTATTGTCGCTGTTTTGCTTTTTAAATGAAGGGCTTATGTGATTCCGTGGGATTTTGAAAGAACGGAAGTTGTTTATACCGCGGGTGCATTTCAAAAGAAGCATATAATCATGTACAACCTGGTGTTTTGTCTGAATTTGTGGCAAAGGGCCTGTGTGACGTTATTAATCCACGATGGCCGCCACTACAGTTTAGGAATCAGAATTTGATCTATAACACCTTTCAATGATTCTGTCAAATATTTTCTAACGACCTTTTTTGTTCATCGCAAGAACTGAATAAAGAAGGCCTTTAAAATCATTTAATAGCTCTTATTGTTCAGAAGTTATACCACTATCATTTTGTTTTACTGTGTAACTTTCTGTTAGCGTTTTGTTTTTTCAGTGAGACTCGTCCACAACTAGTCTGATTGAAAGTAATAGCAGATGTTGCACTATCTCGTGCATAAGAAAAATTCTAGTATATTGCGAAAAATATGAGAACCCATCTTGAAGCAGCTTCGATTTTACGGAGAGCCGTATTAACTTGCGAAAAATGAAAATTCAATGGAAGTTTGAAAGAAGTGAATTTTGGCAGAAGTTGTTCCAAAGAAAGTAGTTCTTGTTTTAAAAGTGGTGCTATCATGGACGGATGAATATAAAGAGTAATTCAGAAAAGTGGATTGCCACTGTAACAAACAGGGCACATGAATTTCCACAGATGTATATATATGAAGTACTAAAGGGCAAAAAACTGAAAACTAAGGAAAGACTTTAGAATTTAAAACTAATCACCACACAAGCTTCCTACTTCAGGATTTGTTCATAGCTGTCGGCAGCAAATTCATCATTCAATTTCTGCACAGCATTGGAGCTTTATAAATTAAGCCAGGATCTTCGGTTTGAGACGCATATCGCTAACGCATGGATGAGAGTGGAGGATCTTACGTTCTCTAGGAGTTCGACACAGGCAGAATTTTCTATTGTGCTGTTGACATTGACTTCCTCGAGGATAATCCATATGGTAAGGGACATTTGTACGGTACAGTTATGGTGGTCTATCAGAAGGAGGCATCAGATGTCCTAAGCCCAGTTGAAGTATCAGGACCGTCATCACTTGGATCACTGCAGAGATTTCTCAATTGCTGGCTGAGTCCGTGTCTTGCAACATTTTCGTTGGATATTGTCTGTACAATTGCAGATTTGCAGTAGCTCTCCGGGCAGAAAATGGCAAATCGTTCTTGTTCCAAATCTCAGGCAATGTTCTTTGCTGCGCAAAGAGACGCACGTTTTTCATTGTCCCAGTATCTTCATCATAAAATGTCAATAATCACACTCTGTGCATTTTTTAAAAATTTGACTTTCATGCATTGAATATTTATAACTTCTGGCTCTTTAATGAGTTTGAGACGAATGAAAGAAGTCAGCTATTTTGACCCAAATGCAATGCAAGAGAATATGTTTACCGAAACATGTTATCCTCAGAACTGAAAGCCAAACATCAAAGAAAAAAAAATGCGGAAGTTCAAGCTTGTCAGGAAGACTTCTAACGCTAGATTATGAGCGGAGGTGTTACTTTCGGAACACCTCTTGGTCAATAGTTGCAGCGTAGGGTTGCAGAGGTTTTAATGAGTTATCCAATTCTTTCAGTCTTGACAAAATATAGAACAGGACCTAATTTTTCTGGTATTAGAGAGCGACCTAACATCGCGCAGAAAACCAGAACTGACTACTTTAAACAGGATTCCAAAATCTTTTAAATTCTTTATTTATACATTATCTTTAAGGAATTTATTAAAACATATTTTAAAAAATTCAACAATAAAATACCGTATTTATTCAAAATGTTTTAAATGAAACTTAAAATATTTAGAAACATTGGAATTAACTTAAAAACGATATTTAATTTTCAATTGCAGTGCTTCAAAATATCTAAATTTGGTTGGTCAGAACTTTAGCAGTTTTATATGTTTCTTTATACACTGGCGTGCAAAAATTAAAGACGAGACGGTTTTTCGAATATAACGTCGTGCAGAAGTGCCCCATATCGACTCAAATCATACCGTAAGATCCACAATATGTAAGAATATGCGACAAGTGAGCAAAACCGCCCAAACAAGGAATCCAAAGTATACAAAGGCACTTTATTGAAAAGGTAGCTTTGAGTACAGCTGGACAGTAGAAAGAAACGTCCATGTGACAGGCGGCTGCCAAGAAAAATCTAGTCTTTAGTAGGGGATATGATCACTCCTGACTGCGTTGCAGGATTTACAACGTCTGTCCATGCTGAGGACGAGGTTGTAAAGGAGCTGTTGAGGCATCGGGGCCCATTCCTCATGTACAGCCAATCGCAGCTGTGGAATCGTTGCTGGCGGCTGGTGACGTGCTGCCAAGCATCCCCCGAGAAGGTCCCACCCGTGTTCGATTGGATTTATGTCCGGGAACCTTGCGGGAAAACCCATGCGTTGAATATCTTCACTCTCCAACAGCTCTGCGACAGCCACTGAAGGATGATGTGTAGCGTTGTCGTCCATGAAGAGGAACTCAGGACCCACAGCACCTCTAAACAGACGCACGTGAGGCAGGAGAACCTCGGTAAAATAGCGGACACCAGTGACTGAACCTCCTTGGAAGATGTGGAGGTCAGAACGGCTACCAAGCATGATACCGCCCCAAACGAGAACTCCGTCAACTCCAAACCGGTCCCTTTAGATTCATATGATGTTGGAGGTGTAATTGCTTGTACCCTGCTCTCTCCAGATGTGTATACGTCCCGAATCGCTGGTCCGACTAAATCGGCTCTCATTCGTAAAGGGAACTCGACCCCATTGCTGATGTGCCCAATTCTTTTGTTCCTGGCACCCCCGAAATCGCCGTCTCCGATGAGCAGGCATTAATGGCACACACCGTACTGGTCGTCGTGCAAATAGACCACCTTTGTGCAGCCTGCTGGTCACAGTAAAATGCGATAACGGACGTCCAGTTGTGTATTGCATGTGCCTTGGGATTTCTCCTGCTGTCTGCCGTCTTTCTCTTCTCACCTTTAGGACAATATACCGGTCGTCCGCCGCCGTTTTTGCTCGTGGAAATGCTCTCCTAGCTCGTGAAACGATGCTGTGAGCGATCCCGAACTCCTCGGCAACATTAGTCACACTTCGACCTTCTTTCACCTTCCCAATGACGCGACCTCGGGTAAAGTCATCCAGATGTCGTCTACTGGATTACCTGTCGGCATATCGCATGATGGCAGCACCTCGATGTCGTTCAAACCGATGTACACGGTGCAATAGCTTTCACCGAAATGCTGAGCGTACATCGCCCGTGTGCTTTATTCCCTTCCGACACCCCCACCCCTCTACGTCATGCTGCATATATGCGCATGCCCTAACGTACCGGAACTTAGTCTATCTCCTTAGTGGTCTTTACGTACGTTCTGCATGCTCGTTCCGCTGTTATGCTAATTTCTCCTCTTTGTCCTTAATGTTTGCACACCTGTGTTGGATTTCGGCATTAGACGCTGAACATATTTCAACAATGAAATGGATTTCAGAATGAAATTCAATGCTTCAGCTTTGTTTGAAAATCAACGTCACTATATCTTTATTTCTCTTGTATTAATTGTCAGTATATTAACGTAATTGTGCAATTAGATTTTGAAAACATTTTTAAAAAAAAGGCAATGTCATTCATATGTCAGTGAAGTTCGCAAGATTAGACTGGATACGGACTGCAATACTTTAACTTGTGTTCTGTATTTCAAACCAAACTGGCACTCTCTCTTCCCCGGAACCACTGTCTATAAATTAGGTATGAGCTACTGCTTATGGTCCTTCGAGTAGTTCACGGTATTCGTTAAACTCCTAAGCAACAACAACAGCAAAAGATTCGAAGCGGTAGTCGTATAAGACAAAAAAGTAAAAAAAGATAGAGAGTTAGATCAAACCGTAAAGAATAAGACATATTTTTTTAGATCAAGATAAATAGCAAATTAAAAACATGGTTTTAAAAGTATGCAACAAGTTATCTAATTTTGAAACGTCCCAAATAAGTCCTTATCGTGCAATTTTTACTTAATTTCAATTTACGACCAGAGAAAGTTAGAATGCACATGTAAAAAGTTATTTCGAACAACGCAAAATAAAGAAAAACTATTCCGAATACACGCCTGGGTCTGCGGCAGGAAAATATTAGTAATAAATCTCACTCAGTAGATTTCGTTTTACAGTGTGATCTAAGGAGTTCTGGTTTTATGATCGGGCTGTTTGCCTTCAATAAGGCGTTTTCGGTGAAAACTCTTTCGCTAAATTTTATGACTTATTTTAGTTTTGTTTATTTTAGTATGAAATTAACTATTTGATGACCTCGTGAAATTCTATTCCAATGAAGTAGACCCAAACTCTCAGCGAAAGTACAGTAGATCTTTAAACAAATTGTTAACTGTGAAGAAACGTCTATGATTTTTTCCATTCTCACAAAAATGTTAAAACAGACAACTATAATTTTTGGTTTCATATGAAAGAACTGGGTAGCACAAATTAAATACTGTAGAAACGAAAAAAGGGGATGCACCGAAGAGGAAAACGTTAGAGATATTTGTTATGGGCAGTTGACATCGGCATCTCCCTCGCGAGTGAATAGACCTAAACCAAACGCACCCGACATACACAGTTGAGTCATATTATTGTGACAAACTTCTACTTTCGACGTCAACAGCTCGTAGCCAATGAAAGAAGGCACGTGTCATGCGATGGCCAGGAGGTATATAAGGTGTGCTGTAGGCATTCTGAAAACATATCACTCCTTGCTGTCATGGATAACAGGATAGATTTATTAGATTTGCAAACAGGGATGATTATCGGTTTTTGGCATTATTTCTGAAACAGAGCACTTTGTGAACTGTTCGCGAGATGAATGAAGAAATGGCACCGTTGCAAATAAGCGACGTGAATGGAGAAATGGCACCATTGCGAATAAGCGACGTGAAAACTTCGAAGCACCACGTGCCATTTATGTCAGAGGTGAACGTCGGCTGGGAAATTGCGCAAGGGCCGATCGACACACTACATTGGAGCAAATCACCGGCGGAATGAACCAGGGGCTACCGGAAGTGTGTCTAAAACGACACTTCGGCGAACCCTGTAGCTTATGGAGCTGCCATGCAGAATGATGGTCGCTTCACCTATGCTAAGGAAAGTGCATCTGTAGAAAATGCTTACATTTGCACGGCAGTATCGGAATTGGAAAGAATGCCGTCAAAGAATTTCCGTCTCCGATGAATCACGCTTTCTGCTTCATCAAATGGATGGTCATTGGTTTATAAAGCAATAAGCTTCGAGAAAACAAACACGCTTCAAACATTGCTGAAAGAAAACAAGCTGGTAAGGGCAGCATTATGGTCTGGGGAATGTTTACGTGACATTCCCTGGGTCAACTCATACCTGCGGAAGGTACTGTGGACCAAATTTGTTATGAATCCATCCTTACAGACCACGAACACCCATACCTGCTGATTGTCTTTCCTGAGGCGGATGGGCTTTCCAGCACGACAATGCGACGTGTCACACAGCTAGAAATGTCAGAGTCCGGTTGGAAGAGCACGACGAAAACATCAAAGTACTTCCATGACCCCTTAATTCCCCAGACTTAAACCCAATTGAGCATCTGTGGAACCACCTCGATCTTGTTGTTCGCTCTATGAATCCTCCACTAAGCACCATCCAGCAGCAGTCAGATGCACTGCACTCTGCATGGCTCCACATGCCTGTGAACTAAATCCAGCACCTTATTGAGTCGCGACCAGCCCGTCTAGCTTCTGTCCCCTCTGCACACGGCGGTTGCATTGGACTTCAGCTGGTGGTCGCAAAAATGTGGCTTAACCGGGTATAAGCGAAATGTAGGGCTTCCCAACATTATATCGCAATTTACGGACATTGGTAAACATGGTGATCTGAGCGACTTTGATCATTGACGCGTTGTCGGATCAAGGCAGATGACATAATTTTTTCTCCCAAGTGTTAAGTCCCGTAGAGTTCCAGAGGGCAAAAATATCCTCTAGAACACCAGAGTGTGCCATCCCGTTCTCGGGGTGACACTGCTTTTGCCTCGGGCGTTTAACTTGGAAATGATTTGTAAATATCTAATCGACGAACGTAAAAGGGCCCAGAGAGCATGTAGGGCCCACCACACAATAATGATGATCGTAATCGACGATTACTATCCCGGTTAGTACCCAATGACAGCTTAGTAACGGCGGCCAAATCATATCCAAGCTAAATGCCCGAGGCACAAGCAGAGCTAGCCCGAGAACAGGATGGCGCAATCTGCAAACACTAGGCTATGGCAGTTTACACCCTATTCCTGTGCAATTGTTCACTGCACTTTTTGGGACATTACGACCCTCCTGTTGTCGGGAACATCAAAACCGGGTCTCTGCAGAATGGTCACGCGTCGTGTGGGCAGATGACATCTATTTTCAACTTAACCGGGAAGGCAATAGTTTGAGGAAGTGGTGGCGACAGCATGAGGCCATGTCCCCGTCTGGATAGTTTGGTTCTGTCTATGCATTGGGAGCTGTGTGATAGTTAGGGAGCTTTCTCATGGGACTAATTAGGTATCTTAGTGTGCCTGGATAGGTATTTAATCGTTGCGCGCTACAAGCATGTGCTGTATGGTAACCTACCCGCTTTCATGGCCTTCGAGAATCCTGCTGCTGATGGTCTCTTCTAGCAGGTCACTGACGGAAACTATCGGGCCACAACCATTCAGTCATGACTCCAGAAGCACTCATCTAAATTTTGAAATATCCAGTGGAACCCAAGTTCCCCGATTTCAGACCCTGGGTAAGCTCTCTGGGTTGACATGAAGTCGAACATCAGATCTAGTGGATTCTGGACGAATGTCTTAGGCGGCGTTATAAACATTTCTGCAAAAGGCATGATTAGCATTACCCATATAAACCCTCCAGAATCTGCTGGAGTCGATGCTTTAGCGCATACAGGCTACTATTCTCGTTAGGGGAGGACCAACATGCACTTCGGTATCTCTAATACTTTGTCTGTTGGGTGTACTGTATATGTGCGGCCATTGTAATGCACATATTTTTAGAATTCTCTGGAATACCACTTACTCTGTAGGGTATCTTTTTGGTTTCAGAAATTATGGACATGGCTTCTGCGTAACAAACCTCTGAAATATTTAACACTCTTTAATGTAAAAATGACACAGGAATTCTTCCATTTTCACATCGATGAGTGGTATGAAATTCTAATAAACTGTTTGTGTAACTTTAAGTGGAGCATGTGAATGCCTAACTTTCAAAAATAGCATGTGAACGTATTTTAAAACTGCTTTTACGTAAAATTATTACAATCAAGATTTCGCAAAACAGCTCTTCGGTGAATTTCTGAAGCACAACTTATTGCAGAACTTATCTTTAAAAAATGACATGACGCGGTAAAACAGACTGTAAATCAAGAACCCTTAGAACTAAGGAACAAGTAGTATAGCAGAGAAAAAAGATCTCCAAGCAGATGTTTAAAGAAAGGGACCATAGGGTAAATGATTTATGACGCCTAAATTTTGCCCATTTTACTGAAAAGTTTTTTTTTCGTTTTAGCACAAACTGTAGGTTTTAACCTTGTTTGATATGATATAGGGATTTCAGAATGGTATATTCAAAAGAAAAGTATATGTAAAAGAAATATATTTTTAATATGTGAACTTTTTGAAGATGCTAATGTTTTAGAAAAATGCATTTTGTAGCATCATCGACAATCATCGTTCTACGAAAGTAGTAGAATCAAATATTTTTCCCACTAAGATTTATACCGAAGTAATGACATGCCAATCAGTTCCTTTTCACTTTAAATTCGCTTTATGTCATTTACAGCCTTTAGTAAAAAACTTGTGGCATTTTAAAATTGTTAGTTGAAATTGCATGTTAGATATGGAACTTAATCGGAGTTTTGTATGACAAGTATTAAAAACATCATAATATTTTCCTAGAAACTCGTGATTTCTTTTTTCATCTTAATTTGATATTCAATCATTCTCAGCTTTCACTTTCAAATTTGGGTAGCCTACGAAATACAAATTCCATCTGAACGTTTTTTTCAATAGCTAATCTTCAGGAGCAGTAAAACGTTCCTCTGTTTGTTGGATGCCCTGCATTTATGTCCTTAGGTTCGCAGTTTCACAGCATATTGCGAAACACAAAGGCTTTTTAAAAGTGTTCACTGGTCAAAAAAATGCAATTCATATAAGATTGACATATTTAAATTTCCATTCATTGCCGCTGAAAGGGAACGTGGATTGCAATACATTACATACACAGTGCGTCAAATAATTTTTAAGACTGGCGCTAGATTTCAGCCAACGGTGGCGCCACCAGTGTAATCGCGCATGCGTTATAAACCGTGATCATCTGCTTGCTTTCTGACAAAATTACTGCGCAGTTGTTAAAGTAACTCACACGAAACGGGCGTTCATTGGAGAAGTAAAATGTTTTTCATGTTGAATTATTAAGATGGAACAAAGGACCGTTATTAAATTTAACGCAAAACTTGGTAAAAGTGCCTTGGAAACGTACTGAATGATCAAACAAGTTTACGGTGAGTTTTGTTTGTGTAGATCAAATGTTTTCCTGTGGCACAAACGTTTTAGGACGGAAGAGAGACGCTAGAAGATGGTAAGCATACCGGAAGACCAAATTCATCTAGGACACCTGAGATTATTGAAAAAGGGCGTGATTTCGTGGCAAACAATCGATGTGCGCCACTAAGAATGATGGAAGAGTCTTTAAACATCAACAAAGAAACGATTCGAACCATCCTGCATGAAGATTTGGGCAAAACAGAAGTCTGTGCTAAACTAGTTCCACACACGTTAACCAATGAACAAAAATCAAGGAGAAGTGCAAATTGCAGAGACATCATTTCAGCCGCTGAAAATGATCCAAACTTCGTAAAATCGATTGTTACTGGTGATGAAACATGGTGTTTTCAATATGATCGTAAAACAAAGCGACAAAGTGCGGAATGGAAATCAAAAAACTCGCCCAAGCCAAAAAAATAAGAAATGTTCCATCGAAAATCAAAACAATGCTCATTACATTCTTCGATAGTAATCCACAAAGAATTTGTTCCATGTGGACAAACAGTTACTAGTGAGTTTTATGTAAATGTTTTGAGGTGTTTGATGGGCAGAATTCGTTGCATTCGTCCAGAATATCGAGATGAAAACAGTTGGTGTTTGTTGCACGATAATGCACCCAGTCACACCTCACTTCCTGTTCGTAGATTTTTGGCGAAAAATAACGTCTGTGTGTTGAATCATCCACCGTATTCGCCTGATTTAACACTCTGCGACTTTTCTTTGTTCCCAAAACTTACAATGACGTTAAAAGTGTGTTATTTTGATGATGTTTCGACCATACAAACAGCTTCGACGCGTGCTTTGGAGGCAATTACGCAAAGTGAACTGGAACAGGCATTCGAATCAGTATTAAATCGATGTAAAAAGAGTATTGAAGCTGGAGGGACTTATTTTCAATAAAAACCAAAACAAATTCTAATTTCTTGTTTCTATTTCATTTTACAGACCCAGTCTTAAAAATTCTTTGACGCACTGTGCATATCTTTGAGATGTTACTTTGTCCAAACTAAGTGGGAGTTTGGAAAAATGTTTTTGCAATGGCCTTGGGAGAAATATACATGAGAGGAAAGTGCTTGAGTAAACCTTATAAAATTACAGAGGACAAGTATACCTAAAAGACTGTAATGTAACATAAAATAATTATACTCTTTTTAACTGCACCTATTAGGAATTAGCCTCTCTAAATGAACATATATTGTTCCATTGCTTAAACAATGTTTATGATCTATTAGTGAACAATGTCGAAATTTGTTTTAATATTTACGTGATACGTCATTCAGTTTGGCGTGGTACTGTTGCGCTTGTTTTTAATACCTGAGCTAGACAGATAACTCAGAAAATGAAAAAAAAAATCACTGGTTATCACAATCTTTACTTTGTTTCGTTGTGCTACTCAAAAATATTTCCTTTCGTTGTCATGCGGTATTCTAAATGACAAATCTGGCTAAATTTTGATTTGTGATTCGGCTTTCCATCAAAATGAATACGCTTTCGGTACGTCATATTCTGCTTACTGCAGAATTATTTACATCTGTTTAAAGATTTCCACATTTTTGTGATTGCTCGAAAAGCTCACGTTATACGTATGTTGTATCAGGAGCAAATAAAAGGAAACAAATATTTTAATTACAATAGAAAAGTCACTTTTGTAAAACATAATGACTTGGAAATGACTGGGTAGGATTATCCACAGTGAGATAAGAAGTCAATAAATTTGGAACTTAGTTTTCCAAATCATGTTATTTTTCTCCTGAAAAGCAAAACACTCGAACGTTTTTGAAAATCGTAAAATTCGAAAATTTGAGAGGGCAAACAAACACTCTGTATGCATATGAAGAATTAAGCACCATCAGCAGAAATTGATAATAATTTCAGACATTCCAAATTTACACTGCTGGCCACCCAAAATACAACACCAAGAAGGAAGCATCCGATTGGCCTGAAATTCGCCGCATGCGTCTCCCGCGAGAGGACATGCAAACGATTAGCATTGCAGGGCATACGCAAATCATGTGCGCCCGGCACGCCACCGAGAAGCACTATAAGAAGGGTGCACAGAAGGCGAGGTGTAAGTAGTGTAATAGTGTTGTGCTGCCGGACCTGTGCGTGGGAAGTTTCCTGATGCCTCGTCGCAGAACACGGCAGTCATTCAGCACGTTTCGGAGTTCTACAGAGGACAAATAGTGGCTTATCGTGACAGCGGTTTATCGTACTGAGACATTGGCGCCCGTGTGGGAAGACATCCAGCCACAGTGAGGCGAGTATGGATTCGGTGGGTGCGGGAGGGACGGACTGACCGACGTGAGCGATTGCCGCTGCCGCGGCACACCACCGAACTAGAGAACCGGCATGTTGTGCGGCGGGCATTGACTGCTCGCACCGCCACATCACGAACGTTAGCGGAGGAATTAGAGCGTGTTGCGCAACAACCTGTGTCTGCACGTACCATTCGACGTCGGCTGCAGGAGCGGGGACTTTTCGCACGGCACCCATTGCGCCGATTACCATTGACGTTACACCACCGGTGAGTGCGGCGGCAGTGGATCGTTGAACGCCGCACCTGGACTACGGAACGACACGACATTTTCTTCTCCGACGAATTCCGCTTCTGCTTGCAACACCACGATGATCGGATCCACGTGTGGCGGAACCACGGCGAGGGACTGTATGACGCCTGCATTATGCATCGCCATACTGGTCCGTCGCCTGGCGTTATGGTTTGGGGCGTAATTTGATATGACACCCGCACCCATCTAGTACGCGTCGCTGGTACACTCAACAGCCACCGCTACATCTCCGACGTTTTCGAGCCTGTAGTTCTCCCTTACCTGTAGGACCTGCCAGCGGCGATGTTTCAACAGGACAATGCGCGCCCGCGCGTGACACGCATTGTGCAACACTTCTTCACGGCCCACCAGGTGTCACTGCGTTCGATGCCACGGCGTGTAGCGGCCGTTATTGCAAGCCATTGGGGCCACACGAACTATTGATGTCTGCGTGTTCCGCAAGTCTCACGGGCCTCTAAGCTCAATCGTTTCATCTTTGTATCTGTTGTTATGTGTCCAGTAAATCTGGTTTTGCTATCTCGTGTCCTTCTTGGTGTTGCATTTTGGGTGGCCAGCAGTGTATTTTTATTTGTGGTTTAACGACCACTGTGAACACTTCGATGGGCTATAAGCAGTTTTCCGTCCCTAATTTTGTGTCAGTGCTTAAAGGCAGCAAAACGCGACTGTTTCCTAAGAGTAGCACCACATTTATGCCCCCCCCCCATTCCCAGATTCGGAAACGGATTCAACTTAGACTTATGGGTAAGAGAAGCGTGTAGTCCACTGCGTCATCGGGCGGCATACGTGCTTTACAATGAGCAGAATCATTTGTTTTTTTAGCTTAAACAGCATCTGCTATAACTTTCACAGAATTATTATCTTCGGACATTTTAGCAGGCGGTGTAAAAAATGAAATAAGGTGCGTTTCATTTTCACAATATTGTCCCGTGCGTACATCTTTCACGAAGGCGAAAGAACGCGAAAATTAACACGCAATTTCACAAATATTCTTTAATATTTGTAAACTTGGGAAAAATGCGCAAGCGTCAACAAAGAGGAACACGGCGAAAATATTCCACTATTGAGGGATAATATTAGAGTTTACAGTGCCTCACTCACCACAGAAGCTCGCAATCAAATAAGCTCAAAAACAATAGCAAAAATCTTCGCAAGAAAGAGCAGTCGTCGAAATGACCAAATCGCAATGCAAATGCTTCTCTGACTAAACGGCCGGGAGAGTATTCATAGACTATTTATAGCTGCGCCTTTTCTTAGAAAAACGGAATTCTGGAACGAGCCACAATGTTTACTTTTTAACAATAGTTCCCGCCAGTTGACCATCAAGGGACAAAACAGCCGTCGGCCAGAGTGCTCCGCGTTGTCTGCAACCAGAAACCTCAACCAGAGCGGTCCTTTCTCCTTCTAAAACAGATTATTTGCTGTGTTTTTTAGTAGTATGACTTCGAAGTAGCCGTAAATCTTTGCATGCCGGCTGCAATTTGATATTTCAGTTGCTTATCGGTACGTTGCCTGCATTAACCGGTACGAGTTCCGTCAGAAAAAGCACTGTTTTAAATACACCACCAGATCGTGAATACTAAACAAAAGCTTACAGCGTAGTAAAATCTGTTCTTTTTCGTGGTGTAATATGCACAAAGATTCGCCAAGTTTTCACACTCCAATGGTATGCTTTTTGAAGCCAGTGCAGACATATCATTCCTTTTGATTCCTAATGAGCTTTGATTTTCGTGATGTCGTCCTCAAATTACCATCCCTATTGATAACATAATGCAAAGATACATTTTAAATGAATTCTAATATAGAAAATCGTCCAAATTATGATGTTCAAGGAATATCTCATCTGTTTAACTAACTGCATAAAAATAAAAAAACAACAACATATTTTTCCTTTCCTGAATAGGTGAACTTAGGTTTGCTTTCCACAGTTCTTATGAAATAATTCGAAATTTTAACAGTCAGCGTGCACCGGTTAAAGAAAAAACTGTGTTGGAATTGTTCTTACTATCGATATTGATAATATCGATAGTTTGGTCCAGTTCAGTTCGTCGATACAGCATCGATAGTTTTTTTAACTATTGGTAGTTTTACGTTTTCCAATGCTGTAAATATAAACTGTTCAGTTTCTACCGATGGCATTGATCATTAGAACGCTCACTTTAACCTCACTTATACTGATGTCGAAAAGATGAAGCTCAGCAATATGGATTCATGAAGACAATGCAAAATAAAAGTTGATTGTAACCGAAAGAGTAAACGGTGAAGGTATGCGGGTTTTGCAATCTACTGTTGTTAAGGTTAAGTCAAGCTTAAATCGAAAATGTACGTTTCAATCAGATAAAGACGAAGCCAAAAGCGTTGTTCTCGTTGTTTGTACTGGAAGTTTAAACGTACTTCAGGTACAGAAGGAGCTTTGTAAAAAGTAAGCAAGTAATCTACAGAAAAAAAAAGTTGAGCAGCAGCCCCATTCACAAATTTGTGCATTCAGTATATCATGGATTATTACGACGATTTTTGCTAAGTATTATAAAAATATTACGCATACAAAACTGCAGAATTCTCTTTTGTAAACAGAAACAAAAAAGACGACACAATGCAAACAAAAAACTAGAAGTAAGGAGCTACGAATTAATTGGTTCTTCAAGCAAAATATTTTTTCCGTTACTTTTGCTAACTCACTTTGGAATAATATCTTCAAAACTTTAGATTAGCGGGGCGTTAAGTGAAAAACAAATCCCGCGGACATTCGAAACCCGACGGATTATCCTTATGCAAGTAAATATCCCGGTGGATTCTGCACCGTCGCTGGACAGGTCATTGGTTGAGCTTCAACGTTTCTTCTTCCCAGTACTCAGTAAGCTTCCTTTGACTAGATCTGTAACTTTTTGTTGAATTCTTGACCGCAGATTTGCTGAATAGGTGACACCTGCTTCTTATCGCTGAAGAACACCAAGGAGGTCGTTAAACCTTCAAACAAAGACAGTTTGCAAATTTTGAAGATGACAATCCGATTTTTGGCGTAAATGTGACAAGGATGGTTAGTCAGATAATATCCGAAAACTTAAAATTTTCATCGTCCTGGAGCGGGACTCGAACCCGCGTCTTCCAGAATTTTCAAGTTTTCGGATACTATCTGACTTACCATCCTTGTCACATTTACGCCAAAAATCGGATTGTCATCTTCAAAATTTGTATTATATGGCATAATCCCGTATTTCTTTCATGAAAGACAGTTTAATTTAGAAAAATTACAAATAGGAATTTCCTTCCCTTTGCTTGGAATTTTCATTAAGAACACAGGAAAACCAGAAAAATAAAAGTCACAGGGCAGGAGACTCGGAGCTAAGTCTTCCATAGAGACCCATTGCAACAATTTGGCTCCGAAGATCTCAACAGCACAGCGAGCTAGTGGACAGGTATGAAACTAAAATGTCGAACCGTAACCGACTGAATGTTTTTTGTTTTGTTTTTTCAAACATTTACAACGCTTTCGGCGGGGCTACTTATATAACTACTGGTACTGTATCACGTGACAGACGCTATCGTAATTTCATGTCCGACCACTGGGGCGCTGTCTTAAACCCAAGAGGTCGACCTCTGTCTCTGCTCCTTCGTGATAAAAAATGAAGTTTTACTGGCAGGTAGTGGTCAGATTTGCGCTAGTTCAATTGTATGATACTATGCACGCATGCATGCACTTTAACACAAGCAGGAAAGCTAAATGTAGTCCTAGATTACTTCATATAATTTATTATATTCCAATACGACTGTTTTCAACCACAGGAGCGGTAAAGCTCTCTTTATGTGAAGAACAACTTTGGCACACAAAGAATTTTAATCGTTGTTTATTTAAATAATTATATTTTCGGATTTAATACTGAAAATATATATGGCAAAACTACAGAAAGCAATTACAAAAGATGTTTTACCACAATTGGAATCCATAAGAGAAAATGTGCATTTTTTGTGCAAAAGATATTAAGAGGAGTTCATAGATGTGGAAAAAAGCATATTTGATTGCATCGTAACCGATTGAATCTCACCAAATTCAATGTGCTTAGCATATTTGTAGATGCTAAGTGGGACTAGGTGGAACGGTGCCCCAGTGGAAGAAAAATATATTTCTCATCCAGTCACAATATAGTACCAGGGGTCCCAACGGGCTCGAAAGGCACGGTCGGGAAGGATGCGTGGGTTGGCCGCCGCCCAGTTGCACAGCTCGCACTTGACCTGCCAGACAACAGGTTTGGAGAGAAACCTGAACTCCCGTTGCCCTGGGAATGACGAACTTTCTTTCTCTCCCTCCAAATCGTATAACATCCTTCGGTAACGACAACCCTCCAAATGTCTCTACCCTTAGAAAGGGTGGGCTGAAGATAGAAAATATTTTCTGGCCGAAATTCAAGCGTCTTGAAGGACCCGGGACAAGCCCAGACCCAGATCTCCTCCACACATGCTTCATCTAAGAACAAATCCAGTAAAGATGAAGCCAATCCTCAACCCCGTTGCAAGAGAAACACCTATCAGAGGAAAGTCCTATCCAGCGATATTGTTTCCTCCTTTTCGGTAAAACATCATGGGCAAGCCCACACCTAAACTTCTTATCCTTGCGGTCCACCCCGTGCGAGCGAAATCTCATCCATGCCTCCTTAATCGAAAACCTGCTGCTAAAGACTGTGAAGTCTTTGATGATGTGCTTTCTAGGCCTAGGAAGATCAACATATGGCTGCCTCATCCCTTTTGCATTGCGGCTGACTTCCGGAACGTCCCGCAGGTGACCACCCCAGAGATTCTTCTTGTGAATTGACTCTCTACAGGGACTTACAAATTTGGGAACCGGCAGATAATTCTTTTCATCCAAAGCCGTATAGTAGGAAACTAAGTTCCTAAGCGGGTGATAGGCGGCAAGATCCTACCTTAAACTCGAAAACTAAAGCGCACTGAACCAAGTAGGAAGCTGATTGACAACCAAGACCCCTTACTCCCTAGGAAAGCACAGGGGCAGCCCGAGCCACCACCTAGGTCTTCTTGCCGTCTCAAAAGCAGACAAAGACCTCCCTTTCCACAGGAATCACGATTCTCCGGGGTAGGGACTCCAATTCCTTGGCAAAAGCGCAAGTTGAAAACAAGAGTATATTCGCCAACTTTCCGTGATTCACCCTAGAGATGTGTACATCTTGCCAACGCTGTTTCTCGTTCTTCATATTCCAAAGAATATTCACCCAGCTATTTCAATAGACGCCATCCTTGGAAAATTGGATACCCAGTATTTGGTCAGGTACTTCGATGTTGGCTGAACCCGCGACCGCCAGCCGCTCCCATCTACCCCAAAGCATAATTTTTTACTTATTCTCGTTGATCCGGGCACAGGTGGCTCTGCAGTAACCCGCAAAACAATCAAGTACCTTCCCCATCCCCAAATAAGGTGAAATATTCGGCGTAAGCGAGATAATTTAACGTTGCCCCTATCTCCGGAACGGGAAACCCCGTAATGCTCTTAGCAACAATGGCTTTCCAAAGCAGGTTTTCTAATACCAAATAAAGTAAAGCAAGGGAGAGAGCGGACAACCCTTTCACACACCATTTTGAACCTTGGAAAGGCAAGAGAGACGCCCTAATATGATGACCCTCCCGGAGAAACCTTTGTAGAGGTCCTCATCGCACTTCGAAAGAAATATCCGAAGCCGTGGTCCTCCATGAACTTCCCTACAAATTTGTGAGAAATCCTATCAAAGTCTTTACTCTGATCAGCGAATAAAAGTTCCATTTTCATACCCTTCTCACCTAGGTATGTGATAGAATTGCTGACGCATCGCACGTTCGAAAACATACGACGTCCCTTGATATCACACGTCTGATTGACACCGATAAGGTGTTTTGCAAGTAAACAGAGCTTACTGTTGATGATTCTTGCCGGAATCTTGTAATCAACAGACAAAATATGATGGACGACTACCCGTGGAGTATTAAAGGAGAATGCCCTGAGTAAGTCCGAAAACGCCACAGACACAAGCGCAAATTCTTGCTAAATAGGACATATTTGAACTTTGAATTCCATACTTATCAGATGCTGTGAATCACGTATCATCTTCATGCCGAAATGCATGTTAATTTAAAGTAAAAATCATTAGTGCATACTCATATTTGACTACAATGGGAAAATGTTTCAGATTTGACAAGTGGCGATACATATTTTACTCAACACAAGTGATTTTTTTTTGCCTTTTTTCAAACGTTATTGCATATTGTTATGCACCCACACGTTTTTGTGAATAAATAAAGAATATCTTTGCCAAGATGGTTGGTTAAGTTTAATTTAAGTCTGCGTGACCGTAAATTCCTCAGATAGACTATGCCATCATGTGAGAAGCGTTAAAATTTTCCGAAAAATGAAAATGTTGAATTGCAAAAAATCTAATATTGCGGAATCGTGGGACGCTCTCTATGAAGCATGGTGTGCAATGTCTCTACAGTACTCCTAAGAGAAGAGACCGTAGAGACCATTACCTATCCCGCTTCTGTCGTTTCCCGATCTTCAGCAGGACCGACTAGATATTGAAGAGGCATCCCAGGTTTTTGGCTATTCCGTGTATATCATGTGGTGGCAATCAGTTTGATTTCATATGTCCATCGAGTCTTGTAATTTTTTTATCGCTGGTAGGTAACCGCAGAATAAATCTCTAATGTGTCAATTTTATTGCTCAGAAACAAAAAGTTGATAAGAATTTTATATGCAAATCACAGTGAATGTAGGAACGTTTGCGCTTGAATTAAAACGAAAATAGATTTTTCATTTAAAACCACAAGAATATGGAAATCTAAAATTTTCACGCATTTTTGTGTAAAACCGATTGCTGAAATGCCAGTGGGTGTACTGTAGGACATACTTGCATGTGAGAGCATTTCTTCAAATGGCAAAATGCTGCGTGGTACATAACAGTTTATCACTTTTGTTTTATTGCAAAGAAAACTCAGAATAAAGAGGAACGGATGTACATACTTGCATGTAAAAGCATTTCTTCAAATGGCAAAATGCTGCGTAGTACATAACAGTTTATCACTTTTGTTTTATTGCAAAGAAAACTCAGAGTAAAGAGGAACGGAAAAATGTGTCTTTCACTGTGACCAGAGCAATATTTAATATAATTTGGTTAATAACTCGTGCGTTAACACTAAAGGCAATTTCATGACGTCCTTGAACCGTAGATTGACATTCAGAAACTGCAATGATTTTCTGCTGGCAAACAATTTCGATTCCTGATTCGTATGTGCAGACACATCTGGTGCATAATTTGGAGACAGTAGTGTTATACTTAAGTACGGAACACCCGGGGCCTTCCGCGGAGGAGGAAGATGCAACTTCCATTGTTGATCGATAGAAACAAGTCGGGAACCCGTGTGAAGAGACTACTTGTAATTATGTGAAACGCGAGTTACGTTGCCCAAATTTCAATACCGGACTGACGAGAGTCATGAAAATCTTACCAGCTTCGAGCCCGGAATGCTTGCGATATCGATGCAGCCTTCAAGACTGATTAAGGTTCGCAAGATATTACCTGTAACGAGTTTAATGCTATACAAAAAGCTGTGTTACTTCACCAAAGTACGTACACGATCCTAGACATCAGGGAGCTACCTCATTAAAAATAATTGTTTGCTATATTTATTGATGTTCGGCCATACGCAAGAATTCTGATTGGTTTCAAAAGTTTTGATATGTGATGCCACACAGTATCTTGAAATATTTCTCCTTTTTTTGTCATTCTGTCGTCTGCAATGCTTTTTAATACTTATTTTTCCTTTCGTTTTCAGAGTTTTTCCTCTGCTAATGCTTTCCCTACTCGTAAAAAAAAACTCAAACGGAAGTCAATTAAAATGCTGAACAAAAGTTTCCTAATGAGGATATCAATATTTGTTCAACTTTATCTTTTGAGTGCATTATTCTCTGTATTCGTTTAAGGAAAAAGCTTTAAAATTTGTCTACTGATCCTCAGTGCATACACTGAAAAGCAATTGAATCAGAGACAGCTGGCGTTATGCAAATGTGGCGATGTGGGCGGCCCTGTAAACGGAAACGACATGACGTATGCAGCGATCCGACAATATAAGGACTGATCCGACGGGAATCAGTAAGAGTCGGACGCAGTATGGGTAAGACGATGGATCTAAGCGCATTTGATCGTGGGCAAGTTGTTGGGTCACTCTATCTCGGGAGTCGTGCAGGCACTGGGATTTTCACGAGCCACGGTGTCACGTGTCACGGGTGCACCGTGAGTACATCGAATCCGGTAAAACCCTCCATGCAAGGGCCAACTGCCGTGGGCAACAGCGTGTGAATGAGCGGGGTCATCGTCGGCTAGCTCGTATTGTAACAGCGGATAGACAGGCCACAGTGCAAAAAATCACTCTGCAATTTAACGCTCGTGCACAAAAACGTGTAGGCAGCCACACCATCCAGAACCATCTCCTAGCTATGGGATACAAAAGCCATCGTCCCACGAGGGTACCGCTGCTGACTGCACATCACAGGGTGTAAAGATTAGCATGGAAGCGGGAACATCGCCACTGGACCCTAGACATCTCAAAAATGTTTCCTGGACTGATGAGTCGCGATTCACGTTAGTACATGCGGATGGCAGGACACTAGTACGGCGCAAACCACATAACGCGATGGATCCTTCTTGCCAGCTGGGTACTCCTCAAGCTAGTGGGGCTGACATTCTCGTCTGGGCACTGCTTACGTCGACTGAAATGTGACCCCTGGTACGTGTGACATCGTCCCTCACAGGTCAACGTTACCGGGATACCTTGGACGACCATTTGCTCCCGTTTGTGCGTCTTTAACATCCCACTGGGGACCTCATCTTGCAAAAAGACAATGCACCGTGCCATCGCTCCCGAACTGTATCCGAATGGTTGGATGAACACTCCACCTAGGTGACCTAGCTTCCTTGGCCAGCTAGGTCACCTGACCTCAATCCCATCGAGCGTCTGAGATGCCATCGAGAGAGATGTTCGAGGCTCCCCCTCCATCAAATCTTCGTGAACTGTGGGCGCTTCTTCAGGGGTCGTGGATCCGTATGGCTTCATATCGCTTCTGGTGTCTTGTCGAGTCCATGCCGAGACGGATCGCCGCCGTCATCAGGCTGAAACGTGGTGCTACTCGTTACCAGACAGGTATCTCTAATTCAATTGTTCTTCAGTGTAGTTTGTTTAAGATCCGAAACAAAAACTAACGTTTACTTGTGGTATCCTCCCTCACGATATCAGTGTGCTTTTATTTAACTGATTTACAAATTTGAAAACCGTATTGAAACTTTTTTCAGTATTCTTACTTTTTTTACCGTATTCGGCTGTATGGAGCGTACCGGGAGTCTGACCTTGCAGCAAGTCCCCTTGACTGTAGCATTTTCCTAGAGTGGGTGCGAGGCCCATAGCTTCTCGGTTTCTCTCGGATGCGACCTCTCGGGAGTAGGGTTGCTGGGGAGTGCAACCCTAATTGGGTGGTAAACTCCACCTAAGACTAAATACGGCCGTGAGATCGATAGCAAACAAGTAACGTGAGACAAAGTAGCAAATGACTTTGAACAGAGAGTTCAAGAGTACGTGATCCTGCTCAGAGGCAATATTTTGCGTTTAATAGAAATTGGCTCATATTTGTCTTTTTGGTTTTCTTCCTAGATCCTACTACTGTAATTCAGTTATGCATTTTTTTTTCTCTCACTATACCCGCTGATTTAAAACTGAACAATTTCTTTCCGTTATTCACAGAAAATGCTTTCCTTTCGGCTAATCTGCGTATCGCATGTTACCTGCCTATTTTCGGATGAGTTAGAAAAATTGAAAATTTATGAACATTTTCTTCGCTTTAACAGTATGGTAGAGATTTTCGAAGCAATTTTTGAATACTTTTGCACTTTCCCTAAATGATTTCTTCATTGTGAAACTTTAGAAAGATCCACAGAGATATTTATTTTCACAGTAGAATGGATTTCAAATGTCAACTCTGGATATTTATTTCTTACGACGCGCAGTTTGATTACTTAGATGACGTAATACGTGTTAAAATGGAAAGAAAAATAGAAAGTGTGACGAACAAGAAGGCTAGCATTTGAAATTCCGTTTGACTTAGAAAATATGTTTCAAGTTTTATAGCTTAAACGTGATGAAATTTGTTACAGACAAAAAGAAGACCGTTAATTTGAAGATGTAAATTTGCGCAATTTTACCTGCAGTATTTAACTTCCAAAATAAAGTATATATTTAACACAGTTCTAATTAAAGTGTTGACCAATATCTTTGAAACTTTTGTTAAATAAATGGTCTCATAATGCTATATTCATCTTACATTATCTTCCAGCTTTACTGCTGCTATGTTTAATATTCAACAAGACTGGTTTTAATGACATGGTAGTTTTAAAAAATGAAGGCAAAAACATGGTTTGGGAAACTTCTGTTTTACCTAAAAGAGGTTTTAAGCTAAACAATGGAGATTACACTGGCAATCGGCTTTGCTCTTTTTCAAATATTTCTGCGTCTCACTTGTTTATTAACCAACACATAAATGAGATATAAGTAGCCTACAAAAACCAAGGCATATCGACTGCTTTCTTGGTAATAACGCAAGAATTGAATATCATTTAATAAAATTGGAAAATGTATAATCAAAATGACTTCGTTAAATTGGTGATACTGTGATCTGCTTTAGATACATACTGTACATATGGATTATCATATATACTATGGATTACAAGTCGGGAATAAAAGTAGCTCCTGCATTTAATTTTAGCCCGAATTCTGAATTTCGGGAGGCATTTAAAAAAAAATTCAGATAAACAGTATAGGGTTATTAGAATGCGAAAATTTCAGTAATATCCAGCAACATTTAGATCGAAGTAAGGCTACTTACTCTTAGGTTAGGAGAAAAACAATATACAGATGTGCAATGACATTCTTCTGAACTAAGTGATTCTGTGTTCATCAACTGAAAAAGAAGAATCTGTTGTCTTGCTGAAGAAATATTTTGCAAGGCATATATGTAAGCTCCTGTTAACAGTTTTAATAAAACACCTGATGATTTATCCTCCTCCTAACTTTATGTGAGTTTGCATGAGAGAGTAAGAGAGTAGCCGAAATCCAGGTAAACCTACATTTCGAATTAACATGTTTTTTTGTTTTTTCCTTTTTTGTGTGAATTCCTTACTCCCATACAATGAACCTGTTAGTGAAATTTAGACGATAACAATTATTCATGAAATAAAGCTACGATACTAAATTTAAGTGTCATTGTTGGTAGTCTTTCTCTACAGCCGAAATCATCTCTAGAACGGAGCCATATTGATCTCCTAGAAGCTTGTGTTTAGCAGATTTTTAATATACTGTTCCAAAGTGTGACGAATCTTGCAAAAAAAAAAATATTATGGACAAGAAGGAAAGTCAGCACTTACCTGTAACCTAAAGCAGAAAATATATAAAATTATATACAAAAGTTTCTCATATGAGGGAACACTTCACTATTTCAGTATGAATAAGAAACATACGAAGCTCGTTTTGGACACTCGGTACGTTGTGTACTCGTTTTGGACACTCGGTACACAATTATGTACGTTGTGTACTAAGTGTCCAAACGAGCCTTTTATGTTTCTTATTATTAGTGATGATTTTCACTGACACGCCGAGCTGTTGTGAGCAACAGCTCAGCGTGTAAGTGGAAAAAATCAAACTGAAGTGATTCAAATGGTTTTGGGGTCGTGACATCCACAGTTCTATCAAAATATCAGAATTTTCCGAAAGTGTCTTTGGGACAAATAACATTTGTGTGTGTGTGTGTGTGTTCAAAATCTTCTGCAGTTCAACTGAAACCAAGTTAACTTATAACTTAAACTAAGTTAACTTATAACTGGAAAATGTTTTGTTAAGAAATATTGGATAGATTTCATAAAAACATAAATACAAGTCTTACTTAACATGGGTTACGACTGGATGCAGCATTCTTAAGCCCTTAACTTCATTTGTCAATTTTCAGCTACGGAAACTTTTTACATGAAATGAAATAATTATTAAAGAAACCATTTCATGATATTTTACTGCAAATCATATTTAAATCCAATTCTGGAAAATTTGAGGTCCTACTTGTGTCACTAACTTAGTTTAACCTTTCCTAACGACAAAATGATTAGCTTCTCGTGATAAGAAAGATATAATTTTGGAGTGGTGACAGAGTGTCTGGATGTGGAAGCAAAGAAAAATGAGCAAATAATAGAGTAAGAGAAATATACGAAATCCCCGTTAAGAAGATGTAATAAGCTCGCCGATCACAATTACCTAACCCTCAACAGTATATCACCTCACTATAATCAGGCTATCCTTTTCCATCGCAGCAGCAGAGGGGAAGCAATTGCGGAAAGTGCATTGGAACTTAAGGAAAAACTGAGAACAGCAAAAGAACAACATTATTACAATCGTTTGAGAATTCAGAACATTATGTGCCAAAATCTTGCTCATCATCAACCATTATCATTTCACTACTGAATGAAGATCTCCACAGTACTCTTTGACAAATTTCTTTCTGGAGCCAGTCCCCATTCATGTGGACCTTTTTGCAGAAGAAAAAATATTTTTTATACAGCCATGATATCCCAGGTCTTCTCAGGCAATAGGTGTTACGCCTTATAGTCCAATAGAATGCCGATTATTTCTAGGCAGCTCAAAGCGTTACCTCAATTGTGTTCTCTTGCATAACGGCAATGTTTGCAGAGTGGTTCCAGCTGGTCACTCAATGTCTTTACGAGAAAAACATAATGACATAAAATGGTCATTGACTTACTCAATAATCACGAGCACAACTGGATCACTTGTGTGGACCTGAAAATGGTCAACTTTCGCCTTGAACAACCGAAAGGCTTCAGGAATTTTTGTGCTATCTCTGTATGGGGGACAGCACAGCTCGATAGGAACACTGGACCCAGAAGGAGTGGCTCATCCGCGGAAGCCTTGAAGCAATCATGCCAAACATGGTGAATGACCCAATCATGTAACACATGGTGAATGACCCAATCATGTAAAACATGGTGAATGACGCAATCATCAGCCGAAAGAAGGTTATTTTCCCCCCACTGCGTATCAAGCTCAGCATGATAAAACAGTTCGTGAAGGCCTTAAGTACCGACCGGGAATGTTTTCAACACATTCAGTAGTCTTTGCTTTTCCTGCTTTCCCTCTCCAGAAGATCAAATCACGTGTGTTCCACGTACCTCACATTCGTGCCTTCTACGTGAAGAGGAATTTGTCAGGAAGATGAAAGAAAAAGAAAAACAGAATGACTGTCTTTCGTGACAGTTTTACAAAACTTTCTTGGTAACAAAAAGGCAGATATATATGAGGTTCTCGTTGCTAGAATTCTATTGGCTTTTCAAGATCTTGGGTTTCTAACATGAGTGTCAAGCTACATTTACTGAATGGTCGCCTTGATCAGTTACCCGTCAACATTGGGGCTGTTAATGATGAACAGGGCGAGCGCTTCCATCAACACCTCATGACGATGCAAGAGTGCACTCAAAGTGGGATGGGACAAAATATGGTTTACAACTACAATTTTGGAGAATTTAAGAAGGATGTCCTGAGTAAGTCCACAAACGCCGCAGACACAAGCGCAAATTCTTGCTAAATATGACATATTTGAACTTTGCATCCCATACTCATCAGATGCTGTGAATCACGTATCATCTTTATGCCGATTTAAAGTAAAGATCATTAGTGCATACTCCTATTTGACTATAATGGATAAATGTTTGAGATTTGACTAGTGGCGACACATATTTTACGCAACACAAGTTTTTTTGTTTTTTTTTTGCCTTTTTTTAAGCTTTATTGTATATTGTGATGCACCTACACGTTTTTGTGAAAATATAAAGAATATCTTTGCCAAAACTGTTGGTTAAGCTTAATTTTAAGTCTACGTGACGATAAATTCCTCAGATAGGCCATGTCATCATGCGAGAACCGTTAAAATGTCACGAAAAATGAAAATGTTAAATTGCAAAAAGGCTAATATTGCGGAATCGTGGGACAACCTCTATAAAGCACGGTGTGCACAGTCGCCACTGTACTACAAAGAGAAGAGACCGCAGAGACCATTACCTGTCTCTCTTCTGTCGTTTTGCGATCTTCAGGAGGACCAACTTGATATTGGAGAGTTATCCCAGGTTTTTGGCTATTCCGTGTATATCATCTGGTGGCAATCAGTTTGATTTCCCATGTCCATCGAGTCTTTTATCGCTGGTAGGTCACCGCAACATAAATCTCAAATTTGTCTATTTTATTGCTCATAAACTAAAAAGTTGATAAGAATTTTATATGCAAATCACAGTGCCTGTAAGAACGTTTGCTCTTGAATTAAAACGAAAATATATTTTTTATTTAAAACCACAAGAATACGAAAATCTCAAATTTTCAGCCATTTTTGTGTAAAGCTGACTGCTGTAATGCCAGTAGGTGTATTGTGGGACATATTTTCATGTGAGAGCATTTCTTCAAATGACAAAATGCTGCGTAGTACATAGCAGTTTATTACTTTTGTTTTATTACAAAGAAAACTAAGAGTAAAGAACAAAGGAAAATTATGTCTTTCACTGTGATCTGAGCAATATTTAACATAATTTGGCTAAAAAATCGTTCGTTAACACTAAATGCAATCTCATGACGTACTTGAACCGTAGATTAACATTCTGAAACTGCAACGATTTTTAGCTGGCAAGCAATTTTGATTCCTGATTCGCATGTGCAGACACATCTGGTGCGTAATTAGGAGAAAGTAGCGTTATGCTTAAGTATGGAACACCCGGGTCCTTCCGAGGAGGAGGAGGATGCAACTTCTATTGTTGATCAATATAAACAAGCCGGGAATCCGTGTGAAGCGACTACATGTAATTATGTGAAACGCGAGTTACGTTGTTCAAATAGCAATACCAGACTCACGAGACTCATGAAAATCTTTCGACCTTCGTGCCCGGAATGCTTGCGATATCGATGCAGCCGTCACGACTGATTAAGGTTCGCAAGATATTACCTGGAACCAGTTGAATGCCATAAAAAAGCTGTGCTACTTCACCAAAGTACGTACACGATCCTAGACATCAGGGAGCTACCTTATTCAAAATAATGTTTTGCTTTATTTATTGATGTTCGGCCATACGCAAGAATTCTTATTGGTTTCAAAAGTTTTGATATGTGATGCTACACAATATCTTGAAATATATCTCTTTTTTTGTCATTCTGTTGTCTGCAATGCTTTTTAACCCTTATTTTTCCTTTCGTTTTCAGAGTTTTTCCTCTGCTAATGCTTTTCCTACTCGTAAAAAATAATAACTCAAACGGAAGTAAATTAAAATGCTGAATACAAGTTTCCTAATGAGGATATCAATACTCGTTCAGCTTTATTTTTTTAATGCATTATTCTCTGTAATCGTTTAAGACAAAAGCTTCAAAATTTGTCTACTGATCCTCAGTGCATACACTGAAAAGCAATTGAATCAGAGACAGCTGGCGTTATGCAAATGTGGCGATGTGGGCGGCCCTGTAAACGGAAACGGCATGACGTATGCAGCGATCCGACAATATAAGGAGCGATGCGACGGGAATCAGTAAGAGTCGGACGCAGTATGGGTAAGACGACGGGTCTAAGTTCATTTAATCGTGGGCAAATTGTCCGTGCCAGATGAATGGGTCACTCCATCTCTTAAGTCGTGCAGGCACTGGGATTTTCACAAGCCAATGTGTCACGGGCGCACCGTGAGTATTTCGACTCCAGTAAAACCATCCCTGCAAGGACCAACAGCCGTGGACAAGAGCGTGTGGATGAGCGGGTCATTGTCGGCTAGCTAGCATTGTAACAGCGGACAGACGGGCCACAGTGCAAGAAATAACTCGGTAATTTAACGCTGGCGCACAAAAACGTGTAAGCAGCCACACCATCCAGAACCATATACTCGCTATGGGGTACAGAAGCCATCGTCCCACGAGGGTACTGCTTCTGACCACGCATCACAGGGTGCAAAGATAAGCATGGGCGCGGGAACATCGCCACTGGAACCTAGACATATGGAAACATGTTGCCTGGACAGATCAGTCGAGATTCACGTTAGAAAATCCTAATGGCAGGGTACGAGAACGGCGCAAAGCACATGAAGTGATGGATCCTTCTTGCCATCAGGGTACTCTTTAAGCTGGTGGGGGTGGAATTCTCGTCTGGGGACTGTTTACGTGGACTGAAATGGGACCCCTGGTACGTGTGACATCGTCCCTCACAGATCAACGTTACCGGGATACCTTGGACGACCATTTGCTCCCGTTTATGCGTCTTTAACATACCACTGGAGACCTCATCTTGCAACATGACAATGCACAGTGCCATCGCTCCCGAACTGTAACCGAATGGTTGGATGAACACTCCACCGACGTGACCTCGCTTCCTTGGCCAACTAGGTCACCTGACCTCAATACCATCGAGTATATCGGAGATACCATCGAGAGAGTTGTTCGAGCCTCTGACACGCCTCCATCAAATCTTCGTGAAATCTGGGAGTTTGTTCTGGGGTCGTGGATCCGTATGGCTTCCCAACGCTTCCGGTGTCTTGTCGAGTCCATCCCGAGACGAATCGCTGCCGTCATCAGGAAGAAAGGTGGTGCTACACGTTAATAGACAAGTATCTCTAATTCAATTGCTCTTCAGTGAAGTTTGTTAAAGATCCGTAACGAAAAAGTTTACTTGTGGTAGACTCACTCTCAATATCAGTGTGCTTTTATTTAACTGTTTTACAAATTTGAAATCCGTATTAAAACTTTTTGTGTATTCTTGCTCTTTTGACCTCATTCGGCTGTATGGAGCGTGCCGGGAGTCTGACCTTGCAGCAAGTCCCACTTAACGGTGCAGTTTCCCAAAGTGGGTACGAGGCCCATAACTGCTCGCTCTCTCTCAGATGCAACCTCTTGGGAGTCTGGTTGCTTGGGAGTGCAACTCTAATTGGGTAGTAAACTCCACCTAAGACTAAATACGGCCGAGAGATCGATAGCAAACACGTACCGTGAAGGAAAGTTGAAAAGAACTTTAAAGAGAGAGTTCAAGAGTACGTAAAACTGCTCAGAGGCAATATTTTGCGTTTAATAGCAATGGACCCATATTTGTCTTTTTGGTTTTCTTTTCAAGATCCTACTGCTGCAATTCATTTTTGAATTTGTTTTTCTCTCACTATGCCCGCTGTTTTAAAATTGAACAATTTCTTTCCGTTATTCACAGAAAATGCTTTCCTTTCTGCTAATCTGCGTCCCAATTGTTACCTGCGCTCTTTTGAATGAGTGAGAAAAAGTGAAAATTTATGAACTTTTTTCTTTGCTTTAACTGTATGGTACAGATTTCCGCAGCAATTTTTGAATACTTTTGCACTTGCCCTAAATGATTTCTTAATTGTGAAACTTTAGTAAGATCCACAGAGATATTCAAATTCTCAGAAGAATTTATTTCAAATGTCAACTCTGGATATTTATTTCTTACGACGCGAACTTTGATTACTTAGATGACAAAAGACGTGTTAAAATAAAGAAAAAAATAGAAAGTGTGATGAACAGTAAGGCTAGCATTTGAAATTCCGCTGGACTTACGGAGTATGTTTCAAGTTTTATAGCTTCAATGTGAAGAAATTTATTACACACAAAAAGAAAACCGTTAATTTGAAGATGTAAATTTGTGCAATTTTGCTTGCAGTATTTAACTTCGAAAAGAAATTATATATAAAGGACAGTTAAAACTAAAGTATTACTTTGACTTTGAAAATTATGTTAAATAAATAGTCTCACAACTCTATATTCATCTTACATGATACCAGCGTCTGGGTACGGCAATGGATCTGTCCTAGAAAGATCCTCATTGGCAGGAATAAAACGCAAGCAACCAATTGGCGTGCGTGATGTGTGCGATAGGAAACACAGGCAGACAGGCATTTTTAGCGGGTAGAACTCTTACTGTTGTTACTTCTTACTGCGGATTTTTGGCGTGTTTTCATCCAAGAATTTGTTTTCATATTTCGCGGTGATCATGGATACTGCGAACAGATTCATTTGTTCAATCTGTGGTGGATCATTCGAGGAGAAATATAACTTAAAGAAGCATGTTAAAAAAATTCATGGAACCAATTGGCGTACGTGATGGGCAGAGCAATAGCTCGTTTTAGATGTTAGTCCTAGCAAATTCTGATGTGTACGTTATATTCATTTATAGTGATGTTCGTCCTAGCAACAATAGCGCGTTTTTTATGTTAAGTCCTAGCAAATTCTAATGTGTACGTTTGATGGATATAGAAAGGTTTGTATTGAAGTACCAGGTACTACTATGAGTTTAATACATATTCATTTTTAGTGATGCTCGTTCTAGCCACTCTGTGTGCAAATATTCCCTTTATATGCACGTTTGAAGTGCGTGCGTGACTTTTTACACACACCGAGAATGCCGTCTCAACTTTTGCAGTGTCTCGGATATCTTTAGCCGCTATATAGTGCTTTTATTTTCGGTCAGACTAGTTAATCGTAGTGTTTGTTCACGTTTGAGATCATTATCATATGTATGCATTACCACCAGTAGCGTTTCTAGCGGTGCCTCCCCTCATCGCAAGATTTACTTCAGCGCCCCTAAGCACAAACATTTTCCCAGGATTTGGAACGATCCAGGAAGGATGTGTTTTTTACAGTGTGTGTGTGGTTTGTAGGAAAATAGGGAGAGTGTCTGAAAAAGTAAGGGGTGTACCTAGAGACCTGTGATTTTTGCTTTTTGAATTTTTTTTTTTTTTTTTGGATTTAGGGTTTAACGACTACCATGGGCAACTCAATGGGCTATAAGCAGTCGCCCGTCCCTAATTTAGGTTCACTGGTTCCAGGGAAGGGAGAGAGCTAGTGCTGTAAAACAAACACAACATCCATGCCTCACCGGGATTCGAACCCGGACTCTTGTCAGGCGAATGATCAGAAGCCATCGCTTAGACCACTGCGCCACCAAATAATTTTTGGAACAGAAACACTGTATAAAGTTATTAATCGAGCAATAAGGATGAACGGTGCGCGGACTGGTGCATGAACATGAATATCCAATTTATCACAAGCAACAAATTCAACAAAATATATTTAAGTGGTAAAATGAATAATTACAAGACTTCATAATCATCAGTTTTACTTTCAGTTGTTTCTGATGTGCCCAGTTTTTGTCAAATGTCTGTTTTTTAACAATTGATGATCTAAACAAATCACCACTCTTTTCGTCAGAAACGTCACTTGAGCTAACAGGCTCAGCGTAAAGAGACCTGCTTGGGTTTGGAAAGTTTCTTCGTGGGCTCTCGTTTTCTTTTCCTCTGATACTGTGGTCCACTTGGACATGTGCGACATGTTACAAATGGATGCCATTCTACTGTATATTAAAGTTTTTACACAGTGAATGAGAGGTAGACATGCTTACTATAAAGAAGCAATAGCAACATTTGCTTTGTTCAAAATAAAACAAAGGATTTGAAGAAATCACCCTCATACACATCGCAGAGTTGCGGTGAGTAAATGCGCCTGTCGTGTTCGTAATCCTAGGTGATTGACTGTTTTCGCGCATCTTTCACAGGGTATTCCCATATGCTTCACACTTTTCCGTAGCAGCACAGAGGGAGAGCGATCATATTACATGCCGGAGCCAAAGGGCGGAATAACCTCAATTAGGCTATCCAGTTGTTAAAAAGTAAAACTTGACATATATTTACTTGCAAAGCTGAACATTTCTTAAAAAATGTATTAATCTTTGGGTAAATTATTTATTTATTTTTGTGCATGTTCGGATTTTTTCATGAAACTATAAAGTCTGTCAGCTGTAGTACGCCTCTTCTTTAGTTGCGCTCCCACAGCTGCAGGGATGGTAGTTACGCCACTGATTACCACAGGCTTGTTTACAATTTACAAGGTGTCTACCAAATTTGGGAAATGCAATTTCATGACCACTTAAGCTCTCTGTCTGTATGTATATATAATTTTTTGCAAATGGGATATATATATATATCCCTATCCAAGGCAGCGGTATATGTGCAACACACGTTACAGAAGGGAAACACTCCATCCCCTCTAATTTTTTCTATATGAACACCTGCTAGTAACAAAAAACTGACTTCGTCATACTTTTTGACTATGCCTAAAAGTAAGGAATAGTCAAAGAATATGTAATGAAATTGTGTAGCACGATTGTACTACACTCTTTCATTGCAGTCTTTCTTTAGCATTTATATCTGAAAAATATCGTGATTTCCTAAGCAACATATTTTAAAATTGTTAAATGGATCTCAAGATTTTGTACATGCACACTGAGTGATCACTGAAGTATGACCACCTACCCAATACTTCATAGGTCATTCTTTCACCTTCAGTACAGCAGCTAAATGACGACATCGATTCAATAACATGCCAGAAGCAGTAGGAAGGAATGTCCAACAAAGCTGTGTGTAATGCAGCTTTCAATGCTGATATGGAGGTATTATTGGTGTATTCAGACGACTTGAAATGCCGTTTTATAATGTCCACACAAGTGTTCTATGCGATTGGAGTTCGAAGTCTAATCGATATGCTTGGAAGTCCGAACTGTGTTCCTCAAACCATTCCTGCACAACATTGGACCTGTGGCTTGGCGCATTGTCATCTTGAAAGACAACATCACCATTCCTTAAAAAGTGCAAGATTGCTGGGTGTGCAGAGCTAATGCTACAGCTAATGAGAGTTGTCCCCTGGAGATGAGATTGACTATTTGAGATAAGTGTTTTGTAGTGGATTTATATGAATGTCTACTAAAATCATTTGTTTTTGATAGTCTCAGTTGCAGCAGTAAGCAAATCTGAAGTTCAGGCTACAAATATTGTGGGTAAGTTTCTTTTCTTGTAAATATTTTTGACGGCTGAAAATTGTACATTTGTGTTGGCATCAACTTGTCAGAATATTTCTTTACATTGTTATTAGCTCATTTATTATCTTTTGTCAACTGAACCCTCACTGGGACATGGTAGCTTTGATACATTTTTCCACAGCTTATGACAGTATGAAATGCAGCTCACTTTCAGGCTTTTCAATGAGAGAAATGTTAAAAAAATTTCGATTCAGCGGACAAAAATATAACAGCATAAAATTTATTTATGAATAAATGTATTATAATACTAAATGATGAACTTTACTCATTGTGAAACTGTTGCTACTCACTTTTTATCTTTTTGGTAGGGAGCTAGATATGATAAGTGCTGGAGATTTGGAATCTCTTTACCATGCTGAATATTCTCCGGCGGCAAGTAGACAACTGAAAAGCAGATGTGGCATCGTTTAACTGAACTTTACTGAAATAACTGCTAAAATTTTGTGAGGATATCCTTTTGCTTTTAGCGAGCAGTGAGATTGACAAAAAAATTTCGTCTGTGTTGGGAAACATGGTGTCAGAATGTAGTTAGAGGAATTCTTAGAACAGAACAATGTTGCTGAGTATTTTAATGAGCTGCGCAGAACTACATTAGTTTTGTATTGGACCTAAACTGTTATAAAAGATTCGTCAAGCAAAAATATTGCAAGGCAAATTATGTAACCTATTGGGTAAATGAAAAAAAAATTCTGTTTAGTGAATTGTATATTTACAAAATCTTACCGACACTGCGGTTAACCATCTGATGTGTAGCTTTCTTTTCCTGGCATATTTTATGAAACTGATTTTCATCTAAAACAAATCTGAAGATCATGCACTTCACTTTAATAAACAAATTCCATGTAGGAAGGAGCACTTCATTCCTGTTGTGTAGGGAAATTTGTGCACATTTATACACATAATGTATGAAAGAGTGTTTTATGTAAATGGTCATCAACTTGCATGACTGATGAGATATTTTTATTGTTGCATAAAAACCTTTGTATTTACAAGACTTAATGCTCTTATAACACTAGCTTGATAGATAAATCTCTGTTATATAGAAATGTGTGTAGATGTAGGCAAAATAAAACAGTATTGAAGGCGATGTTTTTCATTGCTAGTTTGCAAACTTATTATTACATGTTACTGACAAGTTCTGTCGCTTTTCACATAACTCTTCGGTTTGTCGTTTGTTGATCATGTGCAACTTGTGTGAATTTCGTTTGTGTGTGTGTTTATTACCATGTGCACTGGTGCATGAAAACAACACCAGGAATTCTAGTTTAATACTAGTACACACATGTATTGATTTTATGATATCTAATATGCTTTGTTGAAAGAGCAAAAATGACCTACATTTCATTTGTCTGTGGCCCCGTTGTTTGAAAAAGGTCACATATTTTCTACCACTTTACATGTATTCCTTTGTGTGTGTTCATTACCATGTGCACAGGTGAAAGCAAAACCATGAATGCACATATATTGATTTTGTTAAAATAATAAAAATTACCTATATTTAATTTGTCCATTAGTAGCCCAGTTTGCAAAAGATCATAAGGTAGGTTCAAAAGTTCCTTAAATAGTTCCAAACTGTGCAAATGAAGAAGCATGTCAGGGGAACTTTCCATCTCAGATGTTGGCAGTAATCATGATATAGATTGCTGACAAGTGGCACCTTTGCATTTCCTGTCTGTGTTGAGCACCAACTGTTCTATTGTGGTGTACCATATGTTTAATAACATCGCAGTTGAAACTTATGGCAACTATAAGACATCATGACATTTTGTGTTTTTCTTCGAAAATCAATGTGACAGACATTAGCCATGCTTCAGCAAGCATATGGTGCAATGGGAAGTTTATGCGTGGCACAAGCATTACAGCTGATCAATATTACAGTTTTCTAACCACCGTAACCAGAAGAGACAAAACATGATGATTTTCGGGTGATCCACAGTCAATCTTTGAAATCGAAAGTAACGTCATTTCCTTGACAAGAGACACCTTGTTTGGACAAGTAAGAGATTGTGCTGGAAGTTTTCTTTTACCATCTGGACCTTATTATTCACTATGAAGTTATTGGAGAAGGGAGAACTGTGAATAAAGAAATGTACTTTGATATCTTCTGTCTCTTCAGGGATGCAATCTGAAGTAAAAAAATGACCAGAGAAATGAGAACAAATAGTTTCTTCATGACAATGCAGATGCACATCATTATATAATGGTCCAAAAACAATGGGACATCATTTGAGCATATCCATATTTTCCTGACTTGGTACCACCCAATTTTTACTTGTTTACACAGTTGAGATCTGCCCCAAAATCACCACTATTCACAAGCAATTGCTGAGGACACCATTTGAAATGTGACAAACGAATTGAAAATGGTTTCAAAGAATGGATTCCAGAAATACTTGAAACAATTTTATGGACAGTGTAGCTCCCTAAGAAAACTATTTCAAAGGGAATGCAATGGAAATAACAGTAGTCTTATTGCTTTCTGTATGAAAAGGAATTTCTGGAAACTTTTTGAACCTACCTTGTATATTATTGGTATTGAGAATAATCATACACATTGTTAACATATCAGCATGTCAGTTTTTATTTTATTCTTTCCTTTATTTCGATTGCATATGTACTGTATCTCTGCCCTAAGAATGAATAAATAAATAAATTTAATTTGCAGTACATTCCTTTATCACTGACTTAACATTTAATTTAGAAGCATTTCCAAGTCTCCCTTCCCTGGAGCCAGTGACCCTAAATTAGGGACGGGCAACTGCTTATGGCCCATTGAGTTGCTCACGGTGGTCGTTAAACCTCCAATCAAAAAAAAACTAACCTAATTTTATATGCATGCGTTGGAACCTTACATATCTTACCATGTGCCTGCAATGCAAATTTACTTTTTAATTAGTGCTAATTACATCTATCTCTGAAATGTGAATAAAACTTTCTCCCACCCCAAAATATATTGCTTTGTGATAATGGTTGGCAGGAAATGTGGCAACAACCTTCAGAAGTGTATGTGTATGTGAATTTAGGTTTAATGACTACTGTGAGCAACTTGATGTGCTATAAGCAGTTGCTTGTCCCTAATTTGCGGCCACTGGTTCCAGGGAACGGGGAGAGCCAGTGCCGTAAGACAAACACAACATCCATGCCTCATCGGGATTTGAACCCAAACCCATGATCAGAGGTTATCACTTATGCCAGGGCGTCATCTTCAGAACTGATGGACCCAGAATTCTTTCTGAAAATTAACACAGGAAACCTTATTATAACTTCCGAATTTGTTCAGTACTTGACCACAAATTCTCGTTTTTAAAAAACAATTGGTCAATTAACATTAAAGTAGAATCATTGTTATTAAAGTGATATTTTTAAGATACATGTTGCAGGATGGGGGGAGAAACAAATATCACCATGCAAAGTTTTATTTTACCAAAATTTTATTATATGTCAGTGAGACATAAAACAAATCCCTTTAATTCTGCATGTGAAAATTTATACAGAAAAATAAAGGTGCTTCAACTGCAATGGTTTTCACCAAATTAAATTTCTCAGACTTTGCAATCATAATTACATTGTGCGTATTCATATACAAACTCAATATGCTCATAACGCATTTTAAAATTATTTTTTTTTGCCAGTGAGTAACAACAGTTTCACAATGAGTAAAGTTCATCATTTAGTATTATAATACATTTATTCATAAATAAATTTTATGCTGTTATATTTTTGTCCGCTGAATCGAAATTTTTTTAACATTTCTCTCATTGAAAAGCCTGAAAGTGAGCTGCATTTCATATTGTCATAAGCTGTGGAAAAATGTATCAAAGCTACCATGTCCCAGTGAGGGTTCAGTTGACAAAAGATAATAAATGAGCTAATAACAATGTAAAGAAATATTCTGACAAGTTGATGCCAACACAAATGTACAATTTTCAGCCGTCAAAAATATTTACAAGAAAAGAAACTTACCCACAATATTTGTAGCCTGAACTTCAGATTTGCTTACTGCTGCAACTGAGACTATCAAAAACAAATGATTTTAGTAGACATTCATATAAATCCACTACAAAACACTTATCTCAAATAGTCAATCTCATCTCCAGGGGACAACTCTCATTAGCTGTAGCATTAGCTCTGCACACCCAGCAATCTTGCACTTTTTAAGGAATGGTGATGTTGTCTTTCAAGATGACAATGCGCCAAGCCACAGGTCCAATGTTGTGCAGGAATGGTTTGAGGAACACAGTTCGGACTTCCAAGCATATCGATTAGACTTCGAACTCCAATCGCATAGAACACTTGTGTGGACATTATAAAACGGCATTTCAATTCGTCTGAATACACCAATAACACCTCCATATCAGCATTGAAAGCTGCATTACACACAGCTTTGTTGGACATACCTTCCTACTGCTTCTGGCCTGTTATTGAATCGATGTCGTCATTTAGCTGCTGTACTGAGGGTGAAAGAATAACCTATGAAGTATTGGGTAGGTGGTCATACTTCAGTGATCACTCAGTGTATATGTACAAAATCTTGAGATCAATTTAACAATTTTGAAATATGTTGCTTAGGAAATCACGATATTTTTCAGGTATAAATGCTAAAGAAAGACTGCAATGAAAGAGTGTAGTACAATCGTGCTACACAATTTCATTACATATTCTTTGAATATGCCTTACTTTTAGGCATAGTCAAAAAGTATGAAGAAGTCAGTTTTTTGTTACTAGCAGGTGTTCATATAGAAAAAATTAGAGGGGGTGGAGTGTTTCCCTTCTGTAACGTGTGTTGCACATTACCGCTGCCTTGGATAGGGATATATATATATATATAGATATATATATATATATCCCATTTGCAAATAATTATATATACATACAGACAGAGAGCTTAAGTGGTCATGAAATTGCATTTCCCAAATTTGGTAGACACCTTGTAAATTGTAAACAAGCCTGTGGTAATCAGTGGCGTAACTACCATCCCTGCAGCTGTGGGAGCGCAAGTAAAGAAGAGGCGTACTACAGCTGACAGACTTTATAGTTTCATGAAAAAGTCCGAACATGCACAAAAATAAATAAATAATTTACCCAAAGATTAATACATTTTTTTAAGAAATGTTCAGCTTTGCAAGTAAATATATGTCAAGTTTTACTTTTTAAAAACTGGATAGCCTGATTGAGGTTATTCCGCCCTTTGGCTCCGGCATGTAATATAATCGCTCTCCCTCTGTGCTGCTACGGAAAAGTGTGAAGCCATATGGGAATACCCTGTGAAAGATGCGCGAAAACAGTCAATCACCTAGGATTACGAACACGACAGGCGCATTTACTCACCGCAACTCTGCGATGTGTATGAAGGTGATTTCTTCAAATCCTTTGTTTTATTTTGAACAAAACAAATGTTGCTATTGCTTCTTTATAGTAAGCATCTCTACCTCTCATTCACTGTGTAAAAACTTTAATATACAGGAGAATGGCATCCGTTTGTAAAATGTCACACATGTCCAAGTGGACCACAGTATCAGAGGAAAAGAAAACGAGAGCCTACGAAGAAACTTCCCAAACCCAAGCAGTTCTCTTTACGCTGAGCCTGTTAGCTCAAGTGACGTTTCTGATGAAAAGAGTGGTGATTTGTTTAGCTCATCAATTGTTAAAAAACAGGCATTTGACAAAAACTGGGCACATCAGAAACAACTGAAAGTAAAACGGATGATTATGAAGTCTTATAATTAATAATTTTACCATTTAAATATATTTTGTTGAATTTGTTCCTTGTGATAAAATGGATATTCATGTTCATGCGCCAGTCCGCGCACCGTTCATCCTGATTGGCCGATTAATAACCTTACACAGTGTTTCTGTTCCAAAAATTATTCGCCGCCCCATTGGCGCAGTGGTCTAAGCGATGGCTTCTGATCATTCGCCTGACAAGGGTCCAGGTTCGAATCCCGGTGAGTCATGGATGTTGTGTTTGCCTTACAGCACGAGCTCTTTCCCGACCCTGGTACCAGTTACCCTAAATTAGGGACGGGCGACTGCTTATATCCCATTGAGTTGCCCATGGTAGTCGTTAAACCCCAAATCCAAAAAAAAATATATTCAAAAAGTAAAAATCACAGGTCTCTAGGTACACCCCCTTACTTTTTCAGACACTCTCCCTATTTTCCTGACCACCTTCCCCTCCGAACCACACGCACACTGTAAAAAAACACATCCTTCCTGGATCGTTCCAAATTCTGGGAAAATATTTGTGCTTAGGGGCTCTGAAGTAAATCTTGCGATGGGGGAGGCACCGCTAGTAACGCTACTGGTGGTAATGCATACATAGGATAATGATCTCAAACGTGAACAAACACTACGATTAAATAGTCTGATTGAAAATAAAAGCACTATATAGCGGCTAAAGATATCCGAGACACTGCAAAAGTTGAAACGGCATTCTCGGTGTGTGTACAAAGTCACGCACGCATTTCAAGCGTGCATATAGAGGGAATATTTGAACACAGAGTTGCTAGAATGAGCATCACTAAAAATGAATATGTATTAAACTCATAGTAGTACCTGGTACTTCAATACAAACCTTTCTATATCCATCAAACGTACACATTAGAATTTGCTAGGACTAACATCAAAAACGCGCTATTGTTGCTAGGACGAACGTCACTAAAAATGAATATAACGTACACTTCAGAATTTGCTAGGACTAACATCAAAAACGCGCTCTTGTTGCAAGGACGAACATCACTAAAAATGAATATAACGAGCACATCAGAATTTGCTAGGACTAACATCTAAAACGAGCTATTGCTCTGCCCATCACGTACGCCAATTGGTTCCATGAATTTTTTAACATGCTTCTTTAAGTTATAGTTCATCCCGAATGAACCACCACAGATTGAACAAATGAATCTGTTCGCAGTATCCATGGTTACCGCGAAATATGAAAACAAATTCTTGGATGAAAACACGCCAAAAATCCGCAGTAAGAAGTAACAACAGTAAGAAATCTACCGGCCAAAAATGCCTGTCTGCCGTGTTTCCTATCGCACACATCACGCACGCCAATTGGTTGCTTGCGTTTTATTCCTGCCAATGAGGATCTTTCTAGGACATTTCTATTGCCGTACCCAGACGCTAGTGCTTTACAGCTGTTATGTTTGAAATTGAACAAGACTGGTTTTAATGACATGGTAGTTTTAAAAAATAAAGTCAAAATCATGGTTTGGGAGACTTCTGTTTTTCCTAAAAGAGGTTGTAAACTAAACAATGGAGATTACACTGGCAATCGGCTTTGGTCTTTCTCAAGTATTTCTGCGTCTCACTTGTTTATTAACCAACAAGTAAATGAGATATAAGTAGCCAACAAAAAGTAAGGAATATCGATTGATTTCTTGGAAATAAGGCAATACTTGAATAGTAGGTAATAAGATTGGAAAATGTATAATCAATTTGATTTCGTTACATTTGTGATACTGTGATCTGCTTTAGATACATACTGTATATGTGGATTATCATATATGCTATGGACTACAAGTTTGGAATAAAAGAAGTTCCTGCATTTAATTTTAGCCCGAATTCTGAATTTCAGGAGATATTTAAATAACATTCAGATGAAATACATAGGGTTATTCCAATGCAAAAATTTCAGTAATATACAGCAACATTATCCAACAACATTTAGATCGAAGTAAGGCTATTAACTCCTAGGCTAGGAAAAAAACAATGTACAGATAAGTGATGAAATTTTTCTGAACTGATAGATCCTGTGTTCATCAACTGAAAAAAGACGAATGTGTTGCCTTGCTGAAGAAATATTTTGCAAGGCATATATATAAGCTCCTGTTGAAATTTTTAATAAAACACTTGATGATTTATCCTCATCCTAACTTTATGTGAGTTTGCATGAGAGAGTAAGAGAGTAGCCAAAATCCAGGTAAACCCACATTTCGAATTAACATGTTTCTTTGTTTTTTCCTTTTTTGTATGAATTCCTAACTCGCATGTAATGAACATGTTAGTGAAGTTTAGACGATAACATTTATTCATGAAATAAAGCTACGGTACTAAAGTTAAATGTAATTGTGAGTAGTCTTTCCCTACAAACGAAATCATCGTTAGAACGGACCCATATTGATCTCCTAGAAACTTGTGTTTAGCTAGATTTTTAATAAGCTTCTCCAAAGTTCGATGAATCTTGCAAAAAAAATGATTGTCGACGACAAGGAAAGTAAGCACATACATTTAGCGTAAAGCAGAAAATATATAAAATTATATACAAAAGTTTCTCTTTTGAGGGAACACTTCACTCTTTCAGTATGTAAAAGAAAAATACGAGGTTCGTGTTGGACACTCGGTACATTGGGTACCGAGTGTCCAAAACGAGCCTGGTATGTTTCTTATTCCTATGATAATTTTCACTTACACGCTGAGATGTTGTGAGCAATAGCTCAGCGTGTAAGTGGAACAAATCAAAATGAAGTGATTCAAATGGCTTCGGGGTCATGACTTCCACAGTTCATTCAAAATGTCAGAATTTTCCGTAGGTGTCTTTGGGACAAATAACATTTGTTCGTGTTTGAATTTATTGTCTTCTGCAGTTCAACTGAAACTAAGTTAACTAAAATTTACTTAATGGGATTAAAGACAGAGAACAACAAAGCTTCTGATAGACTTAGAATACCACAATCCTCGAGCGTGCGAACATGATATGAGCTCTAGTAAATTGCGTGTTATCATTTGAATAGAGGAAACCATGGTATACAACAAAGTGGAAAAGTGTTGTATTACTTCGATACTGATACCTTGGCAAGCGTTAAATATACTTGTCCCTAAATATTACAGATTTGTTCCGCATTCGATTTCTGATCTCTATCTTTGAAGCGTCATGGAAATTATATTCAGATTAACACAAATATTGAATGTACACAGACTTCAACATCTTTTTTTTTTCGAAGTCTGCTGAAACAGAGCTGTTTATGAATTTGCATTTGAGATTAAGAATATTTTCTTTTTAAAGGTTTTTTTAATCTTCCGTGAAACTTTTGAGTAAGCTGTGGATTTCAATGCAATAGATATACAATGAAACTGGCTTAGAAGTTCCCAAATGGTCCAAAATGGCTATGCTGATAGAGAAAAGCAATATGTAGGCATCAGGAAGAAAATATAAAAAGCATGACCTTAGTCGCACGCTAGAATACATAAAACGTTCTTTTTTAGTGAAATATTGATGAATCTTTACGGTGCACTTCACATGATGAATTCATGAAATCATAAATTTCATAATTGTAAAATAGTAAATTATAAACAAACGCTTCGAATCCAAACAGAAATAAAGCTTGCCATCGCTATAATTTCGTCCATGTGCCGCCACAGTATTTCATGTCCTTTTAATAACGATGGGAAATTCCTCATGAAGGGGGCAAACTATTCCATATATCACCATATGAATAAAGTATTTCGATCCCCATAAGATAATGCATTTTTCGTCTGATATATGCTGCCATATGGAATACACTTTCTTCCAGTGCTAGATTTAAATATTCGGAAGGTGCTTCACTAATATGAAATCATGAAATGTAAGGTTGAAAAATTATTACTTATTTCCGAAATGACCTTTGCATTTCGTCAGCTCCAATGTGAAAAGAAGACAGAAATCATTTTTAGACAAAATAACGATTTAGGTTTGCTCTCAGAAGGCGGTTCCATTTTTTCAACTGTAAAGTGAGACATGCATTAACTGGCTTCTTCACGGTTTCAGTAAGGAGATACCATCCTGCCGCTATGGAGAATTAATTATTTTCAGGTAAAATCAACCTGTCAGTACCCTTTGCTGCTTTGTTGACAATTAAGTGCGTTTGAAACAAATGTGATTGCGTAGGGACAACTTTTTATTTAATATATCTCTATTTCTTGAAATATTTATTTTCTCTACTAAGCTGTTCTTCGAACTCAGTGTTTTACTGTCAGCTTCAAAGGTTGAAGATAATTACAGAACGCTAATCAGAGAGAGAGAGAGAGAGAGAGAGAGAGAGAGAGACAGGGAGAGAGAGAGAGAAACCCTAATATTTTTTTGAACTAAAATGTTTTGGGTATAAACTGAATATACACATTGGCTCTCATTGTTTGTATGCTATTAACTCCGATGTATCCCGCATTGTTTAAAGAACATGATCCTTTCCGCTAAAAATCATACGTATGCACAAATGGAATGTAGCAATAGAGAATGAAAGACACGGAACAAACTCTTACATACTCGTACATTACGACACAGCATGAGATTTTCAAAGCTTATAGATTTGTAGCACATATGGAGAAACAAGACAATTTCATACATTAAAGATAAATGTAAATATTTTTGGTAAAAAGGAATTTCTTTTTGCAGATATTGCAAATATATCCTTTTGTATAACTGAAATTTCATAAGAAAATGCGAAGCGCAGGCGAAATACAGCCTAACGAGGACTGAATATTTACTAATGTGAAAGCAGTTATCACCAAAGAAGAGCATCAAGAAGGATATTAAACTTGAAAATTAAGTGATTTGAAGCAAGCACATTTTTTTCTAAATGAAGAAAAGGTTGAATTTCATTTTTCATTGGATTTACCTTGAAATGGATTGTTGCTAAATGACATCAAAGAAACTGTTCTAACTGCAAGCTGAAAATTATGTCTGTTCAGGGAGACTTCAGCTCTTAAAGGTGTGAACATTTTAACAGTTCTTTCGATTTCTAAGAATTCAAATATGAAACTTGTGTCCTCATAGCAACAAAATACCAAAAGGTAGCATCTCTGATTTATGTAAAGTGCTTGTATTGGAACGTTAACGCAAACTAGGAAATCTTGTTTCCGTATGCAAAGATTAAAACCTGTTTCGAATATCATCAGAAAACACATTGCGCGTAAAACTGATTTAAGTAAAAAAAACCTGCAGTTTAAAGAAAGAAACAGAGGTCATGTGTTTCGTTAAATTTGACTTGATCTGTTGCTTTAAACAATGCTTTCTCGTAATTATTTACCTAAAAACAGGTTTTATTTGCTTGAGCATTTTTTTTAAATAAAAAGTAATAACAAATAAGAAACTTGATCATTTCCTTTTCTTTGAAGAGAACACACTGGATGCTGCTTTACAAAAACACAAGAAGATTTTGAATAAAAGTAAGGGTCGACCTTAGAGAAGTACGTTTTTCTCACAGCACGCACGATTACCGTGTGCTGTCTTATTCCTGCTCCTATGCTAGCCTTCCTCAGGATGTAATGACTCCTCCCTCCTCCTACGAGAAGAAACAAGTGCTTCTCTTAGAGAGAGTGGGGAGTCATACCACATATTGGTTTGTGTGTGTGTGTGTGTTTTTCTACCCGTGCTAAATTGGATAGGTAAACATTTTTGGGAGTAATAGGTTTCTAGTTATTTTGTTTCCGTTTTAGGCTATCCCGCTTTTTTTCATTTTGAGTCTTCTAAGCTCACATTTTAATTTTTTTCTACGGCGCAGAGAAAGAATACGCTGCCATCAACTTCCTAAGTTTACTTATGTAAATTTAAATATTCAATTTTTTTATTAGAAATTTTGTTAGTTTTTTGGGGGGAGGAGTCAGAATAATTCCTTTAAAATTTTGCTCTTTTTAATAAATTCCATTATAATCCGCATTTTGAAAAAAGTATCTCGGAAATGAAATAACGAATTATTTATCTCACTAAAATGACTTTACTACATAAATTACGTTAACCATTTAAGAAATCAGAAGTTGCGGGGAATTGAAAAACGTGTCTTCTTTCTCGTTTTTCCATATTTATTTTTATATATATGTTTATTTCTAACACCGTAAGGGGTAAACGCAGAGTCGCGATTATCTGGTATATTTAATTTTAATCTCAGATACATCAGCGGACAATCACATGATGTATCAAGATATTTTACACGTGTGCAGAAAAATCTCCATTGCAGGTAATGCTATGCGTACCTTAAATTGCTGCATTCAATCCTTTGAGCTCAATGCGACGAATTGTTCATTTTTAGGGTGACTGAAGTGGTGCTGGGCTTGAATAACGTTATTTATTTATATCTTTTCCAGATATGCAAAGCGCTTCTGCCTTGGAGGATGGAGACGTATTTTTGTGTTACCATGGAGTAAACATTAGATGTTTTGAACTCTTTGAAGTTTTACAGCTGTTTTCAATGTATAACAGATGATTAAAAGAATTAAAGGAAAAAGTATCATTTAAAAGTATTTATTTAACTAAAATGTATATACATGAGGTTTGAGACCAATGGAAGGAATATCTAAAGTACAAAATTGGGTTGATCTTTTCTGTAGAGAAGATAAGTATTTTTTTTAGAATGTAGTGAACTGAAATGTTTTCACTGGTTGCCATAAATTAAGAAAATATTTGAAAAACTGTTATAACAAAAAGCATAGAAGCAATTTAAATGAAATTTGGTGAAAATCTTAATTGCACCACATGTTACAGAAAATCGCAGGAACATTTTGTACGAAGCATTTACATTTTGTATTTGCTATAAAAATAAAAAAAAGCAGATAAATATGTAATTCAAAAGTTAAATAAAAATGTATTTCAATATGGAATGTGGTTACCCAGTTTATTATGAAGCACACTGGGGTAACTTTCTCAACTTTTGTTCTGACTGCGAAATGATGGAGATGAAAGAGTAGACGAGATAACTCTTGTTGAAGCAGAAGATTCGTTAGCCGCGTCTCCTGCTTCAACGCAAAACTAAGAATTTCAGAATGGGTGATGCTTTTGTTAGGGTTCAACTCATTCCATCTCAGATTTTTTTGCATACGCAGGTGAAATTCCTTCCTTATTAAAGGAAAATAAATTTTAGAAGCATTCATTTTCTTACATTTGTTTTTACATTCATTTTCTTACTTTTGCATTCATTTTCTAACTTTTTGTTTTCAACCTTCTGTTCATGTTTTTATGGGACGTAAATTTAGTAACTTTTGAGCCAAAGGAAAACGATTCTTAAATAAAGGAAGTTTAGGGCACATCATAAGCGAAGTAGATGATGATATTTAGAATAAAACTACAATTGCGGCGAAATTCGACGTTATAAGACATACATTGCTAACAACTGAAGAAAACTTCAGAAAATTGAAGCTGTTTGTGCTTTTAGGATTTTACACCGTCTCGAAAACGGATGAGAACTGCAGAAACTTAAACTGAAATTCTGCTGATGTGAAGGTTTGAAAAGCACGAATTAACGATAGTTCATTAAGAGTTATGACTTTGCAAGACATGTCGCAATTTTTCTTACATTCTGTAAATCTTCGCGAATTCCAGTTCTAGAGTTGTAACCTCCAGCGGTGAAAGGATAGCTCTAGCATCAACTGGAAAAACCATCTTTTTAGGACACAGCAACGAAACTAACAACCGCGATCGATTTTCTTAGTGAAAAATCACGCTCACTTTCGAAACTTAACACAACATTTGATATTTCAACAGCATACGAAACAGGCCTGACTGGCCGAGCGCTTTCCGACCTTACCCTATGCATGAAAGTTACGAAATTTAGAATCGGCAACCGTTTTGAAGAATGGTTGACAGTTTTTCTTGTTTTATTTTGAGCAGATCAGGTATTGCTTAAAAATTTGCTTTACGTGCGATCGGTAAATTCGATAAACATCCATATTTCGAGGGCATTAAAACGTTGCCTGTGAAATACAATTTTAACCAAATGACTTAGATGAATGCGATGCTATTTTAGTTAAAGGGTAAAGCAACTGCGCCAGAAGTATTTGAAGCAACGAAATATAATATGCCTGAACACGGATAAATGTAGCGCATACTGCAATATCACTGATTTGAAAGTGGCTGTGTTCTTTTCCCCAAATACGACAACTAAGCTCCGACAAAATTGTAGAGGGAATAATTAGATGTACGACAGCTCGGTGACGGAGATAAATGTTTTTTCATGCCATTCGTTGTTTTGAGCAGGATATTCCCTTCATTTTTATTTTGACAGATTCAATGGTTTTGCAATGAATTGCTTTGTGATGCATTTCTTAAAAGCAACTAAAAAGGGTTTCCTGAAAGGTGGATTTCCTGTTAGTCAAGACTCAACTTCAGATACAAATGTTTTGACGAAATTTCTGACGATATGGTGGAACAGACACATTATGGGAAACGTTGCGACGAGCATGAACCGTTTGAAAAGTATTCCTCCATGGGAGACAATATCATAACACCATATATTTGATATATGTCTAACTGCGGTTTATATGTTTATCAGCATGCAGGTGGAGTCACATACTTTATATGATATTGATGAAGACAAATCTGAGAAGGTAATTGGAACAATTGCGAAATTTCCACAAGCTATTGCTGATTTAAAAACAACGCCTCGTTTTGCAATGGAAGAGACAGATACTTTGCCACCTCTAAAGAAAGAGGGCAGATTTGAAATAATTTTGCGCCTTATTCTGATTTTAAAGAAAAGCAGTTTGCAATCACAGAATTTAATAAACCCAGATATTACTGAATATACCGTAAATATTTTTTCAAATGCAAGTGCTGTAGCACAAATACGGAAGAACAAACTACCAAGACATGCGTTCGCACGGAGCTTCATCTAACTCTTCAATTCTCAAAACTACCACGATACAGCTGTTACTAAATAAATTTTTCTCTTATTATTTGGAAATCAATTTTACTACGATAGACAGAGGATGGTACTATGTATACTGTTAATATTCAAATAGTTTCAGTGTCCTAAAGATATGAGAATACTTTTGCATTAAGTGTGATGTATACTTTTAAATGTTTCAGTACGCATTTAGTTGTTCAGTTCTTTGCATAACGATACCATGAAGCACACTTTGAATCCATGATACAATTGTGTTAAGTATGCATGATTCTATTGCAATAATGAACAAAGCTTTACTAGATTTAAACTTTCCTTGAAGCCAAAAATATTCTTATATGAGTAGGAGAATTTAGTAAAATTTGTACGAAACGTCATAACAATCCAAAAGCACAGTTTTAAAAAGGATGGTTCAAACTTTAATAGCAGTGTTCAGTATTTTCTTAGAAAAAGAAATTATTAAAAATTTGTTTCCTGAAGAGGTGTTTTCAAATGTAGCATGTCTCTCATATTTTTTGGAGGGTGATTTTGCCCAGAAATATAAAATTATCCTTCCTAAATGGTATTTCCTTGAAAAATTTATTAGGAGGTGAACACTTTTGTCAGTCCATCTGATATAAATGTTTGGTCCAGTTTTATTTATTTATTTTGTTTTAATGCTTGTAACTTATTAAGTACAAATTCAATACCAATTCGTTTTATGATATTCATATGTCTCACATAGCATATTTGATGTAGTTCGCTGTTTGAATTTTACAAAAATCCATTGTTATAGACATTTACTTTAAAATTGTTTGAATTTTGCACAAACTCCAGGTCATGTGTTTTCAGTTCAGCACTAGTTTTGTTCATGAACATAGATATAACTAAGGTCAACGAGAAATAAGTGGTTACTAATGGATGATTTTTAAATTTATTTTTATACAGACAATCTAGGTACATGTTTTTGATGAGATTACCTAGTGTCTTGTTTGTCGCAGCTTCCTATTCTTTTTCCCCAGTATGGCTACTCATTTCTAGCAGGTACGAATACGAATTAGAATAGAATGGCATATGTCGAGTGAAAGAGAGTAAGTAAGTAAGTCTGCTTTTTCTGGAATACCTGGTTTTCGAAGACCTCTGTTTGTTAGCGAAATAGATGACAAATATTTACCAGTGCAATTTGTATTATTACTTAATGTCTCTTACATTTTCCGTGAGATGTTCCAGATTTCAGATATAAACTTACGATCTACTTCTTTTAAAACATATGCATTTTCGTAAAAGACAAAATATTCTCCTTGATTTATCGTGATTAGAAGCTGAGTTTGCAGACAAAGTGTGATAAATGCAGTATAACACTGGTGTCCAGAATTGAAGTCCGGAGGGCAATAGCAGGCAAATAATCCAAAGAGCTCAATGAAAAGTTGCAGTGTTCAGACCACATACGTAAATAAATACGAGAAAAATACCCAGAGTGGAATTTACATACCAGGTAGCAAATACTGTCCAATATGTAAATTCAGTTACATACGTTAAACGAGCGGGGAACTGTAGTAGAATTCCTCGTTGAGAACGAGATTCAGAGCCATTCCGGTAGCTGAAAATGTTTTTTTTGTCTAATATATGTGCACCCATCCAATTCTATCCGGTGGTACACGATAGGACAACTCAAAGTCGACTGGTCACAAGCCCTGGTCAGAAGTAACATTAATATCCAACCCTGAGTAGCTTTCTGGTAATGCGAGCAGTTAAACAGCAGCGGTGAAGTGTCATGGAGGCCTAGCTAAGTCGTCGGAGAAATATGAAAAAACGTTAGGACAGTTATGTTGCTTTATTCGCACAATTTAATAGGTTCCATATTGTTCGTCAATTACCTTCTGATTTTCCTGCTACTGACTCGACTACAGCGTCAAGGTAACAGTTATATCTAAAGCTTAATGCAACCGGTCTTTAAGCCAGAAAATCCGCAGTGTATACTCTTACATTATCTCACAGGAGGCCTTGTTTAAAAAAGTGCACGCAACATCGCTCATGCAGCAGAGGCGAATGGGCAGCTGTTCTTTTAACAGAAAATTCGAGATTTAATTTGCAAATTAATTCTCTTGCTCTGTTCTATTCGAAGGAAAGGGAACACCTAATGATCCGGCAAACATCCACGAACGACATAACGCCGACGCTGAACGCTATAGAAGCAAAATCCTTGAGCCCTACGTCAGACATTTTTTGGGAGCTGTTGGCATAGGGTTTCTATTTAGGGGCCATATTTTCTATAATTTCCTGCAGAGGGTAGGTATTCTTCGTACGGACTGGCAAGATTGGTCTCAGGATCGGGACATTATAGAGCATGCCACTGGTACATTCGGACGACACGTAGCATCTCATTAGACCCCGTTGAGTAAACTCACAACGAATGTCCTCACACTCCAGGGAATCCCTTAAAAGTTGGGCCCTTAAATGAAACTGAATGCCATCAGTTTCCAGAAAATGTTTGACATAGGGTCAAGGATTTCGTTTCTATGGTGCTCAGTGTCCACATTGCGGTGGAATTTCGTTCGTGGACGTATGTTGAAACAAGGAACGAAATTTGTTGTCTCCACAGTTCATCTTCAAACTGGTCATGAGTATGTATGGCCATTGTCATAGTTATCTGTCCGAACCAGATTGCCACATTTATTATTAAGACATTTTTCGGTTCCATTCTTATACCTCAGCTAGGGGATATTTGCGGATGTTGCCATGCACACGCAAAAAGGGTCGTATTTGTTGTTAATGTTCATTAACATTATGATGGTGTCACTTTACAAGCCAAAATCGCTGCAAATGACTTTGGAACTTAAACGTTGGATACCAGTGTTCTTAATATTGATGTGATTTGAAAATTAAAAAAATCCATTAAGTTCCTCATTTCTAATTTTCGTAATTTAAAATTAATTACGATGCTTGATTTGCATACATAAAAGTCAATCGCTATTCTCACGGCTCACGGTGCAGCTGAATGACTTCGTTGCCGCACGACAGCCCCAAAATTCCGGGGACACCTTCTCGTCAATGAACGTGTTCAAAATTTTCACTCCCTTATTATTTTGTTTTCTTAGGTTGTGTTCCAGGTTCGTGCGAACCTAACGACTGGTCTGTGGTTAATGATTGCGTTAGATGGGTGAAAGATAAGTGTTTAAGTAAATTCTCAATATATTTTCCTGAATGAATCCAACTTTGAAGTTTGGGTGTGGTCTCGATTCTTTGAAAGGCAAACGGTAGTATGTAGACGTGCCGTTGGCCTGTGTGATGTGCTTAAATGGATGTGTACTCAATGTTTCGATATCATCCTATTCCGAGAGTAATATTATATAGTGTCTGGTGAGTTGAATCTTTCAGTCATAGAGGCCTCGACATAATTCACATAAGTTGGATCTTACTCAGAGATACGGATTAACTCAAACAAACTCGAGAAAACGAGGAGCTCTTAGTATGTAAATACAGTATACTCTCCAAACAAAGATCACCTTTATAGTAACTTTTCAATATATCGACCTGTTTTATTGACTTTACACACTCAAAGCCATTGGGGCAATGCTGTTTTCCTCTCCGTATAACGACCAGAATAAGTCAAAATTTTTGTCACAGGGACCCAAGTAAAGAAATTACCGTAACAAAAGGAACTAATCGAAATTCAGTTTATGATGCAGATTAAGGCAAGCTTTAGAAAATTGGGTTGTTCTCATTTGATCTTCAAAGAGGAAGGAAATGTAAAGGATCCCTCTATGCAGGATTCAACGGTAGAAACATCAGCGCGCTATGCTCTAAATTGCAGGGTGTAGGGAAACAGACATTACGCGCCCTCGTCGAGGTTAGAGTTCACTGGACAGATTGTGCTTACTTACGAAATTGTCCTCTTGTCCGTTCTAAGGAACAATACACTTTTACCTACTTATCGTGATTTGCATTTTTTCCGTGCTTCATGCTTTGCAATGCCTGTCCTGTCAAATGTAGCTCTTCGTAAATTGACAAGAAAGATCTGTTTTTGAAGTAAGTTGACGATAACTGTCGTACGATGACAGAGATTACTAAATTACTTGACGCACAAAGAGATGTCTTCTAATCAGGGTTATCGGAAACCGGAAGATGATTAAAATAGTAAGAAGATTCCATGTTTTTCCCAATCGTATTTGTGCGGCGGATTGAAAATATCTAGTGTCGGAATAATAGTGATGGTGTGGATAAAGAATATGCGACCTTCTAATACGCCGACTGGTGGAATGATGACCAAGAAGAACAAAAGCATGGAGGTGAAATTGAATATTGATGAACGCTTCAAGGCTTCAAGTAGATGGTTGCAGATATTTATTACGACACTGACAATCCTGATAAGAAATGCTTTGCGAAAGTGCCTCTGCTATTGCTGAAAAATTCAGAGGCTGGAACGAAGGAAACATAAAAAACCCTATTTGAATATGACGCAAATGATATATTCAATGTTGACGGAACCGCACTGCCCCCTTAACAGGCAGCGGGACAAAGCACTTAAAGCGTTAAGAATTCTACGTCTGAAAACTGGTCAAACAATTAAGACTTTCCTTTAAGTTACAAATGTGTGAGGTAATGAAACCCAAATTTTGTAATCGGTAATGAACAGAATCCTCTTTCTTTCCTCTTTCTTTCAAATGTGTGATATCTTTACCTGCCGTATGTAAAGCTAACAAGGCGTTGATGACGTCTTCAGAGGTACTAAAAGAATTGTCTATTTTTAAGAAATGTGTGAAGTAACGGAGAAAACGTATCTTAATGCCGCCCAATGTACTCCCCTTCGCTACTAATGACAGCTTACCGACGGTGAAGTATTTTCTGGATGCCCTACAGTACGCGATCTTTGTTCAGTTGTCGTGTTACTAGGGTCACTTTCAATGACAGTTTGTCCAGCAATTCGTAGCGGATGCCACGGTGCCGTCTTTTTTATTTTGGGAAAATATCAAATTCGGGTGGACTGAGATCAGAGCTGTATGGTGGTTGGGATAAAAATTCCCAGCCATATTTCGACAAAAGTCCCGGTGCGACGCGGCACCATGACATGATGCGTTGTCGTGCAACAAGATGACTCCCGCTTCCAACGAGTTAGGGTGATTTTGATTAATATTTGGTCTCAAATTTGTCCTCAGAAAGTTACGATAATATTGTGCATTGACATTTTGCCCTGCCGGCATTCGATCAGATATCCCAACACTCTTAATATCGTACGAAAAATTCAACATTAGTTTCACTTCGGAATACTGCCGATGTGGGGAACTTGGATGTCTCCAATCTGAATATTTTAACTTCAGTTTTGGCTCAAAATAACGGGTCCAATTTTCATCAATTGTGACAATTCTGTTCAGGAAGATGTCGCCCTCCATTTTGAATTTGTGGAAGTGATCCTGCACGATCCTCACTTTGGCTGACTTATGCTATGGGGTGAGTTGATGGAGCACACAACACGTTGTGAGTTTCTCCAAATCAGGTGAACAGACTTGGTGGAACTATTTGCGTGATGAGCAATCTGCTCGACTGTCAAACGGCGATTCTCTGTAAGAAGCGTTGCAACAATGGTGACGGACAATTTGTCTGTCTCGGTATGAAATCGAACTGAGCGGTGATCATCTTCGATGCTATTTCAGCCCCACGAAAAAGCGATGCCTAACGAGAAATTGTGCTTCCATCAAGTGTTATTCTGCACAAACTTCTTGCAAAGCAGTGTGCATATGTGTTGAAGTTTTGCCCCGCATATTTGCTATTTTAACGTACGAGGTCTGGTCTATCTTTGTGACTCAACCTGAGAAGCTTCCATTTCCAAACTCTCCTACGTTCCCAAACCAAACGATAGCGAGTCGTCTTGGCAGCACTGCATTGTTCAGTCTGACCTTGACATGACGCAATTATTTTCCCGATTGCATCATCAGCTTTCGTTTTAGATTACCGTGTGCAGAACTTTTGTTATGACCCTCGTATGTCAGTTAGAGTCTGACCTTTACATGATACAATCATTTCCCCGATTGTATCATCCGCTTCTGTTTTTGATTAACGTGTTCATAACTTTTGTTTTGACCCTCGCATTGAGATGACAGAATCATTTTCCCGACTGCCTCATCCGCTTCAGTTTTAGATTAACGTGTGCATAACTTATGTTATGACCCTCGCATTGAGATGACACAATCATTTCTTCGATTGTATCATCCGCTTCTGTTTCAGATTAACGTCTGCATAACTTTTGTTATGACCCTCGTATTGAGATGACAAAATCATTTTCTCGATTGCATCATCCACTTCCGTTTTAGATTAGCGTGTGAATAACTTTTGTTATGACCCTCGTATTGTGATGACACAACCATTTTCCCGTTTGGATCACCAGCTTCCGTTTTAGATTAACGTGTGCAGAACTTTTCTTATGACACTCGTATTGACCTGACGCAATCATTTTCTAGATTGAATCATCCGCTTCCCTTTTAGATTGATGTGTGTAGAACTATTGGTATGACCCTCGTATTGAGATGACAGAATCATTTTCCCGATTGCATCACCCGCTTCCGTTTTAGATTAACGTCCGCAGAACTTTTGTTATGACCCTCGTATTGACCTGACGCAATCATTTTCCAGATTGCATCATTCACTTTCGTTTTAGATTAACGTGTGCATAACTTTTGTTATTACCCTCGTATTCAGATGACACAATCATTTTCCCGATTGCATCATCCGCTTCCGTTTTAGATTAACGTGTGCAGAACCTTTGTTATGACCCTCGTATCTGATTCGTCTGCACCACTCGAGCGCGGACCAGTGAGGTAGCGATTTAAAGGGATCCCAAACTCGCCACGAGACCATAATCCCAAACACTGTGACTCCCTTACAAAAAATAAGGTACCTATGGCGAGAAACGTAAGTTCTGTCTTGTCTTCAAAGAGTAAGGCGCCCCCGTGGAACACACTACATAGTGTGCCCCTATGGGGATCTCTGAAGGCCCTGTATCCCTCTTTCCCGCAGGCAAGAGCGTCACAGAAATTTCAATGGAATTCTCAACCATTCAGTAAACTTGAAACGGCCTTGAGAGTCTTACTCTGAAACAGGAACATTCTCACTTATTTTTCCACACACTTTTTCACACACTGTACAAGAGAACGCAACAAGTAACGTTCACATACAATGGCAGTTCAAAAGCAGACAGGCATAATCCGCCTTGACTCTTGAAAATACATGCAGCTCCAAAGTGGGTCAAAAAAGCCGGAAGGAAGAAGGGGAAAATCTTCTTCCCCAAATAGGAAAAATACTCGTGCTGATCTCCAGTGCTCCAGCGAACCATTTTTAAAATATTTTCAGAAAGATATTAAACAGTAATCCGATTCTTAAGTTAAAATAAAATATAAGTGATATACCACTTAATGAAAGCCATATAAGGTATAGTTTAATATATGAAATTCAAACAGTTCAGGCCTTAATTTTACACAAGCGCAAAATATCAATCTTGATAACTACTTTACGTCAGAAACGATAACCACAAATGTCAATCATGATAATTTCCTGGAAACGTTCAACTAATTTAAAACTATTAATATTTGTCACAGGTGTTCTCAAATGTAAAGCAAGCCTAATAAGAGTTAATAGTTAGTGTTTAAACTGTCGACATTTTATCATTAATGTCAACAAGTGTAATGCAAAAACTGAAATAAATTAAGGATTGAACTGCAATAAGTGTAATGTTAAGGGTAATGCTTAGGCAGTTCTGAACATAATTGTAACAATACTGTGCTTCCGTGTTATGCCAGTTATTAAAACATTATAATTCAAGACAGATATCTAACTGGGTTAAAGCCTGTGTCAAGATAATTTTAAGTTTGAAATAAAAAAACTTTCGTTACTGGTTAGCACGACCCTCCACCTCAGATTGGTGAAAGGTATTCGACATACACCATCTTATCACTATATAGAGGCAACTATCTTAAACGTTACTCAAAAATAATTTATTTTTAGAATACATTACTCAAAACAATGTGTCGAATTAAATGAATAGAATAAAACAGCCACATTTATTCACAATTAAATATTTATTTGACGTCTACTGTAGTTTTGCAGAGAGTTTGTCTCGGCGTCATCTGGACAAATGGAGAGTAATTATTCAAATAACGGAACTCAAGCAACAAGAAACATTTGCCATGCGAAAGGGAAATGTTCCATGACCAGCAAAGGTCAGGTTGGCTGCGAACCGTTGATACGGTAGCACTGCGCCAGGTAGTAGAGGCAAATCGGACAACTAGCGCTAGCAGGCGAGCTGGGAATATCACAGACTACCGTGCTTCGTCACCATCAGGACTTCGTAAAAGTCTACGAGATCTGCTGCATTATCCCTCGCAAACTGACGCCAGCTGAAGAGAACCGCACAGTGGAAGTGTGCACGAAACTCCTAGAAAACTCGTGCAATGTAGTTTTATCAAAAGAATTGTTACGTGTAATGAAAATTAGGTCTACGTCCCCAAACCTAACACACAATGGCAGTGGTTGAGCGCTGGCAAACTTCCTGAACCTGGTATGGAACGTGGAGTTTTGTTGCACAAAGTGACCCTCTGCGTCTGGTGGAATTTTGAGAAGATAATCCATTACGCATTTGTTGTAGACCGTCAAACAATCAACACCAATCTCTACTTTAAACAGCTGGAGCCAATTTATGAAGTTTTAGAGGAGAAGTACGTGGCACTGGTGAACGGAATGCGCGCTCTCCTACAGCAGGATAATGTTCGGCCTCTTACCGGAGGTAAACTCCATTAGTTTGAGGACATCCAACTGAGGCCACATCCAGTAAATATAGTCCGTACCTTGCTCCGTCGTATTATAATTTGTTGCGGTCCACAACGCACTTCTTTTGCGGGCGTTACTTCAACAACACCGAGGAAGATGTGGCATCTGGGGTGAAGGAGTTCTTCTCCTCGAAGGACAAGAATTTTTTCCGCCGCGAAATCGAACAACTGGCAGATAGATAGCGCTAAAGACGGTGCTAAACGATGGCCTATACTTTGAAGGCTTGTCAGCTTTCGTCGTAAAGGTATGTATGAAGACATAAAGTGATCCAAACCCTTATTTTTCAATACACCTGGTTGTGAGTACGCAAGGAACGCTTATAGCCCAGTAAATCCGTTTATTTTCGTGGTGTAAATTTGTATGAAGATTCGCCAAACTTTCACACTCCACTGGGAGGCCTTCTCTAGGCAATGTAGACACAACATGAAAAAAATCAAATTTGAATCATGGCAGTCACTATCTCCAAAGAAGTTTAACTGGTGATCAGAGTTGGGTTCAATATTATGATACAGAAATTAAAAATCAATCGCTGGAATACCGAAACTAATTTTCTCCTTCAACGAAAAATTTAAAAACCAAAATTTTTGACGGCAAGGGCACGCTCACTATGTTCTGGGACTAACGTGGAATGATTTATCAAGAGTACATTGTCAAAGGTAGGACTATGAACTCTGGGAGCTACGTGCACACCAAGAACGAGATAAAGTAAAGAATAAATCGTACATTTAAAGTAAAATTTAGGTTTAATTGACAATACAGTCGTTAAAAAATATTTGAGAAAAAATGAAATTCTTAGGATATACAGAAAACGGGTTTAAATATCGTGCAGTATTTAAATTACCTTAAGTTGAGAGGTAAAAATGTGACTGAGCTTTTGTAATTGATTGAAAACCCGAATTTTCTGCTTGGCTGCAATTGGTAAGCATGTGATATTAAAGTTATCTGGTTCCGTTGGTTAGTATATCCACGTCATACGCTGCAGAGCAATTGAATTAGAGATGCCTGTCTAGTAACGTGTAGCACCACGTTTCGTCCTGATGACGGCGGCGATTCGTCTCGGCATGGACTGGACAAGACACCGGAAGCGCTGGGAAGCCATACGGATCCACGACCCATGAACAAGCTCCCACAGTTCACGAAAATTTGATAGAGGGGGTCAGAGCCTCGAACATCTGTCTCAATGGTATTTCTGATGTGCTCGATGGGATTGAGGTCAAGTGACCTAGCTGGCCAAGGAAGCAAGGTCACGTCGGTGGAGTGTTCATCGAACCATTCGGATACAATTCGGGAGCGATAGCATGGTGCATTTTCTTGTAACAGGGTGAGGTCCTCAGTGGGATGTTGACGACGCACAAACGGGAGCAAATGGTCGTCCAGGATATCCCGGTAACGTTGACCTGTGAGAGACGATGTCACACGTACCAGGTGTCCCATTTCAGTCCAAACAAACAGTCCCCAGACGAGAATTCCACAGCCACTAGCTGGAAGAGTACCCTGCTGGCAAGAAGGATCCATCGCTTCATGTTGTTTGCGCCGTACTCGTATCCTGCCATCGGCATGTACCAAAGTTAATCGCGACTCATCAGTCCAGGCAACATTTTTGCACATGTCTAGGGTCGAGTGGCGATGTTCCCGCACCCATGATAGTCTTTACACCCTGTGATGTGCGGTCACCAGCGGTACCCTCGTGGGACGATGGCTTCTGTACCCCATAGCGAGGAGATGGTTCTGGATGGTGTGGCTGCTTACACGTTTTTGTGCACCAGCGTTAAGTTGCCGAGTGATTTCTTGCACTGTGGACCGTCTATTCGCTGTTACAATGTGAACTAGCCGACGATATCCCCGCTCATCCACACGCTGTTGTCCACGGCACTTGTACCTTGCAGGGATGGTTTTAGCGGATTCGATGTACTCACGGTGCACCCGTGACACCGTGGCTCGTGAAAATCCCAGTGCATGCACGACTTCCGAGATGGAGTGACCCATTCGTCGGGCCCCAAATATTTGCCCACGATCAAATGTGCTTAGATCTTTCGTCTTACCCATACTGCTGCCGACTCTTACTGATTCCCGTCGCATCGCTCCTTATATTGTCGGATCGCTGCATACGTGATGTCGTTTCAGTTTACAGGGCCACCCACTGCGCCACATTTGCATAATGCGAGCTGTCTCTAATTCAATTGCTCTTCAGTGTATATGTAACTCCCTAAAAATTTTGATCGCCATATTGATTCCTCAGTTGATATGCATCTGTCTCACGTAAATGCAAAAGAACTGCTCCAATGCTTTGATTAAGAAACGCATGCAGATATATGAGTATATAAGAACTTTCAAAATTATTGTCACGTGTCTGCAATGTCCTATTCCGTGCGAGGTTAATTAAATACCTCTGAGACAATAACACCACATGAACATGCTACCTCAAATATTCTCTCCGATGGTACGAGGCATGCTCAATAAATAATGTCTCTGTGCAAGTGCTTCCACATGACTTGTTGCCTAGCAACTAGTCACATGACAAACGACTCTATGTGCCTTTAGCTTTATTTTCCTGCGTAACAGAGTTCCGTGCATGTGTTTGTTTGTATTATTTGCGTTTAAAATGGATGATTTTTTTCAGCTGTGTCGACGAATGTAAGCAACCGTCAGTCTCTCTTATAAAACAAGTTAGTAAAATCATGCAATGCATTGATTATAATACGCTTTCCAACATTACAGAAATCATAACTCAAGTTATCACTCAAGTTATGAGAATAATGTCTGTGGAATAAATCTCGGTCCTGTGCCCTGACCTTTGATCATAATTTCGATGATATTCAACAGAACCGGCTTGGTATACCTCCAAAATAACATGATAAAGTTTTGTCGCAATCGAAGCATTTTACGTAAGTTATGATGCATAAGGGCTATGTAATAGACCCCGATCCTGTGTCCTAACCTTTGACCCCATTTCGCCCATTTTCAATAAGGTTTGTCGCCAGGTGGTCCCCTACCACATACTAAACTTGCATCGAAATCGAACCTTTTTTACGTAAGTTATGGCGCATAACAGCTGCGGAATGGATCCCTCCCTTATGTACTGACCTTTGACCCCATTTCGTTCACTTCAAATAGGTTTCCTTCCCAGATGATCATCTACCAGATACTAAAATTTTAGCGAAATCGAACGGTTGCTACGCGAGTTATCGTGCTGACGGACATACGCACACAACGCGTGACGTAATGAGGCAGATGGGAATCGCGACCATCTCCCCGCCGCAAGAATGCGACATCGTAAATCTTTAATAGGATCCACACACAACGCGTGACGTAATGAGACAGATGGCGTGATCGCGCAAACATTCTCAAACGCGAGTTGTGACGTCATAAGATTTCTAAGCATTGGTAACATTAATGGAAAAACGCCATCACTAAAAACGTTATAATTCGGGGTGGTTATTTAACCCACTAAACGAATTCTTCTAAAGACGAGATCAAGCTAAATCGATTTCTAGTACCAGAAAACGGTAGGTTAACGACTTTCATCAAAATTCTTAGAGCCGTTTTCAAAATAAAATGTACATACATACATACAAGAATTGCTACTTTAAGGTGGACGTCAAGTAACTTTGCTTCCTATACTTCCAATGGAAAAACTTTTGTACACATTTTCTTCACAATTAATGCGTTCCCAAGGATGAAAATTTGAACATCGATTAAAATATCTTCATTTTATAACTTCCAATACTTAATATTTTCTAAAACATAACCATAATTATGCAATTCAACATTTGTTTGTCTACTGACGTCATGAAAATATAGGTCGCGCCATCTTTTTTCTGGACAATTAATGCGTTCGCAAGGATGAAAATTAGATCATCGATTAAAATAGCTTCATTTCATAACTTGGAATATTTAATATTTTCCTAACCATAACCGTAATTATGCAATCGAACATTTTTTTGTCCACTGAAATCATCAAAGTACAGGTCGCGCCATCTTTTCCCTGGTTTCAACACCACCAAAGGAAAAGTTATTAATTTTTAATATATTTATGGTTATGTTTTAGAAAATATTAAGTTTTCCAAGTTATAATATGGAGTTATTTTAATCGATGTTAAAATTTTAATCCTTGGGAACACATTAATTGTGAAGGAAATGTGTACAAAAGTTTTTCCATTGGAAGTATAGGAAGCAAAATTACTTGACGTCCACCTTTATAATATGGGATAAGGACAATAGAATGGATCGCAATCCTATGTCCTGACCCTTGACCACATTTCGTCCATTTTCAATAGGGTTCGTCCCCAGGTGGTCCCCTACTACATGCTAAAATTTCATCGAAATCGAACCATTTTTACGCACGTTATGACGCATAAGGGCAATGGAATGCATCCCGATCTTATGTCCTCACCTTTGACCCCACTTCACCCATTTTGAATAGGGTTCGTCCCAGGCGGTCTCTTACCACATAGTAAACTTTCATTGAAATCGAACCATATTTACGCAAGTTATAACGCAAAAAGGTAATGGAATGATCCCGCTCCTACGTCGTGAGCTTTGACCCCATTTGTCCCATTTTCAATAGGGTTCGTCCCAAGGTGGTCCCGCACCACATAGTAAACTTTCATTGAAGTCGAACCATTTTTACGCAAGTTATGACGCATAAAGGAAATGGAATGATTTCGCTCCTACGTCGTGACCTTTGACCCTATTTGTCCCATTTTCAATAGGGTTGGTCCCCGGGTGGTCCCCTAGCACGTACAAAAATTTAATCGAAATCGACCCATTTTTACGCCAGTTATCGTGCGGAAAGACGGACAAAGCCGGAGCATATCCGCTTCTTCAACCTACGGTTGGAAAGCGTAAAAAACGTAACTGCCGGCGGCCCTGCTGCCGCTGTTTCAGAAATTTCGCGATACTCTTGCTTACCTAGCTCGCAGCGCAATACGTATTGAACACAAAAACATTAAATTTAAATCGTTTGTAGAGAGCCGTGTGGAGAATATGCTAAAATCGAACGTTGATCGATAATGGCGATACTTCAAGAGCTCTTGTATTTCAAAGTTAAGGTGAGGAAAAAGTGTTACCAGGTAGCGTTCCGGACGCACTAACAGCAACAGAACCACGAAACTTCGTAGAGGTACATTTCGCCAGCCCCCCCCACCCCGGCAAGTTCAAAATTCAACAGTGCCATTTGTTTGTGCTACGTTTGTGCTGGTTTGTGCCGCAAACCGTGTCGTTTGTGCTAGCATAGTTTTTGAGATATTCAAAATATAAATTGGAGGGGCTGGGGAAATGGTCAGCACCCCACCCCGGCAAATTCAAAATTCAACAGTGCCATTCGTTTCTGCTACGTTTGTGCTGGTTTGTGCTGGTTTGTGCCGCAAACCGTGTCGTTTGTGCTAGCATATTTTTTGAGATTTTCAAAATATAAATTGGGGGGGCTGGGGAAATGGTCAGCCACCCACCCCGGCAAATTCCAAATTCAACAATGCCATTCCTTTGTGCTACGTTTGTGCTGGTTTGTGCCGCAAACCGTGTCGTTGGTGCTAGCATAGTTTTTGAGATATTCAAAATATAAATTGGAGGGGGGGCTGGGGAAATGGTCAGCCCCCACCCGTCAAATTCGAAATTCAACAATGCCATTCGTTTGTGCTACGTTTGTGCTAATTTGTGCCGCAAACCGTGTCGTTTGTGCTAGCATAGTTTTTGAGATATTCAAAATATAAATTGGGGGGCTGGGAAAATGGTCAGCCCCCCACCCCGGCAAATTCAAAATTCAACAATGCAGTTCGTTTGTGCTACGTTTGAGCTGGTTTGTTCCGCAAACCGTGTCGTTTGTGCTAGCTTAATTTTTGAGATATTAAAAATTAAAATTTTGTGGGGAATGCTTGGCCCCCCACACCGGTAAATTCAAAATTCAACAATGCCGTTCGTTTGTGCTACGTTTGAGCTGGTTTGTGCCGCAAACCGTGTCGTTTGTGCTAGCTTGGTTTTTGAGATATTAAAAATATAAATTTGAGGGGGTGCTCAGCCCCCACACCGGTAAATTCAAAATTCAACAGTGCCTTTCGTTTGTCTTACGTTTGTGCTGGTTTGTGCCGCAAACCGTGTCGTTTGTGCTTGCTTAGTTTTTGAGATATTCTAAATATAAATTGGGGGTGGGGAAATGGTCAGCCCCCACCCCAGCAAATTCAAAATTCAACAATGCCATTCGTTTGTGCTACCTTTGTGCTGGTTTGTGCCGGAAACCGTGTCGTTTTTGCTAGCATAGTTTTTGAGATGTTCAAAATATAAATTGGGCGGGCTGGGGAAATTTGTGAGGCCCCCACCCCGGCAAATTCAGAATCCAACAGTGCCATTAGTTTGTGCTACGTTTGTGCTGGTTTGGGCTGCAAACCGTGTCGTTTGTGCAAGTATAGCTTTTGAGATATTCAAAACATAAATTGGTGGGGGATGTCAGGCCCCCACCCCGGCCCCGGCAAATTCAAAAATCAACAATGCCATTCGTTTGTGCTACGTTTATGCAGGTTTGTGCAAGCTTAGTTTTTGAGATATTAAAAAATAAATTTGGGGGGATGCTCAGCCCCCACGCCGGCAAATTCAAAATTCAACAGTGCCATTTGTTTGTCTTACGTTTGTGCTGGTTTGCGCCGCAAACCGTGTCGTTTGTGCTAGCTTAGTTTTTGAGGTATTCAAAACATAAATTGGGGAGGCTGGGGAAATGGTCAGCCCCCCACGCTGGTAAATTCAAAATTCAACAGTGCCATTCGTTTGTGCCACAAACCGTGTCGTTTGTGGTAGCTTAGTTTTTGAGATATTAAAAATATAAATTGGTGGAGCTGGGGAAATGGTCAGCCCCCGACGCCGGCAAATTCAAAATTCAACATTGCCATTCGTTTGCGCTTCGTTTATGCTGGTTTGTTCCGCAAACCGTGTCGTTTGTGCAAGCTTATTTTCCGAGATATTAAGTATCCAAATTTTGGGGTGGACCATTTGCCCAGCCCCCCACCCCTGCACACTCAAAATTCAACAGTGCCATTCGCTTGTGCCACGTTTGTGCTAGCATAGATTTGAAGATATTTAAAATTTAATTTTGTAGGGATGGGGAAATGCTCAGCCCCCCACTCTTACAAATTCAAAATTCTACAGTGTCATTCGTTTGTGCTACGTTTGTGCCACAAACCGTGACGTTTATGCTAGCTTAGTTTTCGAGATATTAAACACCAACATTTGGGGGTGAACCATTTGCCTAGCCCCCCCCTCCCCCAAAAAATTCAAAATTCAACATTGCCGTTCGTTTGTGCTACGATTGTGCTGTTTTGTGCCGCAAACCGTGTCGTTTGTGCTAGCATAGTTTTTGAGATATTCAAAATATAAGTTTGGGAAGTTGGGGAAATGCTCAGCCCCCCACCCCCACAAATTTAAAATCAAAAGGGCCATTCGTTTTTGCTACGTTTGTGTTGTTTTGTGAGGCAAACCGTGTCGTTTGTGATGGCTTAGTTTTTGAGATATTCAAAATATAATTTGAAGGGCTAGGGATTATTTTGCGAATTGGGTAAAATGGAACACAAAATTGTATAGATGTTCATGGAGATTATTTTGAAAAGTTGTAAGTATGTCTTCGTAAGTATGTAAATGTACAGATACTTTTTTAAGCAGCTAAAACTTTCGTCCTGCCCCTGGAAAAACCTTTAAATACTGCTGAATGGCCGTTTTAAATATTTTAATTTGGGTAAGCTCAGAAATGTTAATTCAATCCTTTTTCAGTGGTGTGAAAAGTATTGCATCACCTGCAAAGGCAGTGAATTTTTAAGTTTGACATTTTTTTAACTATCTAATTTTTATTGCAATTTCATCATTTATATGTCATTAGGTGGAAAATTTAGCGGAGATTTCAAAAAAAATGTTTTCGCTTTTCCTATAGCTACTTCTGTTTTTAAGATGCATTTCAAAAAACATGACCGAGTCGAAATTATTTAAAAAATTGAATCGTTTATCCAATACTTAGGTATACAGCAAAAAATTGTTTTTGTAATTCCTAAGGAAGGAAATGTCATTTAAATACAGAAATACATATAATGCAGCAAAATGATAAAGTGTACCTAATATTTTGTTGCCCAAACTTTAGCTTTAATCACAGGTTTGCATCTTGATTGCATATTGTGAACAAGGTTTTGTAAAAGATTGGGTTGAACAATACGATTCCATATTTGAATTACATATTCAATGAATTTTGGTTGTTAGCTTCTTTTTTTATAGTTCATGCGGCACTTTGAACCAAACATTTTCGATCAAGTTTAAGTCCGGTTAGTGTGGTGGCCAATCAAGATGCTGAGCATTTTTTCCTGAAACCAGTTTTTCACTAGTTTTGCACAATGACAGGGTGCATTGTCCTCTTTAAAAATAAAATTAGTATCATAAAGTCTTCTAGGTGATGACAGCATCTTGTTTTCTAATATCCAGATGTATTTCTGGGCATTTGGTGTACCATCGACAATATGGAGGTTCGCATCGCAATGTTCTCACATGCAGTATCCCTCGGGGTCCGACGACTTAACATGCCCATCATACGCACGGCGGATATTTAGTAGTTCGAGCGTTCGTACCTGCCCAGGATCGCACCTGAGGTTCCTCCGTGGCAGACACGAAAGTTGACCACCAGGCCATCCGCGGCCCTGAAAATGATGTAGTACGCTACGATACGATATTTCAAGAAGTTTTAGGAAGGAAGTGTCTCACCCCAGGTCTAAAACTACCTTTAGAAATAGGAAGCCAGGAGATCTGAGTAAGTGAACTCAATAGGAAAAATAAACAGGAAATTGAGTAGAAAGTACAGGCTGACATATCTTTCAAACAGTGAACCGTGACAGCAGTCCGGGGGAAGGCAGCAAGGGGAAGTGAAAGGAGAACCAAGCTCCGTACAACATCACAGAGAACCACAACTCCAACCGGCCGCCGGCGCACCAGGGAATGAGTGAAACTTACCGAGACCAAATCCAAGTGCCGGGCAGCAATGAATTCTCATTATCTCGATGCCAATCTGAAAACGAAGGTTGGGGAAGTTGTCTAACACTCACCATTGATACCATACTTACTCTCTCTCTGTCAAGGGGGTCAAATATCATCGCCTTAGTTCTGGGATACCTAAGGAATTCGCTGGGATTGTAATCAACCGCGTCCCTAATAAGTTCATTAGGGTGGGTTTCCGCTTTTTTGAAGAACTTCTCGGAGAGTCTGATGGAAAACTCATGTACCTTCTCAATTCCAAGGGTGTTCCTCAGGTTCCGAAGTGGGGTCCAAAGGGGAGCCCCAGTGATCATACGAAGTGCTCGGCTCTTCACCCTCTCGATTCTCTCTCGCTGATTAATACTAATACCTAACCAGATGGGGAGGCGTAGGTAAGCACCGACCTGACGACCGTCTTGTAGAGCAGTGCTTTGTGCCGTGATATAAGGAAGCTTCTCCGGTGGAGTAGTGGAGCTAGCTGCTTAAGGCATTGTCTAGCTTCATTCGTGTGGTAGCTGGAAATGATCTAGTAGTTCTGCGTCAACTCTTTTCGTGTGGAAGCAGTCAATGATCTAGTAGATCAGATCAGATCATATGTACAGTATTTTAGAAAGGGAGTGTCTGATCCCAGGTCTTAAACAACCCTTAGAAACAGGAAGCTTGGAGATTTGGGCTAAAGTGCCCGGTAGGAAAGTGACACGGAAGTGAGGAAGAAAGGGGAGAAAGACGCTCTTATTTATTACCGGGGGCCAGTACACGGGAAATGATCTAGTAACTCTGCGTCAACACTTATAAATGCTGGAGTGGGATTAGGAGAGCACTAGGAAGCAGTCATACAGGTAAAATGATGTCTATGATTGGCAGTAACAACTGATACGAAGCGAACATGAATTTCAATGTATTTTGCAGACCCCATATTTTATGTCATATCTTAAGAACAGAAGTAGCTACAGGAAAAAATTGGGACATTTTTGAAATTTCCATTGAATTTTGCATCTAATGACATATAACTGATGAAAAATTACTGTTTGGTCTAACATTTCTTTAGAAGCCACTGAAATGCGTTATTTAGAAAATTCACGCTCTAATTTACATCCTTTTACATTGAGATTAAAATAAGAAAGATGACACAATTTTTGGTTTTAATGAGCGCGTCTTTTGAAACCGTTCTGACACGAATTAAATTTATCAAAGCTATTCAATGGAACCGGTATTTAAGTCAATGGAACCGGTATGAAAGACAGTAGTATCTGACGGAAGAAAGAAGTTTTTCAATGGGGTATTTAATCCCGCAGATATTGCTGTAAACGGAAACGTGAAATAACGCCCTCTGGTGGCTAACTGGTGCGTTAGGAAAATTATATGAGAAACAGTTAGCAGCAGAAGAGCTCTCCAACAAAGAAAGAATATTTAAAATCGGACTTTTAGAAGCAGAGACATTGACCAATATAAGATACGAAATTACGCCCCCCCCCGGGAAAACCATGCATTATTTTAAGAAGAAAGTATTCTCAAAAAGTGTTTTGATGTGAGAGGTATCGGTTCAAGAAATAGTTTTTTCAATCAGGTTTTCAGGAGCTCAGATTTTGCTGCAAATATATCAGAAGCAGAAATCAGCCCTTACGCCCCCTAGTGGCCAAAACATTCTTTGCCAAATATTAGATATTATTTTTAAAACGATCCCCATAAGGAGCTATATGCGATACAGGAAGAATTTTTGAAATCGGAGTTTTTGAAGCAGAGATGTAGGGAAAAACGTAGTTTGCCTGAACGACCCCTAACGGAAAGTCTATGAATTTCTTGAAAATTTTGAAATGTATGAAAAACATTTTGCCCTAGAAACGATATGAAACAAAGAAAACTTTTTAAATGGGACTCCTAAAAGCAGGTATGTGATATGATAAGATACATATCTACACCCCCTGGCGGAGAAACAATGCATTAATCTATGAAGAAAATATCCCTAAAATATTTATCTACGTGAGTAGTACCGGTTCACAAACGACTCTTTTCAATCGAGATTTTAGGAGCTCAGATTTGCTGTAAATTCGTCAGAAGTAGAAATTAGCGCTACTGACCCTGGTGGCCAAACTATTCTTACCAAAAATCAGAAATGACATGCAAAAGATTTCTCATCAGGAGCTATATCCCTGTAGAAAGAATTTTTCGAATGTGAGTTTTAGAAGCAGAGATATCGGGAAAAACGAAGTTTAGTTTTACGCCCGTAGCATAAAATCTATACGTAAAGTGTAAAAAGTGCCTATACTTAAAATAGTTTTTAATATAAATGGAATCGAAAGGTAAAACTTTATTTTCAATCGAAAGTTTAGAAGCCAATATATGAAGTAAAAGATATTTAGAATTCGATATCATCTGCATTTACGTAAAAGTCGTAAAAATCTCACACTGCGAAATTGTGCATCGTAAAGAAAAAAATGAAGGATCATCATTCACACATTTCAAGCTTTCCAAGGCAAAAAAAAAATTAAAATCGGACTAATAGTTGCTGAGGTAGGGTGTCCACAAACGGACGGGCAAACCGGAAACATAAGCAGGATCTTTTTACAAAAGACGAGCTGAAAACATACCTGTTGATTTATTTACGCTTACATGCTATGGCAATATTAACGTGTTTGCAAATAAAAGTAATTTGTACCTGATCATATCATATCATGCTGAGCAATATATACTATCAGAGACAATGAAATTTGCACACCTAGAAGAAAACATGATACAACCGTGTATCTTTGCAAATAGCTAGAGTAGGTGCTGGTATGCAAACGGTCCGCGTTTTTTGCGATTGCGCATGAACACTCACCCTGTGGTGGCGCTGCAAAAACGAATCGCCAACCGGCGTGTAGTCAATGCCCCATGTAAACGAAAAACACCGGCCGACGCAAGCAAGAGTGCAGAGTGACAAGAATGCCGGGTAGACTCCAGATACGTCGATTTACGCAACGTACGGACTTGGAGAGAGGCCTGATCATCGGGCTGAAAACCGCAGGGTGGTTGGCGTGCCGTGTAGCTAGCCTCAATGATCGTTCTGACCTTACCATCCCACTTATTTTAGGAGCAGCGGACACGTGACGACACTGCCACACGGCAGAATGGCTCTTGACGGACCAGCAGGACGACCGATAGAGAGGATCTACGGATCGTGCGCAAGGCACGAACGGATCCCACGGGGACCAGGTCCACTATACAAGCAGATGTAGCGGATCCTGTGTGCCCACTAACCATTTCCCAACGCCGCGCAGAAGTGAATCTGCGATCCCAGCGTGCCTTGCGTGTGCTGCCATTAACACCGGAACATCGCCTGCTTCTTTTGCAGTGGTGCCAGACCAGAGCGACGTGGAACGCCACAGATTGGCAACTTGTGGTGTTTTGCGATGAGTGCCGCTCCATTTTAGGGACACATGATCATCGTGTCCGGGTGTAGAGGTCCCCTGGTCAACGGCCCAATCCCATCCTCGGTTTCGAGCGCCACACCTCCCGCACTGCAGGTATTATTGTCTGGGGAGCCATAGTCTACGATAGCCGATCAGCTCTAGTAGTGATACGTGGATCATTGACGGGCCAGCGGTATGTGGATGAGATCCTACAGCTATATGTGTTCCCGTTCCTGGCCGGGATTCCAAGTGCGCTATACCAGCAGGATAATGCCTGCCCTCACACGGCTCGGGGTGCCTAGGACTGCCTACGTCATGTCAAGACAATTCCATGGTCTTCCCGCTCCTCCGACATGCCCCTTATCGAGCATGAGTGGGCCAGTCTGTTTGTGACAACTGTAAAACAGCCGCCACGGTAGCGCAGTGGTCTAAGCGCTGGATTACAATCATTCGTCCCTGATGGGTCCGGGTTCAAATCCCGTGAGGCATGGATGTTGTGTTTGTCTAACGGCGCTGGCTGTCTCTCTTCCCTGGAACCAGTGGCCCTAAATTAGGGAAGGGCAACTGATTATGACTAAATTAACTACTCACGGTGGTCGCTAAATCCTCAATAAAAAAAAAAATCTAGAATATCTGTGGTCAGTTTTTTTTTTGATTGAAGGTTTAACGACCACTGTTAGCAACTTGATAGGCTGTAAGTTGGCAACCCCCCGACTTTACGGCTACTCGTTCGAGAAAGGGAGAGAGCCGCCCAACACGTGTGGGCCAGTCTGCCGCAGGACAAAATCAGGCGTCTGTTCACATCCAAGTGGGACCGTATTGCATCATGTATCGTAAAAATCTCACACTGATAGTTCTGTGTCTGGCGCTCTTCGGCCAAACATGGCCTTTGCGCCATAAAAATCAACCAACCAACCAACCAACCAGCATGTATCGCCGCATGAGGCGGTGCGGCGCACTATTGAAGATCACCGCATTGCGTGCCAAAGATCTCTGTAACTATCCTGCAGTCTGTCTTTGCCATCATGTGTAACATTCATATGTATCATTACGTCTGTAAAATTTTAGTTTAATATGATGCTTCCTTCTTGGTGCGCAAATTTCATTGTCCGTAGGGTGCATACGTATATATACACACACACACAGTCGAGTCACATAATTGAGATACATGTACTTGGAGTGCCACTTTTCCAAAATAAGAAATCAACGCTGCCAAAGTTTTGTACTAGTTTTGTACAGTTTTGTACACCGAAAAAAAATTTCGTACACCACCGGAAGGGGTACTTTTCGGCTTTCTAAAAGTGGCACTCCAAGTACATGCTGGAGTGCCACTTTTTCAAAATCGAAATTAAGTACTGCCAAAGTTTTGTACTAGTTTTGTACAGTTTTTACACCCAAAAAAATGTTTGTACATAACCGGAAGTGGTACTTTTCGGTTTTCTAAAAGTGGCACTCCAAGTACATGCTGGAGTGCCACTTTTTCAAAATCGAAAATAAGTACTGCCAAAGTTTTGTACTAGTTTTGTACTGTTTTGTACACTCAAAAGAAAATTTTGTACACCACCGGAAGTGGTACTTTTCGGTTTTCTAAAAGTGGCACTCCAAGTACATGCTGGAGTGCCACTTTTTCAAAATCGAAAATAAGTACTGCCAAAGTTTTGTACTAGTTTTGTACAGTTTTTTACACCCAGAAGAAAATTTTGTACACCACCGGAAGTAGTACTTTTCGGCTCTCTAAAAGTGGCACTCCAAGTACATGCTGAGGGCCACTTTTTCAAAATCGAAAATAACAACTGCCAAAGTTTTGTACTAGTTTTGTACACCCAAAAGAAAATTTTGTACACCTTTCGGCTCTCTAAAAGTGGCACTCCAAGTACATGCTGGAGTGCCACTTTTTCAAAACCGAAAATAAATACTGCCAAAGTTTTGTACTAGTTTTGTACAGTTTTGTACATCCCAAAAAAATTTTGTACACCACCGGAAGTGGTACTTTTCGGCTCTCTAAAAGTGGCACTTCAAGTACATGCTGAGTGCCACTTTTTCAAAATCGAAAATAAATACTGCCAAAGTTTTGTACTAGTTTTGTACACCCCAAAAAAAATTTTGTACACCACCGGAAGTGGTACTTTTCGGTTTCTCTAAAAGTGGCACTTCAAGTACATGCTGGAGTGCCACTTTTTCAAAATCGAAAATAAATACTGCCAAAGTTTTGTACTAGTTTTGTACAGTTTTGTACACCCAAAAGAAAAATTTGTACACCACCGGAAGTGGTACTTTTCGGCTCTCTAAAAGTGGCACTCCAAGTACATGCTGGAGTGCCCCTTTTTAAAAATCGAAAATAACAACTGCCAAAGTTTTGTACTAGTTTTGTACATTTTTGTACACCCAAAAGGAAATTTTGTACACCACCGGAAGTAGTACTTTTCTGCTCTCTAAAAGTGGCACTCCAAGTACATGCTGAGTGCCAGTTTTTCAAAATCGAAAATAAATACTGCCAAAGTTTTGTACACCCCCAAAAAAATTTTGTACACCACCGGAAGTGGTACTTTTCGGTTTTCTAAAAGTGGCACTCCAATTACATGCTGGAGTGCCACTTTTTCAAAATCGAAAATAAATACTGCCAAAGTTTTGTACTAGTTTTGTACAGTTTTGTACACCCAAAAGAAAATTTTGTACACAACCGGAAGTAGTACTTTTCGGCTCTCTAAAATTTAGTGGCACTCCAAGTACATACTGGAGTGCCACTTTTTCAAAATCGAAAATAAATACTGCCAAAGTTTTGTACTAGTTTTGTACAGTTTTGTACACCCAAAAGAAAATTTTGTACACCACCGGAAGCGGTACTTTTTGACTCTCCTTGTGGCCCTCGAGCATGTACTTGGAGTGCCACTTTTCCAAAATCGAAAATAAACACTGCCAGAATGGTGTACTAGTTTTGTACAGACAAAAGAGAGTTATGTGCCCCTCCGGCGATGGTTCTCCTTGGTTGTCCAGCATGCTCTTAGAGTGTCATCTTTCGAAATTCGGAAGTAAACACAGTGCTATCTTTTTCCAGTAATTCATTACATACTTTTACTCCTGTTCATTATACACAACCAGCTGTTTTCGTGTTCATTATACGCAACTTTTATTTGTTTAAGGTCGCAAATTTCCGTGCGATTGTCTTGTATAAACTAAGAAACTGCCGGAGCCTTCATTTTTATAGTAAAGGAAGAAAAGAAACAGTTTTTTGTTGCTTTGTTAAGCAATGCTTTCAGCAAAAACATTTCGAAAACACGAGGAAGAGGAATTCAAATCAGCGCGGATCATCGCTTCCAGTCTAGCAGCCATGCTGAGCTAGGTTGGGGGAGGGGGAAGTTGCAAAACATCTCGGCGCATTCGCAGTGGCTTAACCAGCACAACTTCTGCCACCCTAGAAAATTTATTTCAGCATCCCTAAGCATAATAATTTTTCCAGAATTTCGGACACAAGGGAGGATGTGTTTTTCACGGTTGTTGGTTTTGGGAAAATGGGGGGCAGGGGGTGTCAAGTAGTTAGGGAGACTGTCTAGAAAAGTAAAGGAACTACCTATTGAGCCCTGTAGTTTTAACTTTTAAAATAAATTTTGGAACAGAAGTACATAATGCAAGGTTATCAATCAGCCAGTCAGATTTAACACTGTGAGCTGTCAGATGCATAATCATGAATATACGTTTTATTGCATTGAAAAGAATTCGGTAAAATATATTTAAATGTTTAAGGTTAACAACTATGAGACTTTAGTGATCGTTGTTGGATATGGTTGTATACAAACAGGAAATTCAGTATTCTACACTGCAAGAATGCAATATGGATTTCGTAGCTGCAGATATTAATTTGCATGTACAACAAAACTTCAATTCAGGCCAGGAAAAAATGAGTGCGTGTGGAAATGCAATGTGCAGGTATGTGATGTTTGCAAATATACGAGTACTATACCCAGTGTTCGAAATGGGCCGGTATGGCATACCGGTAGTTAACAAAACTGGAAGTGAGCTTACCGGCAGTTAAAAAAAACGTTATTTACCATCCCGGTATGTAATAAATTATAAGCCCTTCACAAACTACGTAAAGATATTAGGATGAAAGCACAAATTTTAACGCAAAAAACGGCAAATGACATTTTTAACCGATAAAATTGATAATTAGCAGCCGAGACTGAAAGAGACCACAAACCCTTCAATGAAGTTTTTTTAATTTTTACATTAATTTTATAATATTATATACATTATTTTTTCAATACCAAAAAAAAAAAAAAAAAAATTATACGGAATGGTATGTATTTCTTTCGAAACCTCCTATTTATACAGTACTATGTGGATCTGTGGTCTACACCATACCGGCAGTAGCTCTGTGCCACTTCGACCACTGAGTGTACCATATAACTACATAATATAGATATAATATAAATTATAATTATGTGATTAAAATACAAGTGGAAAAAAAATTATGCGATAAGTGGAAATTTTCATGTTTTTAGGCTTAAGTCTTTCTTCTAGCCTTCATTTTTTGGCGAAATTATTAAGCGTTGAGTTCCATTATTTTGGCAAACTGCCTTTCTATGCAGTGACAATTCCTGCAGCCTATCTTGTGACATGATGCTTCTCAAATAGTTTTTACAAATTTTAATTTGGAAAACGATCTCTTTACAGATGCTACTGTGACGGGTAGCCGTGGGTGTTAAGAAAAACATCAAGGCTATAATTACATAGTTTAGTACAACCACCGACAATTGTAGGATCCACATTCTACACGAGGAATCTCCATGTGGTCTCACACTTTCCTTCACAGTGCACCGATAAGGCGATTGCAGAGCGATCGTATTACAACTCGGAGTCAAAGGGCCGAATAGCTTCAATGTGTAGGACATCCAGCAACCGAAAAATTGTTATGCTGTGTGTTGGTAAAGCGTGGAAAGAGCGATGTATTTGTTTATTCAACTGACGCCACATATTTGGGGGATTTTCACTTAGGATATCAGTGCTTCCAAAGTGAACTTAAAACTCCTGGCTGCTGCTTTAACTTCTATATTACCTGCCTCCCCCCTCCCGCAGCTGCAGAAATAGTATTGCGTACTCAGAATGCGGTTGCTCAGAAGAGACCTGCTACATTTTCTGGCGTCACACTTTGTTCCGTGTAATGACACTAGGTTCGTATCATCACTTCCTTGATGCACGCTAGGTACTGTATTACTAGTAGGCGACCTTTATCTCGATGGACTTTGATAATTTTAGGAAGTAGCGTCGCAAAAGGTTTACGTATTCTCAAGCTTTCGTTGTCGGGTGCATTCATCACTTGGTTTCCGCTTGATTGCAGAAAAAACCCTTGTTAATGTTACTGTGATTTTCGAGCAACTATGATGCCGAGGCCTGCGTCGATCCCAATAGAAAAACTCAAGCATTTTTTTCTTTCGGAAGAATCTGCTATTAACAAGGGCAATGGAAGAATAGCTCCCATAAATGGCATTGTATGGAAGCGCCTCTGGGATGCCATGAAAGATGAATACAGAACAACACCGCAAGCCTTGTACCTAAATGTGCGCATGAATAGGCATAGTTTACATTCTTTACTGGGCATTTGTATTGCACAACTCCCGTTAGAGAATGACACAAGGCCAAATGAAAGGAACAGTTCTTCCACATCTTCAGAAGTTGATGAAGTCAGCAGTTTAGAATGGGAGGATGACGATTCTGTTCATCGAGAAGTACATTTTCCTGTCAACGAAGCAGAACAAGCTGGTGATCTAACAGAATATCAGGAGGAATTCACAATATCATTCAGTGCTAAGGAGTGGTCCGAAATGGGACCAGAGAGAGTAACGTACACTCGGAAGTGTTTACAGCACATGAAACCGATGAGAAGGACTTATGCCGTGTTGAAGCAAAATGTATGGACACATATTATCCATGCTCATTTCTTCTAACACTCACGAAGACCCTGTAAAATGATTTACAAAGGTGGCAAGTTTAACACACAAAAAAATGTTCCCTATGTGTCTATTCGCGGTGTGTGTACGTACTGTGGCTCTATTTTGAAAGGGATTATTGAAAATGAACCGAAAAAGAGGGATCTTGTGCATATGAAATGCAAATTCAAAGGAAAATTTCGTCAAGACCATCCAACAAATTACAAAAAAACCTGTCGGGATCCCTCAGAGAGAGAGCAGTACACAGATTAACCCGGGAATCCACTTCAGCTAGTGCATTAAGGCGCTTGGAGGCTGAGCGCATCATGGTGTTTGGTGACCGTGAGCCCAGTCATGTGCCAGCACTAAACGCTCTTCGACTAGCCAAGTCCCATGAGATGCAACGAGGAAGGATGCACGAAGATCCAGTGTTGGCCATAGCTAAGTGTAAATATATAAGCCCATATAACTCTTACCTCAAAGATGTAACATATGATATGTTAGTGATTCATTACTGGTCCACGGAGCAGGTACACATTACTGAGGCGATTTTCAGAGCTTTAAAGGTATCAAGAATATGCATAGATGCTACTGGTGGTTTGGTGAAAAAGATCAAAAGAACGGAACACAGCAAATCGGGACACATTTTCCTATATGGGGATACTGTAGCGCACTCAGAAGAAAATGAACAGTATTTTGTGTTCAACATGCTAAGTGAAAGACATGATATGGAAATAATTCGGTATTGGTTAAGTAGATTTCTTCAGGAATGTAAGATCATGCCAATGGAGGTTGTAATAGACATATCAGCAGCCCTCATGTCAGCTTGTGTACAATCGTTTACACATCTGCCCTGACTTGCGTCATACCTAGAAAAGTGTGCAAATGTTCTTGGCATCGAAGAAGGAGACAGGTTCGATCTTCCAAATTGTTTCATTAGATCAGACGTTGCTCATGTGGTCAACTTATTTGCTAAATTTCCGAGCTTGAAAGGGAAACTGCGAAGGACACGGCAATTTTATTTAAGATCTTTGTGCGCAGTTGTTCAGTCAACAGACATGAATGACGTAAGGACTTTGTTAACTCATATTTTTATTGTAGCGCTGAATGAAACCGCAGGTAACGACGAATTTTCCAGCGAATATACCTCTTGCGAGAACAGTAAATGCTATCTACAGCGCCATATATCAGGTTTCGTAACGGATGACACAGTTATTGAAGAGTCTTTTCTCGATGACACTATGGAAATTCTGAAAGAGAAAGGGCAGAGAAATGCCTTCCGTACATGGGCCATTAGCGTGGAACAGAATGCTAGGAAATGTATTAATCCACATGGTGATCGTGGAAATCAGCAGTATGCTCCAGGAATAGTAGATGGCATTCTAAAGGTGTGTCACCTAATTCCTTTATGGACAGCTGTAATGGTCCCTCATTTTGGATATGGAGCCAGAACTGCTTCGAGTGCCTCTGTTGAGAGCAATTTTTATGACTTAAAGAAGAGAGTATGTCAAAACCTGAAATTACCTGCCCGAATTGATGATTTTTTGCTTACGCATATAAAAAATCTCAGTGGAATGATGAAATTAGCTTCCTCTTCCGTACCTCCAGGCGCAGACAATAATTCCAGCTGCCTTCCCGCTGCGAGTGAAAGTGCTAGCGGAGAACACGAAGAAAAACAAGAAATTGGTTTGGACGAAATTCATAATCTTTATCAAAGGGAACGCGATAAATCAGAAGCAGATATACTGACATTTTCTCCCAGAAGAAATGTAGTAGCAACAGCATTAACAATTACAGAAGTAAGTGATGGCAAACTTACTGGAATACTATTTGAACCCAGTGGAGAAATGGGTGCACTAAAAAAAGAACCCACAGAAAAAAAAGTCGGGTTAGCTTCAGAAGATAACTGCATGAAGAAAACGATGCATTCGAATAAAGACAAACAGAAGGAGAAAAACCCATCAGACATAAGAACATATTTTGTTAGGCGCAGAGAGATCATCGAACTAGAAATTAACTCAGAAAGCAAAGCTTTCGAGAACTGGAGAGGGCTTGCGGAAGAAAGTGAACATAAACGACCAAAGAAATCGTATCTTGAACCAAGTGCAGAAATGCTTGCTATAGACTTCAGGTCACCAAACAAATGTGTTCCAATTGGTCTTCTGAAAAATGGAAATTGTATTGGTCTACGTCCAAATCAGATAGGTGAAGAGCAAATTACAGTAAAAAACACTTGCGCATACGACTCACTCGTTCAGTTAGCTTGCGTTGGTTATTGCGATAGTGAGAAATACAGGGAGGCGATAGACCAACATGCCCAAAAGAATGCAATGGCTAACATGGTATCAAAAATGATAACGACTGGTCCGACAGCTAAAGTTTACAGATTGCGGGCTGTAGCGCTTAAAAGCATTATTAAAAATGCGAAGAAAAATTATTCTGTGGTTTGGTGTCTTTAGACGCTGCACTACCAATAGCACAGATGATGCTAAGATCATGGGAAGATATATGTACGGCACAAGAGTTTCACGAATGCACTTCTGTATGTTCTCAAGTGTACGTTCTACAGTGGATGGGCCGCCCCGGTGGCGCAGTGGTCTAAGGCGCTCGCCTCTGATTATTCGTCCGTAAGGGGTCCGGGTTCGAATCCCGGTCAGGCATGGATGTTGTGTTTGTCTTACGGCACTGGCTCTCTCCCTTCCCTGGAACCGGTGACCCTAAATTAGGGACGGGCGACTGCTTATAGACCATTGAGTTGCTCACGGTGGTCGTTAAACCTCCAATAAAAAAAAAAAAAAAAACAGTGGATGGCTGCCTGCAACGATTCATGGTCACGGCTGACCCGTGGACCATGCCCCCGGCCCTCTTTCGGGGTGAGGGAGATGTGACGTACCTGCCAGCAGGACGAACACGACATAAAGGCACATAGCAATCAGAACAAACGTCCGCGTAGCTCAATTGGTAGAGCAACTTATTCCGGAATGAGAGGACCCGGGTTCGAATCCTGGCGCGGATAAAAATGACCGAGAAATTTACTTCGTTTATAGATGGTGTAAATTTTAAGTTTATTTGTCAGCTATGTGGTGTAATGATAACTTTTGAGATAATTGAGTAAGGTATTTGGTACAGTATGTTTAGTAGAGTGTTTAGAGTGATTTTGTATCAAGTAATGATAGAATGTTGAGTATATTTAATTGTAAGGCATATATTCCTGGGGAGTGTAGAACCATTTTTTAATATAACTTTTATTTGTGAATTTTGGTCAGTGGCTGTAATGTCTCAAATTAACATGTGCTAAGAAAACTGGTTTGAGGGGGTTGTTTAAAAGAGGCTAATTAAAACTCTAGTACATATTCTTATATTATAACACTGAGGGGAGAGGGAGGAGACACTTCACTTCAGCAACATATGATACAAGCTAAAGAGTGTTATATAATTTGTGAATTTCAAATATGTGCTGCATTAGGCCTGCTACGGTAATCTAAAATTTGGGTGTAACTTCTTGTTAAGCAATATCACTTTGTAAAGTAAAATCTCACACTTATTTGGTAAACATTCTATTTTTATTTGTGGATGAAGTTATGTTTCTTGTGAAGCGATTAATCTAAAGGTGTCATCTGAATGTTTCTTTAGGCCTGTGGCCAAAGTTAGCAATTTTGGAGATCTGCTAAATTGTAGCAGCAAAATTTTTCAGACATTGTGTTGCCTTGGTGAGTCGCCGACTCCTTAAAACATTTTGTTGTGTTTTTTGTTATTGTGGTTAAGTTTGTACAATAAATGCAGGCAAGTGGCCTTTCAAAAACCCAAACCTTGCGCAGTGAAGAATTAGGTGACTCAGTTGAATTTCCTCTCAGGGTCACATGCTCATCCACCTTAGCTTGCCTAAGGTAGGAGACTTCTCTGGAGTTTTGTTTTTATTTAATTAATGCATTTTGTCCTAACCACTAAAATTGATCATCACCGCCTCCAAAAGTTATTACACGTGTACATTGTATACCATCCATTTTTTAGTGTTCGGAAATTTGGTACACATATAAACAATAACTACTTATTTTACACTTGCAGGTGTCACAGCTCATCGTAAATTCAAACAACGCAAACTTTCAATAATAACTTTTGGAATGTCCTAATATCAGTGTTGCATTGCATTTTATTTTCATTTATCATGGCTTTAATTGATTGAATTTACTTTTTGTTTCGAAATGCATCCACCCGTCTCCCAAATTTTAATTTTCACCTAAAGTCAATATTTACCTTAATTTTAACATTTGTTAAATTTAACTATTAATTACACACATGAGCAAAACCTATCCATAACAGTTTGAAATGTGGTCAGGAAGGAAGAAACAAGATGATGGATGTGAAGACGAACTTTAGGCTTGCTCAAACACACTGATATGTTTCCTTCTGTTCGACAGGCTATTCTTATTGCTCAAACATTACCAGTAACAACCTGCCCAGTGGAGAACTCCTTCAGCACTATTAGAACGGTTAAAAACCTGGTTAAGGTCAAAAATGGCAGATGGACGTTTTTCTGGACTGTGCATGATGAGTATTCATCAAGAAAAGGTTTTTGAGAATAAACATGAACTCATTCAAAATGTGATTGGTAGATTTGGACAAACCCAAGACGTTTGCAGTTTTTATTTCATAGTATCTCTTCTAAAGTGCAAGAAACAGAAAATTGAAGGGGGTATAAAAATAAACAGATCAGTGTCTATCCAAAAAAAAGGGGTGGGGGTATACTCATTCTCAATAAAGGACGATGGAGCGGTGCAATTGTTTTATGTAATCCCAAGTTAATGTTTCCAAACAAAAAGACTGAATTATGTTGATTATTAAATTTAGCAAGAAACCTACTGTAAGGGTAAACTTTCGACTCAGATATGAATAATCAGTGGCCAGTAATTGGTAAATGACATAATTATTATTATTGTCCGTTATTTCAATACTAAATATTGACTATAGAAAGAAAGATGTGCTCAAGTTTCCAAACTTTTCGGGGGAGGGGGCTAACAGTGCTCCGAACCCACCCCTAGCTTTAGGGACTCGTTGCACTCGCCTGACCCAACCCCCACTATGCCATATAAAGACGCAGGGGTACCTGAGGTCCTTCCCGCGGCAGTCACGAACGTTGCCCGCGGGTAGCCCAGAGGGCAACGTTCGTGACTGCCGCGTAAAGGACCTCAGGTTCGATCCACCAAATATCCGCCGTGCGTCGGATGGGCACGTTAAGCCGTCGGGCCACGGGTACTTCCCTTCCCAGGTAATAAATAAGGGCGTCTTCCTCCCTTCCATGGCACTTTCCTATCAGGCACTCTAACCCAAATCCCCTAGCTTCCTATTTCTAAGGATTGTTTAAGACCTGGAGTCAGACACTCCTTTCCTAAAATCCTCTACATGTGAAAAAAAAAATAATTAAGCAATAATTGTGATAGTGGGAGTATACCGGTTTGCCTCCTCACCCGGAAAAGTTGCAGTGGATGCTCATTGGGGATATCACTGCGGGAAAAATTTTCAGGCCCTTTATATGATTTTTTTATCACCAAAATGGCGGTAAAACTAAGTTCCCAAAGTTTGGCCAATTATTTTATATACTACATGAAAAAATGATTTTGTACAATTTTGCATATTCAGTACATGAAAAAAAAATCTTTACTTTTTAAAAACTTTCTAGTAAATCCGAATGTTGTTTTATTTTATATCCATACCCCTATTACTCCTTCTTTATTAGCATCACTCTTTTCAAAGCAAATTGTTTACAAGTTGATTTCTCAATAGTATTGAGTAAAATATTCTTTAATCTTTGCTTGTTTAAAATTTGTCAAAGTCAGAGAAAAAATATAAGTGTGAACGTTATTAAGTTTTGCATCATCTATTTCATGGCTGAACTACAACAACAAAAAACGTCCGCACCATGCCAAAAGTTGTAGCTTGCTTAAGTGCACGTTTTATTCAGAGCAAAGATTGCAAAATAAATGTTTGATCCAAATCGAAACTAAATAACATATCTTTCTCTGATGAGATCAAGGTTCAACTTTGCACCAACAAGGAACACAACAACGCTGACCGAAAGTAAACAGCATACCCTTCTCTGATGGGATGAAGGATCAACTTTGGCTGCACCAAGAACTCAGTAACGCTGTCTCGATTCTCTCAAACTTGTGATATACCGGTTACGTATACGTAAACGAATCAAAGAACTGTGAGTTTGTGATAATCAGAAATTACAAAATTTATGTACATCGAAAAAAGCGTATAAATGAATTAATTAGCTATTATCGAATCGGAAAAGCTTAGAAAATACAGTAAAATATCGGGACTAATGCAGAATTACGTATAACTATCAAAAAATATAACTGGAGTACGCATAGCCGAAGTTTCATGAATATCTTTTTATTTCTTCAAAGCAATGCTTAAATATAAAAATTTTGTTTAAACTGAAAACCACTAGATTGAAAAAACATTGCGCAGAAATTCAAATGGCTTGAATTTTAGTCTGTGACGCATACCTGTAACTTAACCCTCCTTTCGAGTTGCTTCTATTTTCCACTGAAGAGTTCGTTACTTCTCTATACAGCTTGTACATTTTAACGACACTGACAGTGAGTCACAGCAAAGTTTATAGAGACAACCTTGATTGTAAATAATGGGGTAGGGGGTGGTGTAGAGAGAAAGATTGCAAATAATTGTGGGGAACTGATATAAAGAAAGAGATTTAAACGAACACGTATTGTTGCTATATGTTGATCTAAGAGCTATTTTGTGTCAAATGATGAGCCACAATGTGACGATTTTTTATATAGATGACCTTCGAACTTTCATTGAACGGAAAACTAAGGGAAAGGAGATTTTAAACATAAATTCTTTTGCTGATTCTTCCAACTTGGCCGTTCGGTTTCTGGGTTATTACAAAAGTGTGTTTTATATGCAACAAACTAGGAATATTAATCAAATTAGTTAACCATTGAAGCTACTGCTTCGAAAATCAAGAGCCATAAAGTACCACTTCCGGTGGTGTACAAAATCTTCTTTTGGGTGTACAAAAGACAACACTCTGGCAGTGTTTTTTTTTTTTTTTTTTTTTTTCAATTTTGGAAAAGTGGCATTCCAAGTACATGCTTGAGGGTTACAAGGAGAGTCAAAAAGTACCGCTTCCGGTGGTGTACAAAATATTCTTTTGGGTGTACAAAACTGAACAAAACTAGTACAAAACTTTGGCAGTATTTATTTTCGATTTTAAAGGAGTGGCCCTCAGCATGTACTTGGAGTGCCACTTTTAGAGAGCTGAAAAGTACTACTTCCGGTGGTGTACAAAATTTTCTTTTGTGGGTACAAAACTAGTACAAAACTTTTGCAGTATTTATTTTCGATTTTGAAAAGTGGCACTCCAGCATGTACTTGGAGTGCCACTTTTAGAGAGCCGAAAAGTACCACTTCCGGTGGTGTACAAAATTTTCTTTTGGGTGTACAAAATTTTCTTTTGGGTGTACAAAACTGTACAAACTGGTACAAAACTTTGGCAGTATTTATTTTCGATTTTGAAAAAGTGGCACTGTACTTGAAGTGCCACTTTTAGAGAGCCGAAAAGTACCACTTCCGGTGGTGTACAAAATTTTCTTTTGGGTGTACAAAACTAGTACAAAACTTTGGCAGTATTTATTTTCGATTTTGAAAAAGTGGCACTCCAGCATGTACTTGGAGTGCCACTTTTTGAGAGCCGAAAAGTACCACTTCCGGTGGTGTACAAAATTTTTTTTGGGTGTACAAAACTGTACAAAACTAGTACAAAACTTTGGCAGTTGTTATTTTCGATTTTGAAAAAGTGGCACTCCAGCATGTACTTGGAGTGCCACTTTTAAAGAGCCGAAAAGTACCACTTCCGGTGGTGTACAAAATTTTCTTTTGGGTGTACAAAACTGTACAAAACCAGTACAAAACTTTGGCAGTTGTTATTTTCGATTTTGAAAAAGTGGCACTCAGCATGTACTTGGAGTGCCTCTTTTAGAGAGCCGAAAAGTACCACCTCCGGTAGTGTACAAAATTTTCTTTTGGGTGTACAAAACTGTGCAAAATTAGTACAAAACTTTGGCAGTATTTATTTTCGATTTTGAAAAAGTGGCACTCCAGCATGTACTTGGAGTGCCACGTTTAGAGAGCTGAAAAGTACCACTTCCGGTGGTGTACAAAATCTTCTTTTGGGTGTACAAAACTAGTACAAAACTTTGGCAGCGTTGATTTCTCATTTTGGAAAAGTGGCACTCCAAGTACATGTATCTACGTAATTGTGACCACCTCCTACTTTTGACGTCAACAGCGCGTAGCCAATGAAAGAAGTGACTTGTCCTGAGATGGCTTGAAGGGTATTGAAGGAGTGGGTAGGCATTCTGAAAACATATCACTCGTTGCTATCATGGATAAAAGGAGCGATTTCTCAGATTTGCAAAAAGGGATGATTATCGGCTTTCGGGCCAAGGGTGGCAGTATTTCCGAAACAGCGCAGTTTGGGTGGCATTATTTCTGAAACAGCGCAGTTTGTGAACTGTTCGCGTGCTGCAGTGGTTAAAGTGTTTCGTTTTTGGAGACATGGCACCATTAAGAATAAACGACGTGGAAACTGCGGAGCACCATGTGCCATTGATGTGAGAGGTGAACGTCGGCTTCGAAGGTGAGTGAGGGCCAATCGACACCCTAGAATGGAGCAACTCACTAGGTGAATGAACCAGGGGTGCTACCGGAAGTGCGCCTAAAACTACAGTTCAGTGAACCCTGCTGCGTTTGGGGCTCCGATGTAGACGGATGGTCACTGCACCTATGCTAACGAAGGTTCCTTGGCAGAAAAGGCTTATATTTGCACGGCAGTATCGGAATTGGACCTCTGCTGATTGGCAAAGGATTGCCTTCTCCGATGAGTCACGTCTTCTGCTTCATTGAACAGATGGACGTTGGCGTATAAGACGAGAAGCATCGGAGAGCAAACACTCTGCACCCAGTGCTGGAAGAACTTAAGCTGGTGCGGCAGTGTTATGGTCTGGGGAATGTTTTCGTGGCATTCCCTGGGTTCACTCATGCCTGTGGTAGGCACTGTGCACCGAAATCTTTATGAATCCATCCTTGCAGGCCACGTACACCAATACATGCTGATTGTCTTCCCTGGGGCGGATTGAGAGAACCCAATGAAGACTTCAAATTACTTCCTTCGTCCCCTAATTCACCAGACTTAAACCCAATTGAGCATCTGTGGGACCACCTCGATCGTGTTGTTCACTCTATGGATCCTCCACCACGCACCCTCCAGCAGCTGTCAGATTCACTGCAGTCAGCAAGGCTCAACATACCTGTGAACACTTTCCAGCACCTTATTGAGTCACTCCCAGCCCGGCTAGCTGTTGTCCGCGCAGCACACGGCGGTAACTTTTGATATTAGCTGGTGGTCACAATTATGTGACTCTACCGTATATCTATATAGTAATTATTAATTTCTTTAGTACGTCATTGAGAGGTCAGTCATGTTGTTTTCAGTTATGTGGAATAAATTAATTAATTTGCGGTTGCTGCTTATGACCATTTGTCCGAGAAGAGTCTGGATTCGAATTCTGGTGAGGCATGGATGTTGTGTTTATCTCTTACGGGACAAACTCTCTCGCTTCCCTGGAACAAGTGGTGTTAAATTAGAGGTGGGCGACGAACTGTTTATTGCCATCGAGTTGCTGAAAGTGGTCCTTAACCCCCATCACCCGCAAAAAACGAATAGGATAGTAACGGTGGTTTATAATGATCAAATATTCGAAGAACAACGGTTGGTGAATTAGTGAAGCAGCATATCGTTTGATGAATGAGAGCCAAATGTACAGGTGAAGTTCAGGATTATCGATCATTGATAGTAGTAATCATAGTCAGTTGTAGAGGTGGGCTTAACAGTGATTTTCCTTTCATAGTGTCAACGGTGACAGTTGCATGAAAGTAACAGTCACTTCAGACGGTGTCAAAATCACCGATTAACAGCTGTAACGGAATTGGAAAGAAGCATGGAACTGCGGATCACTGTCTAATTTATAATAGTGACAAAATCCCTGTTACAATCCGATCGCTTCGAATTCTTTGTTTAGGAGCAAACGCACAACGAAATCCAAAACAAATACCATAGGCGGGAGGAAAGCGAAGGCTGAAAGAAAGCGGGCATCACTAGCGACCTCTATCATATTTCAACAGAAAATATGGCAAATTCTTTAGATAAAGTGACATGGTATCCGAAACTATGACGCAACAGTGATTTCCGACTCCAAGCATTGCTGGGTCACGTCTAACGGGGGCATTCTTATCAGTGAATTTGGAAGTATTACTTTTTTGTCACTGTTCGTTGTAATGGTGACAGTATGTTTTCAGTAACGGTGACAAAGTAACAGTGACGTCATTTCCGACCGATCTCTAGGCAATGGATACCTATGCCTGCTCCAGTGGATTATTGATCTATGCGATGCGATCGCTTCTAACCATTACTTCCACATGGGGCTGGGTTCGAATCCCGGCTGGGCCATGGATTGAGTGTGCTTGTCTCACTGCAATGGCTCTTTCCCTTTCTCGAAAGAGTAGCCGTAAAGTCGGGGGGGGGGGGGTGACTACTTACAGCCTATCAAGTTGCTAACAGTGGTCGTTAAACCTTTAATAAAAAAATTGACCACAGATATTTTAGATGTTTTTCTTTATTGATGGTTTAGCGACCACCGTGAGTAGTTAATTTGGTTATAATCAGTCGCCCTTCGCTAATTTAGGGCCACTGAATCCAGGGAAGGGAGACAGCTAGCGCCGTTAGACAAACACAACATCCATGCCTCACGGGATTTGAACCCGGACCCATCAGGAACGAATGATTATAAGACAGCGCTTAGACCACTGCGCTACCGTGGCGGCTGTTTTACAGTTGTCACAAACAGTATTGTTTTTTCGTTGACCACCGTGAGCAACCCAATGGAGCAGTTGTGTGTTCCTAATTTAGGGCATTTTTTTCCAGGTAAGAGAGGGAACCACTGTTGTAAGACAAGCACTGCTTTCATGCTTCACCATGATTCGAACCCCCGCATGTCTTAGGCAAAAGATCACAAGGCAATACATAGACCACTGCACCACTGGAGCGGTGAAGTTGTTTCTACTTATGCTAATGTTTTTTTGTTACTATGCGCAGAATAGTAGGGCTTCTAACAACTGGATTCCGTACTGATAGTTTGTTTAGTAAATTAAAAAAAATTGCGATAACCGTCTTCATGCGAATTTTTCTGTTTGATCAATCACAGCAAAGTAATGTATCATGCAGTCAGGGCCGCGCAAAGGGCATTTACCGTCCGAGTGCATGCCCAGATTTGCCGCCCCTTGTACGAGATATGTTTTTAATTTTTGGCGAGTCTTTTGTCAAACAGATCGTGCTTACGTTTTGGGTTTGACCGTCCGTCCGTCTGTTGACACCATATCTCTTCAACTACTAATCAGATTTCAAAAATTATTTTTGCATTGGGAAGCCTGAAATGTGCGAATGATGATTCTTCATTTCGTTTTCTCATATGATACACAATTTAGCCGCTAGAGGGCGTAAACGCAGAAGATGCCGAATTCGAAATACATTTTATTCAATATATTAGCTTCTAAACATCCGATTGAAAACTTTCTTTTATCTTTCGATTCCATTTATGTCTAGTACTATTTTAGGTATAGTCATTTTTTCAAGTTGTTTATAAATTTACAAAGGAAGGCGTAAAGGTAAATTGCATTTTTTCCGATATCTTTGCTCCTGAAATTCGGATTTGAAAAATTATTTCTGCAGCGGGTATGATGGAACATCGTTTGCATATATTTCTGATTTCTGGTAAAAATGGTTTGACTAACAAAGGGCACAAGTGTTAATTTCTGCTTCTGATGCATTTGTAGCAAACTCTGAACTTCTAAAATCTCGATTGAAAATTTTCTTTCGTGGACCGTTACCATTCATGTCGATAAACCTTTTAGGAATATTTCCTTCTTAAAATAATGCATGGTTTCTGCGTCAGGAGCGGAGATGCATATCTTATTTTTGTCAAATTTCTGCTTCTATGAGTCCAATTTAAAAAGTTCATTCTTTGTTTGATAGAGTTTCCGGTGGAAAATGTTTTTCATAAAATTTCAAAATTTCCAAGTAATTCATAGACTTTCCGCTAGGGGGCGTAATGATATATTACGTTTCTCCAGATATTCTGCTCCTAAAATTCCGATTTGCAAAATTCTTTCCGTGTCAGATATAGCTCCTGTTCAGAAATATTTTGCATATAATTTCTAATATTTGGTGAAAAACTGTTTGGCCACCAGGCGGCGTAAGTATGTATTTTTGTTTCTAATGCGTTTGCAGCAAAATCTGAGCTCCTGAAAACTCGTTTGCAAAATTACTTTCGTGGACCGAAGCCGCTCACATCGAAAAACCATTCGAGAATACATTTTTCTTAAAATAATGCATGTTGTTTCTTCTTGGGGTCGTAGATGCATAGCTCATTTTTGTCCGTAGCTAAGTTTCTAAGAGTCCGATTTGAAAAATTATTTCTTTCTTGGAGACCGTTTTCCCTGAACCCGGACCCCTTCCGGACGAATGATCAGAAGCCATCGCTTAGACCACTGCGCCACCGGGGCTGCCATTCCAGGTTCGAATCCCGGTGAGGCATGAATGTTGTGTTTGTCTTACGGCACTAGCTCTCTACCTTCCCTGGAACCAATGACCCTAAGTTAGGGACGGGCGACTGCTTATAGCCCATTGAGTTGCTCACGGTGGTCGTTAAACTTTCAATAAAAAAAGAAGGAAAAAGGTGTTCACTGGTATGTGGAGCCATGCAGACTACAGTGCATCTGACAGCTGATGGAGGGTGCGTGGTGGAGGATCCATAGAGCGAACAACACAATCGAGGTAGTCTCACAGATACTCAATTGGTTTTAAGTCTGGGAAATTAGGGGGCCAGAGAAGTGCTTTGTCTTTCAACCACTCGCGGACATTTCTAGCTTCGTGACACGTCGCATTGTGATTCGGGAAGATCCCATCTGCCCCAGGGAAGACAATCAGCATGTATGGGTGTACGTGGTCTGCAAGTACGGATTTATAACGAATTCGGTAGTATGAAATGATGATGCCTTCCAAACGTATGAATGGATCCAAAGAATGCCAGGGAAACATTCCCCAGACCATAACGCTGCACCCACCAGCATGGGTTCTTCCAGCAGAGGTTGAAGAGTGTTTGTTCTCCGATGTTTCCCGCCTTATATGCCAACATCGATTCGTTCGATGTAGGCGAAAACTTGACTCATCGGAGAAGGCAATTCTTTGCCAATCAGAAGAGGTCCAATTCCGATACTGCCGGGCAAATGTAAGTCTTTTCTGTCGATGGACCTTCGTTAGCATAATTGCAGTGACCATCCGTCTACATCGGAGCCCCAAACGCAGCAGGTTTCGCTGAACTGTAGTTTTAGACCCACATCCGGTAGCCCCCTGGTTCATTCGGCTAGTGAGTTGCTCCACTGTAGCTTGTCGATCGGCCCTCACTCACCTTCGAAGCCTACGTTCACCTATCGCACCAATGGCACGTGGTGCTCCGCAGTTTACCCTTCGTTTATTCGCAATGGTGCTGTCTCCAACCACGATACACTTTACGCGAAGCAGCACGCAAACAGTTCACAAACTGCGCTTTTTCATAAATACTGCCATGCTTGCCCGAAATGCCGATAATCATCCCATTTTGCAAATGTGATAAATCGCTTCTTTTATCCATGACAGCCATAGGTTATACATTTTCAGAATGCTTACAGCACACCTTATATACCCTCCAAACCAGCTGACGACACGTGTCTTCTGTCATTGGCTACGCGCTGTTGACGTCAACAGTAGTAGGTGGTCACAATAATGCGACTCGACTGTGTATATTGTGACGTGCCTGCACCGCAGGGCGCACATGAGATAAAAGCAGGTAGCAGCGAGAGCATATGTCCGCGAGCTCAGTTGGGAGAGCGACGTACACCGGAGTGAGGCGACCCGGGATCGATGTCGGCGTGGACAAACATGTTGAAGAAAATTACTTCGTCATAATATACACTGACGAAAAAAAATCCCAACACCACGAAAAAATAGTTGTAGAGGAATGAAATGGCGGCAATACATTTGTATAGGTAACATATTTAATCGATTAAGGTTTCAAGATCACAGCTTAATGTAAGCGCGAGAAGAGCCATTTTAAATGTGAAATGCTGGTACATTAATAACCGGTGTAACCACCAGAATGTTGAATGCAAGCATGCAAACGTTCATGCATTGTGTCGTACAGGTGCTGGATGTCAGTTTGTGGGATGGAGTTCCCTGCGTGTTGCACTTGGTCGGTTAATACAGTGACAGTTAATGCTGGTTGGGGGTGACGCTGGAATTGTCATCCAATGATGTCCCATACGTGCTCCATTGGAGAAAGATCTGGTGATCTAGCAGGCCACGGCAACATGTCGACACTCTGTAGAGCATGTTGGGTTACAACAGCGGTATGCGGGCGAGCGTTATCCTGTTGGAAAACACCCCCTGGAATGCTGTTCATGAATGGCTGCACAACAGGTTGAATCAACAGACCGATGTACAACTGGGCCATCAGGGTGCGTGGGATAACCACGAGAGTGCTCCTGCTGTCATAGGAAATTGCTCCCCAGACCATAACTACAGGTGTAGGTCCAGTGTGTCTCGGCCGCAGACAGGTTGTTTTCAGCCGCTCCCCTGGCCTCCTTCTAACCAACACACGGCCATCACTTGCACCCAGGCAGAACCGGCTTTCATCAGAAAACACAACAGAACTCCACTCCGTCCTCCAATGAGCTCTAGCTTGACACCACTGACGTCGCAAACGGCAGTGCTTTGGAGTAAGTAGAATGCACGCTACAGGGCGTCTGGCTCGGAGCTGTCCTTCAAGTAACCGATTTTAAACAGTTCATTGTGTCACTGTGGTGGCAACTGCAACTCGAATTGCTGCCACAGATGCAGTACGATGCGCCACGGCCATACGCCGTACACGGCGGTCTTCCCTCTCAGTAGTGCCACGTGGCAGGCCGGAACCTGGTCTTCTTGAGGCAGTACCTTCCCTTGACCACCGCTGCCAACAATCATGCACAGTGGCTACATTCCTGCCAAGTCGTTCTAGGATATTGCGGAAAGAAAATCCACCTTCTCGTAGCCCTATTACACGACTTCGTTCAAACTTCGTGAGCTGTTGATAATGGTTTCTTCGTCTTCTTAAAGGCATTCTTGACTAACATCAACACACTACGTCGAATCTCAACGACAACTGACGTTCACGAGCGTTACAGCGCGTATTTATAGCAAACCTGCTTTGCATGTTCCGAGGGGCGCTACTAGCGCCACACGTATGCGCCGAGCGCGAAATTTGCATAGACGTCATCTTACAGATGTACTCTAACCGCCTACCAACTGTCGTTTATGTAACTCAACCCCTTCTGGGTGTTGGGATTTTTTTTTCCGTCAGTGTATAACAGTGAATAGTTAGGCATCTGTAACTATTCGAACCAAAAATCTCACATAGTGTTCGAAAAGTTAAAGACTCTCTCATATATACAAATAAGTTGTATAAAACTAAAGGCAATATTCGAAATAAATGGTTTTCGTATTAAACAAAAAGATTTTTTCCTATAAACTAAAGCTGAAGCTTCAAGAATGCACTCAAACATGCGTAGTTTCAGCTAAAATTAACTTTTGTAGTTTTTTTCCCCCTGTTACAAACTTTTTAACTATGTCCACATTGTCTAAGTATGTAGCAATTTTGTTTTCAATACTAACGATACCTATATTTGGAAGCCGTTCCTGTTTCATATGTAATCGAAAGTAACTTTTTTTATGATTTTCAGCTTGGATAACGATCTTTTCTCGTAATCCAGTGTTAGAGACAGTAAAACTTTGAAAAGAGGGTTTTGTGCACTTTATTACCGCTGTTAATTCCATGGAATGGAAAAGGAGGCATTGAAATTTTGAAGATCTTTTGTATTTCAAGCTCAACAGTAAGAAAAAGAAAGATGTTTATTTTTAGGCAGTGTAAGAATCCACAAATCGAAAAAGAATTTCGTTTAACTTAACATGAGACACGTATGCTCCCCTTTCCCTCCTCCCACCGTATTTTGCTAAAGGCAACAAAATATTATTAAAGCTACTGAATTGTTTGGAAAACATTAATCAGTCATTTGAAAATAGGTATTCTAAAGCACTTTATGGGTTCATGCGATGCTTAACGTAAGTCCAAAGAATTTTTCAATGTAGTCATTCACTGACTGAAATTCTTGAGCAATTATATTCTTTTTTTGCAAACCCTGACAATTTTATTTGTAAATCCGTATGATATTTTATTTTCATATCACTGCTTAGTGTCAGTGAAGAATAAAGGTCATTTAAAAAATTGAAAAGTCTCGTTATGCGTGTTCAGATGTTCGAACCGTTCTTACCGTTGTATCACAAATTTGACAGTTCCTTATTTGTTTGTTTCTCTTTGACAGATCAATATCTCATCCGTATTTTGGTACCAAAAAATTGCTTTTTTTTCTTACGTGGTCTAACCAAATCAACAGTTGGAAATTCTGTTTCGCAGTCTATTTCCTCTGCAATTGTTTTATCTTTTGCTAACATGCTTTTAAAACTTCCACATGCTCTACATTCTTTTAAACAGCCATTTACTTGTTTTACTATTTCTGTTATGGTTGGTATAACTGCAACGCAATTAAGCATTAATTTGCTAATAACATTAATTTTTGAAGAAAGAGTGTACCAAATTTTTCTGGAACAAATAAACGTGTACGTTTTCTTGTTTTTATTATTTTCTCTAAGGCAGATTCGTTAAATTTCATGTATCACGGTCTCTAAAAGATTCGTTATATCTCAAAAATAATGCATCGTGGATTACATCTAAATTGTACCCCAGTCCTTCTTAGTGGCGTACCCATAAGTTTTTTTCTGGGAGGTTACGAAATTTTTTTTTTCATACAACTAAATGCGTTATGAGTGCATTTTTGAAATGTATCCAACATCAACGCAAAAATATTCAAATAAATATTGCTGGAAATTAATAATATTCTTATCACCACATAATGGTTGGCCACTTATATTGTGCAATTTATCTATGCAGAAAACAAGTTGGGAAAAGTGACTTGAATCCTGATAAGACCGATTTGTGTGCGAGAAATCTATTTTCAAAAGCACTAATTAACATGTCTAAAAATGGTACATAAATTAAAATCCTGTAGTGGTCTTCTGGGGTTTCTGTGTTTATGTTATAGCGTAGGTTTTGCTTTGATATGATTGTTAGTATTAGTACCAAAACTCCTTGCTTTACAGCGTGCTTTAGAGTAATCTGGAATAAGTCAAAGAACTTAAATGTGGCAACGTCTCGTCGCCACAGAAACTTTGTTTACCCATGCATTGGCTTTTCATTGCAATGGGACATTCTAGTCTTTGACTCTTTGCAGTTTCCCTGTCTTCATGGAGAAAACACGTTCAGTTGCTTCCATGAGACATAAAAACAATCTGAAATACTAACAAAACCTGTGCCTTTTAAAATCGCGTTTTTGAAATTTCGAAAGGTTCCAAACCTTGGTGGGGTGTTAACACCCCCTGCACGCCACTGATCTCCCTTACTCTTTCTGCATCGATAATGTTTTCTCACCTTGTTTCACAGCACGGTTGAACGCTTCGTTAAAATTTGCCAACGTAATTCAGAAAAAGCATAGATTTCTTGAACAATTCTGAAAATGTTCACAATTTTTAGGGATATTTTTCGTCGTTATTTACGACCACATTTAAAGTATCAGCCACTCAAAGTACATAAAATGTACAAGAGTTTCAGATAAAAAAATTATGTATTTTAAAGTCCATCGTGTTTTCCCTTCATATTGGCCCGTTGTCGTAGTGCTGGCGATGCATATCATGAATGCTGAAATTTTCAAAATTGTAAAAGAAATTAGAAAAAATAAATGTTAGTTTTTGCTCGCGGTATCCGTTACTGAACAAAACGAAAATTATTCTGATTTCAAGTTGTTTTCCAATGAATTATATAGGGAATTATTTTTACTAAAAAAATAAACGTGCCACACGCAGCAGTACGATTTCTCACAGCAAAACGTTTTCTTAACTTTGTTCATGTGATTGATATTAATTTTTCAACCATAAAATTGGATTGGATGGTCCTACCGCCCCAGGAACTTTGCTCATCCCTGCTTGCCGTAGCTTAAATCGATATTATGAATTACTTAGTATCCTAAGATTTTGTGTTGCTCTGGATCAGTCCTCCACTTGTGTCAGGCATTACATTGTTTTCAGTATGAACCAAAATTGCTGGAAGCTGCTCTTTGAAAAGAGAAATGCTTTTTTGGTAGAAATAAAAATATCTGTCTCACAAATACAAAACATTAGGACAAAATTCCAATGCTCAATTTTCTTTTAACACATAAGGAATGAAACTTTAATATCAAGACATCAAACTTTCGATGTGATAGTGAGATATAGAACACCCAGATTTCTGCACAACACTACAAATTGTGATGATTTATATGACATTTTAAACGCCAACACAAAAGACATGCATTGCGAATTACACGAAAATATAAAAAAAGAAATTCGTATTGAACTATTAAAGTTTTATTTTTAATGTAGACGACTGTACCAAACAACACTATTACTTAAAAGAAACTTCAATGTTCTCCTCCTGAGCGGAAAATGTAACACTATAAAAACACAAAACATTTTGGAGAAGTTGAAATGCTCAGTTTGCTTTAATAATAAGGGATGGGTTCCAGTTGCTCTGTACATTATTTTCAGTGACTATATATCGTGTCCTAAGAAACGGTAAAATGTCTTTTTACTCGTTCTATAAATCATAGCACTGCAATTGCACATTTTGACAGTATTAAGGAATGACACTTTAATACATAAAGAAAATTCAAATGCTCTGTCTGTTTAAAAACGTACGGAACAGAACTTCATTGAGAACATTAAACTTTTGAATGTGAAAACAAGAGATTAAAATCACACATTCCATCGCAACACTGAAATGTGATATTTTTTTATTAATTTTGTTACGACGCAAACGGCATACTTTGCAAATGTGATAAAAAATATGGAAATTCTATTTAACTTTTAAAATTTCATTTACAGTCTGGCTGTCAATATCAAATAACACATATATTTAAAATGAACTTCAAATTTCTAATTCTTAGCATAAAACATAATACAAAAAATACAAAACGTAAGAAAATTTAAATGCTCAATCTGTTTTATTATAAATTGAGTTAAACTTTAATATCAAGAAATCAAAATTTAATAGTGAGATAAAAAAAACAGATTTCATCACAACACTGTAAGTGTGGTAATTTATATGATATTTTTACTTGTAACACAAATGACATACGTTGCAAATTACATGAAAAATAAGAAAATCATATTCAATTTCAAAAAAGTTATTTACAGTTTGGGTGTTTGTACCAAACAAAAGATATGTATAAATAAACATCTAATTTCAAACTGCAATGTGCAACGATTTGTACATCATTTTCAATTACAATGCAAAAGGCATACATTGGAAATGACATGAAAAAGAAACAAATCGCTTTTAATTAATAGAATTTTATTTACAGTGCTTCTAACTGTATTAGCATTATATGCTCTCCGCAGAAAATGGGTAGTATAAAAATATAAATTCAATGGTTAGTATAAAAATATAAACTCAATGGTTTGTATAAAATATAATTCCAAATTTTCTGTGAAAATTTGGAATGCTCATTTTTTTTATTCTTATTAATTTTAATGCTTATGAAACTATGTAGTTTGGTGTCTTGACCAAAAAGATATAGCCAAGACACCAAATTACGAACCATGGTAATGTGATGCCAAATATGAGTTACTAAATTCACGAAATAAAGGGTAACTTCTTCAAGGCCACACATTTTCTGTGTAGGCCTTCTCTATCTAATCAACTGTTTTGAGATTCAACATTGACAGGAAACTGACTGCTTTCAAGGGTTAGTGCTGATATAATGGTATTAGTCGTAACCAGCCATCGTCTAATAAGGTGAAGCCTACAAAACTTCTATATATTATTTGCAGAAAACGGAAACACAGGAACATCAAAGAAAAATATAGAATAAGTAAAACCAGTCGGGCAAAAACATTTCTTGCATCCACTCTGTTCTTCAAGGACGATGTATACATCAGACCTTGTGATCTTGAAGATGAATCAGCTTTGTTTGGAACATATTTATACTATCAAAAACTCTGTCTTGAAGAGTATCTCCAAAGATATATAAAACAAAACCACTTCTTCAAGACATTATGGATCGTGGATATGGTCTAACACGTAGTGAGATTCGTGATTATGCCAAAAAACAGCCTGGAGAACAGTCAATTGCAAATACAGAGGTAAAATTGTACATGATAAAAATATCTGGGGAAAACATTCAGTTCTGCAAACCACCACGAAAAAATCAGTACTAGCATGTTTATTATTCAAAGCTCACTGTTGATCAAGTAGCAGAGAAACTACGATCTGTAGACTGTGTTAGTGAGGCTGGCAAAATTATTAGACAATCGCTCCTGGAAACAGTTTTCGACCCTGACGATGAGTTTGGGAATGCAAACCAGCTACAAACATCTTCGGTAAAAACGCCAATCCAACACCCATTAATTGATTTCTTGTCTGATGTAATTAATATGGATAAACTAACTATTCTTCCCCACATTAATGACAACAGTTAACCATGTACGACTTCAGGTGAAGCAGAAGAAGAAACTGACAATGATGGAATTGGAAAGGTCAGTGAAAAAACAGAAACCGCTATAACACAGGAATCAAATTCCTTTTTCACATAATGTTCTACAGTATTCATAAAGGAAGAAAGTAGACTCCTCTGCATCTGATGACAGGCCATTGACTTCATGAGAAGCGTAAGAGCAAGCAGCTTATCACTTTGTTCCACAAAGCTGGATTGTCAGTCAGCTACAATGAGATTATGGAATCTCGTCGTAACTTTGCACAGTACACAATAAAGCAATGTTCGGTGAGCCCTGCGTTTCCACGTTATTTTATCAGAAGTAACTTCACCGTAGGTGCGATGGGTAATTTTGGCCATGAATAGGCAAGCCTTTGAGGTCTCCGAGGAACCCATGATACTGTTATGATCTCATTTCAGGAAGCTCCTAGCATGATTCCCCGGTAAACAAAAGCTATAAACAATGGGCCATAATAAACTTGGAAACATGTATGTTGCTCTACGTCCATGTCAGCAGGTTAGAAATTTTGGCAAGCCATCAACACCAGTTAACATTCCATCAGATTTCAAGATCATTGAAGAGGCTAACATTTAACCATGCGTGACGAGATCAAGAAAAAAGAGACAGTGATAAGTATGTTGCAAAGTGTTGGAGGATTAACAAACCAAAGTACATTGACATGGTCTGGCATTCGTGCTATCATCGTTTCAGATATGCAGACAAAAAAGCAAACTGTGAAAAATTCCATCAAAGATCATTTGCAAAATCAGAGAAATAATGATATTGCCAAGGAGAGATAAATGGCAATGACAGAAATCCTAACCTACGATTTTTCATCTTCTGCCTTATTAGATGAGAATGGTGCTAATATTAAACCCATCAAGTCTCAACTCATGTCTTAGTTAACCAAAAAATTAGATACTCCTGACAGAAATTTCCAAAAGCAGCATACCCTGAAAAGTAGTGTGGTTGTTGATGTCATGAACCAAATTCAAAGGTTGCCAGTTAAGGGAAATGACACATTTGAAGATATGTTTACAATCCTTGACAGTAATGTTAATAATGTTTGTAAATTCAATTGTATGGGCTATGTTTTTGACAGCTACCTTCAATCGTCAATCAAAAATGCTGAGAGAGAAAGAAGGTCTTCTGTGCAACCACTACCGATAACATCCATTGCCACCACTACAAAGCTTCCTGTACAGGTGGAAAGATTTGGGACATCAGCTGACAACACAATTCTGATTCAAGATGCCCTGAGCAAGTTTCTGAAGACGGTGTCAGCTAATCGACAATTGGAAACTATGCTCAGCGGTTTGTTGCTTGAAAGTGGGCCTACTCCGACCTTAGCAATAAAGGATGGAAGCTTCACACAAATGAAGGATACTCTTCTGGTAACTGTTGAGGAGGCCGACTTACGTATTATTCCTCATGTTTTCCACTCTGTTAAAGAAGGTTTACAGCGTATCGTTGTGATTTGAAGTTACACAGATGTTTTTATGATACTTAGTCATTTATACAAGTTTGTTAATGAAAATGGACTCTCTGAACTATGGATGAGAAAGTCGGCATCATATATCATACCAGTTCATACTCTTGTGGACAAGATAGGTGCGCCACTCCGGTGGCGCAGTGGTCTAAGGCGCTGGCCTCTGATCATTCGTCCGTAAGGGGTCCGGGTTCGAATCCCGGTGAGGCATGGATGTTGTGTTTGTCTTACGGCACTGGCTCTCTCTCTTCCCTGGAACCAGTGACCCTAAATTAGGAACGGGCGACTGCTTATAGCCCATTGAGTTTCTCACGGTGGTCGTTAAACCTCCAATCAAAAAAAAAAAAAAAAAAAAAGATAGGTGCTACCACAGACGTCTTTCTTGCTACCTATTTTCTTACAGGCTGTGATGTGACCAGTAACATAGGCACCAAATTGTCATCGCTCAAGGCAGAACCAGAACAATATCACTACAACTTTGGGGTGCCAAACTTGGCAGACAACGGACGTCATTCGACCTGAAGATCCTGTAAAGGTAACTAGAACCGCTGGATTAAGAGAAAATGTCTAATACCTCTGGAAGCAATAGCACGAGGCGTATTGCTCCGTCGTTAAGCAACCCCATGAATACGATTCTTTGAGCTGCTATACTTACAACATTTCCAATGACCAGCATTTACTGCCCCTCCCGGTAGTGCACAAAAAGCGTTATCACTGCAGTTTCTTCACTTGTTCGAATTTAAAAACGGATGACTGAGGGAAATTTCGTAAGAAGCATAAAGAGATTACCATCTGCATTGTGGTATTAATACTCACAAGTGAAGAATTTCGTCAAAGTAAAATTTACACATTGTGCTCGATATTCCACTTTTTTCTCTAAAATTCAATTATTGGTGCAGTGTTGCAGTGGAATTCCTCGTTTTGTCCCACTTTCAAGGTACTTGGGAGGGCGGGTCTTATTAAAGGATCTGTCAACGGCCAGTTATATTTATCTATCTCTTGGCGAAACAGGTAAGTGTTGGTGTTTCCAAAACGCACTCAGTGTAAGTGAACTAAGTACAGAAGTTTTTATGTAGGACGGTACTCCTGCTCGAAATGTCGAACAGTTTTGCCAGGGAACTTTTGATACTAAAGGGGTAATCAGCTCTCGGTATCCTACTACTTGGCTTCGCACTCGTACTCACCAAAACTGAAAATGTTCGAATTTTGGCTTTTAGGTCATTTATAGGACATCCTCACCCATGATCACATGGAAAATATTTGTCGACCACAAGGCCAGCATTACGCCCCATATCCACAACCCTTCCTGCGAAACACATCTATCTGTGGTTGAGAATGTGCGTTTGCGATACTAGCATGTTGCAAAGATGGGAAGACAGCATGTGAAACTTGTATTTTAACCACAAAATGTGTCTTTTGTATTGCAAGTTTCATTCGTTTTTTCCATATTTCTCTACTGTAATATAGCGGCTCTTCTTTTCGTTGAGGCAATTATTGGAACTAGTTTCAGTTTTTCTGTCAAATACACTTCCATTGCCTAAGGAGTTATCATGTCAAATTTAAAACCAATCAGATCAATAGTTTCACATGCTGTGCCCTTGGATATGCGAAATTTAATTATCGACACCCCTTACTTTGCCTTTCTTATACTGTGCATTGAATAATTGAATAAATGAACAATTTTAGAAAATGTACGGTTTTTCCCAGTTTGTCTATACCTCAATCAAAGGAACATTGCATTTTATACTGTTTTGGACAACTCTTCTATAACAGTAAAATGATAAAAGTTACGTTCCTCCTTTCAGTCTTTCAAGAAATTTTCCAAATGCATTGAAATATGCATTTAGTAAAGCTAATAATTTCTGACAAACGCGCGCAGGCATCGAGAGATATATCTGCATGTGCCTCTTTCAGGAACAGTCCTTTTGTTTCGTTTTAAACTAAACCCATGAAATCACGAAAGAGATAACTTACTACTCATAAGCTGGCTTGAAAATTGATTTAATTCTTTTTACGGAACAGGAAGACGATTTCGCTATTCTGCATAAAGCTTTTTGTTTCTGAATATTTCGGACTTATCTACGGAAACGAAATTAATTTTGAGACAGTCGAAGAAAAAAGGGTTATAATGAAAGCTCAACTTGTGTAAAGGACAAAAACAGATATCAGTTGATGTAAAAAAAGTGTTTAAATGAAAAATTTAGAATAGAACATCATGCGATATCACGGTATCAAGATAACCAAAATGAAATAATTAATTGGTACTTTAAGATCATCGTTTTTGAACATAGTTTCATCTGAAAAATCAAGATAACCAAAATGAAATAATTAATTGGTACTTTAAGATCATCGTTTTTGAACATAGTTTCATCTGAAAATAATTATTTGTTTCCTTTTGTATGTAATTCCCATATGTTTACACTATAAAAAAACTTTAAACTGAAAATTCGAATTTCATGTTTCGTTTGTACAGTCAGAGATGGTCAAATTAAAAGGTAGAAATTTGAAATTATATTCTGCTGTGTGTGTGTATTACGTATTACAAATGTCTTTGTGTTAGCAACTTACACACAGCCCTTAGTTAGAACAAAAAAACTCCTCATTCTCACAAAATATCCGTACTAATGTGAATACTGAGGTTCTTACCTCGTATTATAACAAAGAACTGCAATTTTCTGTATGATTTATCTTTTTGTTTTTTTAATTGCGTCATCCCAAATATCTCTTTTAGTTCCAAGCACAATACATTTCCCTGAATACTGCGATTCAGCTAAAAACTGATACGTCTAATATTCAAATCATTTCATTAATGGAATATCATCACGAAATTGGTTTAAAGTTGCCATGATATAATGTTTCAAATTTTCATTCACGGTTTGAGAAATTGTGATCAACCCAATAGCGTTTAATCTAATACCGATGTACCTGTAAATGTTACCTGTTAGCATTTGGTAATTTGTTAAAAAAATTTTTATAACATGTTGAATGAAATTAAATTAAGAGAACAAAGTCGGGACTTTTTCTTTCTTCAAGTGAGCAATTGTTCCCCTGCAAAAGCGTAAATGCTTAAATTATAGGTTGACCCGGCTATTCGAAGGCAGACTGCTCTTATGAACACTTTCGTAAATGCAAATAACGTAAAGTTTAAAAGCAATTACCGTCAATTTATACAGGGAAAATTGTTGAGCGTTCTCAGACGCGTGAATTGCAGTTCGACATGTAATGAGCGATTACGCTCTCTCGACCAATCTCAAGCTAGCCAGAGATTCAGGATTTTGTTTAAGGGGAGGAGCTAGAAACTGGGATTACGGGGTGACCTATTATGCACGCTGTTCTAACATAGCTGTCTATTGCCAGGTGGTGTCTGATTAGGCCTAACGTACTTTGGAGCGGTGATACTTCTGTTTTTCCTTGTTTTTTTTCGGAGGTATCTCCCAGTTATTACATTTATTAAGAACTTACATTTTTTCTCGATTAATTGGAAAGAACTGCGAATACGAGGGTTTTAGGGAGCGGGCTTTGATTTCCATGAAATTAACTTATCCGTTTCTTAATGCATTTATCCATTTCTTAAATTATACAACTTTGGTGCTACACTTTTCATCACTGTATTAGTTCCTGAAATTTTTTTTATCTTGCTTCGACTTTGGGTAGAGGGTATGCAGTAAATGTGAGTTTCCTAATGTAACATATAATACTGCAACCATTAATGTTTTTGCATTTTTATTCTGTTCCAACATATTTAAATGCACTACATATGTTGGAGCATACATTTTATTTTCTTGCTTCAGCAACCGAAATTTTTAATCACTTCAAGTTTTCACCTAATTTCTCTTCAGCGGAAACTTGATAAGAAAATGAGACAGCTCTGCGGCTGTAAATGGCTTGCTAATGGCTCGTTTCCTTCCGGCACCATTAATATCAAGAATTTGGGTTATTTTGTCTAAATATTGGTACTCATAAACCTGTTTTTAATGGTATTATGACTGCATGAAGCTAAGATGCTCAACAGAAACTGGCTTAATAAAAAATAGGTAAGTTCGTCTTCAGTTGCTTGTAAGAAACACAAGAAAATTTTGCTGATGGTGACTGGCTGATTGTATGTTAAGGAAGTGAGAGTGAAGTTCATGGTGGCAATGAACTAGGAGCCGAAGGAATAATTAATTCATATACTCGACGTGGACCGGAAACACCAAACACAAATCATCGCTCAATTCCGCGAAAATTAGTGTGTCTCGTGTTTGGTGTTCCTGGTCCACGTTGTGTGTGTGAATTAATGATTTATTCGCCTCCTAGTTATTTGATGAGTTGCCGCTTTCCATCTTTTGTGGGCCGTGCGAGGCTCCATGAAGCAACCTACCATGTTATTTGGCAGTTAATCACATGTCAGTCTAGCGAATCCGAGGTCGCTATAGTTCAGTGGTAGCATGTCCGGCGCGTAAGGGGAAGTCCTTGGGTTGAATTACCAGGGACGGTCGATAAGAATTTCCGAGACTCACTTGTTGTCGTGGAAAGAGCGATGACTTCTGTTTGGTATTCCTGGTCCACGTCGAGTGCATGCATTAATTAACTAGCCAGTGTCTTTTAAAACACACACACACACACACACACACACACACATTTAAAATTGAAGGAAAAATCACAAAAACCTAGTTAACTAAACATAACAAAGTAACAGCTAAGATGCTCTAGATGTTGATCCTATGGGGCATGGCCTCAATGCTGTAGAGGACCTGGATTGGTATAGTTGCACGTCTGGGTGAGCATACGCTAGTTGCTTTTTCATATTTGACCCGTCCTTTTTCTTATGTTTGGGTTAAGCTTAAGGTTTTACGTTTTGAGGGTTCCGATTGTGTGATTCTCGTCTGAGAGTTAATTTAGTGCTTTTATGTGCTGGAGCGGGGTGGCTTGGTTAGGCCTACGTCAGTTGATTATCATATTTATTTTTTATTGATATCCTAATTTTTTGTTTCATGTTTGCTTTTTATCTTTGCTGTTTAATTTTCTGATTTATTAGGCATTGCTGTGCCGTAGAACTTCAGAGCTGGGTGGCTTGGTTATTTCTACGTCAACTGTTACTGATTTTTATTTTGTTTTTATTTTTACTTTTCGCTGTTTGATTTTCTTATCAGGATTATTTATTAATTTCACTTTCATGTTTATAGGTAAGTACCATCACCTGTCTCTTAAATTTAGTTACGAGAGTTTGCATTTTATTGCGGTTACTTTTTATTTAGATTTGTTGACACATTGCTGTAACGACAGTTGTATGTTAGGAAAATAGTAACTATTACATTTTTTTTAATTTATTGGCCCATTATTTAGTCAATTATCAATAAGACATTTTCATTTTTATTTCCCAAAGATGATTTCCGCAAGTTATTCTGTTACAAGTTTTGGTGGTTCCGATATTTGTTAATTTTTATTCCAATTTTTTACTTTCATGTTTGTTTTCGCTGTTTTCTTAATTATCAAGTATTGCTGCGCACCAGGTAATTCCAGCAGTACCTCTGTGAGGTCATGCTTTGGCACTTCACAGAAGTGTTATGCCAGCGATGTTTCACAATTTGCTCAACGCAGTTCAGCGGATTTACAATCTAAGAAAGGAGGATTGACGGATATTTTTAACTCTTTGTTATTTATTGTTAATTCTATATGTTTTGTTTCATGTTCCTTTGATGGTAGTTGAAACCACGCTAAGTTACGTATAATAGTTTTTTAAAGTAAATATACTTCAGCCATTACTATGGCCTTCATCAGTGAGACTATGATTTGTTTCATTGCCAGATTGGGAAGGTTATGACCATAAGAAATAAACGAATGTGCATAATTATTCCTGTATCATGGACAAATATCTATTTCAACCGTCTGGAAATAATGGAGTGGCAGATGACTTCTTTCTTCAGTTGCAAATTAAGTCATAATACATTCCAACTTTTATTGGAAAGACATCTGAAAATGACTTCTTTTTAAATATATACACAGTAATATATTGGTGAATACTCCTTGAAACAAAGAAATAATGTGACTTCAAATTATGGTGTATAAACAGCAAAAATACTAGGATATCGCCTTGCAATAATCCTAGATTAGAGAATAAGTAATGTGGCATTGAAATCCAGAGTGGTTGGCAACTGTAAATTCAGACCTGCCAACTGTTATTATTCTATCATATTTAGTACAAGAAATTATGCTGCTGTATGGTGATATGATTTTGCTGCCAAAACTACGATTTTTACAAAACAGTAATGTTTATCCCCATTTTTCCTCTTTTCAGACTTAAGTAAGGAAAAAATTACATGTAATCTGCTTTTTCCCTTCAAATGAAATATTTTTTGCTCGGAGAAGTTTCCAATTTCTCTTAACATATTTCCCTGCCTCTAGTTTCCCAACTGAAATAAAGTAAGTCAAGAGCAATTGGCAATCAATGGGCGAATCCTGACTCAATTTGTATTTTTGAATCTTCGTCATACTTAAGCACCTGATTGGTTGGCGCTGGAATGTGGACGAATGACTGTTTATTCAAAGAAACACCCCTCCCCTTGCACCTGCAACCATCACGAATTTATATAGCTACATCTTACACCATCGTCGCTCCATAAGGTTTCAAAACCTATCAGTACGCGTCAAGTTACGATTTTTCTATTTGAGTGTTACGTTTTCTGGTTCTGAGAGATTGGCAGGTATGTAAATGTGACATTCAAAACCAGAGTGTGTTAAGATATCTTACCATCCAAGTCAGAAATTTCTACAGTACGCATCAAAAATCAATGAAAGCAGATTAAAGAAGTAAAAAAATATTTCTTAGTATTTTATATTAGGAGATATGGTACAAAAGATATTTGTTTGTTAAACTTGGGACAATTAGATAAAAATACAGTTCATTTCAAATAAGAAAAGTATTCATGTCTTAGCATTAATGCCCATCGCCATGGCTTTTAGCATTAGAAATATTTGCAAGAATACTGGAGTTGAGAGAATGTACCCTTTTTCTCTTTGCTTGATGAGCAGTGTCCTTTGTAGGTCGTCCTGCTGGTCTGCGTGTACACCTTCAGGAGGATCGTTTGGAAAATGTGTACTTTAGCGCCTTAAATTATTTCATAGGAAAAATTTAACTGCGTGAGAAAAGTACGACGTACGATATTTTAAGCATGCAAAATAATGGGGAAAGTTGCAAAAATATAGTATTTTTAGATAAAAGGAAATACTTTTTTGCGAAGTATTTTCCTAGGAGAGCGATGGTTAGCAAGAGTACGTGTGGTAGGCCTAAGACGACGGAGCGGCGACGTCGTCAAGGTTGAGTCCTGTGAATGGAAGCTTTGTTGAGAAGGGCAAGTAACGAGCGGAAGAACACAACACGAACAGGTTGAGTAGTACGTAGTCATCGAAGCGTCTTGTACGAATACGCTGAAGGAAAGAGGTCGGTCTTACGCAGCATTATAATTTTTTAAAGGGTAATTTTGAGAATGCGTAAGTACAAAATCGTCAGTCTCCACGCTTCATTTCGGATTTCGTCAGGGCTTAGAATTTCGTTATCCGCAACAATACGACAAGAAGCTGTAGGCCTCCCTGCCGTAGTACGACATCTGAATTGAAGAAAATTGTTTATTTTGAAAAATATCTGTTTTACAAAGGGGAAATGTGAGCTAAGATGTACGGAATAACAGCAGAACTACAAATAAAGTGCTTGAAGTAATCATCTACCCTTTCAGATATTCGAAACCATAACCAAAACTTTGGGCTCAACTGGAACCAAAACTTCTTACTCAAAAATTCGTCGTACATAAATTAATTCACATTCATGCATTTCTTTCCATTCGGCGCCATTGCAAAACTAATAATAACGACATTCCGCACATATGTTTCTCAAAACTTAATAAAACACTAAAAATCAGAGGTATTTCCGTGCTACAAATCAAAAAGACTGTAAGGGCTGACAAAGCAGGATCAAATTAAACTTGTTACAAAGCGCACACACCACATTTCCAAATTATCATCTAAAAACGTACGATCTGAAAAACTTCTTTATTTACAATATAAAAATATGGTTGTTTAAAAGCTTTGGCGAGCACTTTCGCGACCACTATGGTCGCTTCTTCAGGTCGATTAATGAAATCATATTAGAGCGGCACATGCTTTATATAGTAGTAGACATGAGCACAGAGAATACGTATTATGTAAATGAGAAAATAAACATAAATCACCGCAATTCACCACAGAATGTTTAAAGTCATCAAAATTATTTTGGTAGTTTCTCCCATGAATATTGTAGAACAAAATTTCTCCAGGTATTAGGGATGTAGACAGGAACGTCTTCATTGCAGCACTTAGGTCCTAATTTTATAATATATAGGCTCTCAGTGAGGAGCATAGAGCTTTTTGTAGAAGCTGTTGATAGCAAGTTTGTATTTTTCCAGTCAGGTCTTAAATCCCTTTCAATGACAGTCTTAGACAATGTCGAGGTAGTAGCTTCTTTACGGATGGCATATTTGTGTTCAGCCAACCGAATTCCCAGGTTTCGAAAGGTCGAACCCACATAGCAGAGGTCCGCAAATTGTCCATTAGTGGCCATCAGGGTGTCGCCATAACACCAAAGCGGGAAACAGTTGGTGTTATATCTCTGACACCAAACCCTAAGGGGTTTTTTTTCACCAAAAATCAGTTGCAACCTTATTAAAAACACCTGTAAAAATACACCTTCGGGTTCGTTGTCAAAACTCAAAACCTCTTTTCTATTTTTAGACATGACAGAGATATAATTCAAACTGGTTCCCGCTTTAGTATACATGGTGTCCCTCTGATGGACATTATTGGACAATCTGCGGATATTTGCTGTGTGGGTTCTACCTTTCGAAGTTTGGGAATTCGGTGGACTGAACACAAATGTGTCATCCGTAAAGAATCAACTACCTACACATTGTCCAAGACTGTCATCCAAAGGGACTTAAGACGTAACTGGGAAAATGCAAACTTGCTATCAACAGTTTCTAAAAAAGCTCTATGCTCCTCACTGAGAGCCTATATATTATAAAATTAGGACCTAAGTGCTGCAATGAAGACGATCCTATCTACAACCCTAGTGCCTGCAGAAATTTCGTTTTACAATATTCATGGGTGAAACCACCAAAATAATTTTGATGACTTTAAACAGTTTGTGGTGAATGGCGGTGATTTATGTGCTTTTTTTCTCATTTACATAATACACTGCTGGACAATTGCTAAGGACGGATCATAAACGCCTATATAGCGCATAAAAAAGTAAGTGTGGTTGGATGCCAAGTGAAATAAAATAATGTCAGAATGCCAGGACATTACAAGAAAGACAATTTATTGTGCTCTGAAATCCAGAAGGCTTTGGAACGTGTTTAAGGGACAAACGGGCCATTTTGTGCAGAATACGTAAACGTGAAAAAAATGCAATTACCGTCCGCAGGCGTTCCGGCGTAAGATGTTAATACGGGATATGGCCACCATGGAGGGCGATGCAAAATTCCACACGTCGTGTCATGCTTTGCACAACATTATCAAGCAGCTGTCGGGATAATTTATCCCATTCCTCTGTCAGTGCACGGATGAGGGTGTCCTTGTTTATTGGATGGCATTGGCGACCAGCATGACTCCTCCCCAAAGCATCCCACACATTTTCAATGGGATTCAGATCTGGAGAACGTGCTGGCCATACGAGGCGTTGAATATCCTCGCTCTCAAGACACTCCTGGGCAGCGACTGTTCGATGACATGTTGCGTTGTCGTCCATGAAAATGAATCTATCACCGACAGCACCACGGAACATGCGAACATAAGGTAGCAGAACATCATTATTGTATCGTTGGCCAGTCATAGTCCCAGTTAGAAGCACATAGAGGAACGTACGGCAATTGATCATGATGCCAGCCCATACCATGACACTACATGTCGGATATCGGTCCCTTTCCTGTATGTTTGCTGGACAATATGCAGTACCACTATCACGCCAGATCAGTTGTCGTCGATAATCGGACGATAGATTGTATCTACTCTCATCTGAGAAGAGGACAGCAGACCAGTCGTTATCAGTCCAATTGCGATGTTGATGGCACCATCGCAAACGGGCGGTACGGTGACGTCTGGACAATGGGATGCACACAACAGGACGGCGGGCGTATAGTACTCCTTCATGCAAACGTCTGGCGACAGTTTTTAGGGAGATCCGCTTGCCAGTAGCAGCCATAAACTGATTTGCTACCTCACTAGCTGTGCTGCGCCGGTGTCTTTTTGTTGATAGCACTATGTACCGATCTTCTGCAGGTGTCGTACTGCGAACACGACCTCCCCGTGACGTTTGCTACACTCTCCATTTGTTTGAAATTATTTCCAAAGCCTTGAAACAACACTGTGTGGCTGACGTCGAACTCCCTGGCAACATCTGTTATTTTTCGCCCTTCTTCAATCTTGCCAATAATACGGCCACGCGTAAAATCATCTATATGATGTCGGGAAGACATACTGAAAATTGCAAGTTCGTGAATTGATTCTTTCCCTTTCAACTTTGCGTTCGAACAACAACGTTCAATAAGCGTCAAATCCTTTATATCTCTTATCAGCGCTATGTCGTCACGAACAAGTTCGGCAATCCAAAATTTGCATACGCACAATACGTCTTACTGTATCCCGCACTTATGCTAATTTTCACATTTTCCTGCCTTCCATTTGATGGTTGCTATCGTTGCTATTGCCATCCGTCCTTAGCAATTGTCCGGCAGTGTATGTATTCTCTCTGTACTCATGTCTCCTACTATTTAAACCATGTACCGCCCTAATATGATTTCACTCATCGACCTGAAGATGCGACCATAGTGGTCGCGAAAGTGCTCGCTAAAGCTTTATAACAACCATATTTTTAAATTGTAAATAAAGACGTTTTTTAAACCTTACGTTTTTAGACGATAATTGGGAAGTCTGGTGTGTGTGCTTTGTAACAAGTTCAATTTGGTCGTGCCTTGACAGCCCTAACAGCCTTTTTTTTTTAATAAAACACTTTTGAACTACTTCTACTTGTGCACGATTACACGACGCATCACGTTCTTCTGAAATATACACACCACTACTGTTACACTCTTCCGCTCATTCACTACCAACTCGTACTCGGTTCCGACTCACGGAAACTTTACGTGGTGGCCTTTAGCATCGCTTCAGCATCCCGCAGCAACTACTGCAAACCATCGTACTTGCAGGTTCATACTTCGGAAAAATTATTTCTTTTTATCTAAAAATACTACATTTTTGCACCTTTCCCCATTTTTTTGCAAGCTTAAAAAATTGTACGCCGTACTTTTCCCCACACAGTGAAATTTTTCCGACGAAATAGTTTAAGACGCTAAAGTACACATTTATCGATACTTCAAGCCTACGCATAATGGAACCAGGTTGAACCTTAATATTTTTCCCAGATCGGTGGCTTGTGAAATTATCCATGAAGAAATGCAGTTGCATTCCAGTTTTAACCAATTTCAACATTAAGTGAACTTTTCGGCAAATGTGTAGATCAGCATCCAAAATTATTTCTTCGGGGAAATGTTAGCACTTGGAAAAAGTGCAACGTACAGATTTTAGAGTATAGAATGTAATGGCAAATGGTGCAGAAATTTCATATTTTAAATGTCTTTTAAATATTTTTATCGTAATATTTAGCTGTAAGTGCGATGGTGTGTAGAGAAGCTGCGGCAGGCTAACGCATCGCTAATGCGACGATGTTAAGCTTTGCTCTGTTAAAAGGAAGGTTTGCTGCTGTATAGAAATGACGGGCAACAGAGTACATGAGAAAGCGGTTACGTTGTTGGCAGGAGAGCAATAAATGTTGTAGTGATATGCCACAGAAAATAGGTCCATATTATCCACCCTTTATTTTGCTACATCCTCTACGTTGATGACAGAAAAAACCGAAAAAAAACCTCTTTGGTATGCAAAAGATACATAACAGCGAAATACAAAGTGACCTGCAAACAAAATATAAACAAGAGAAACAAACGTTCTGTGCAACAGCAAATCAGCTATGAATGGAAGTCGTTCAAAGTAGAACCGAAAGTTATACTTCCCCAGTTTTCTGTACAACATAGAAAAGCATATTCGTGCTTTTTATTTGTGATCAGGGAATCGTGCGAAAGAACGAAACATTTCTGAACATGTGATTTTATAACAATTACAAAACATGACGAACTATATTCTGTAGTGTATGAGTAATTGATGCTTCCCTCTCCTGTCAGGAAGGTACCCGGCTGCACTTGTAGTAATCCGCGCGTTAATTACACGCCTCAGCGAATTTTCCTTGCAACGGAGCAAAGCTTAATTTTGTCGCGGTAGCGACGCATTAGGCCTACCGCAGCGTCCCTTCACAGCATCACACTTGCAAGTAAATATTAAGATGGAAGTCTTTAAACTACATATAGGCTACCTTCCAAGTCCAGGGAAAGCATAAATAAATGTCTTTTAAATATATTTATCGTAATATTTACATGAAAATACTACGATAAAAATCTTTAGCGTACATTTAAAATATGAAATTTCCGCACCATTTGCCATTAATCTCCATACTTTAAAATCTGTACGGCGCAATTTCTGCAGATAATAAAACTTTTCCGATGAGATAATTTAGGACACTAATCTACACATTTACCAACTTTTCTGCCTGTTTCACTAAACTCTCATCTGTAACATTGCTCTTTAACAAAAGCTTGATTCTGTATAATTCAGAAGAAAAATTTTCCAGGACTCTGTGCTGGTTGTTGTATTCTACATTTGTAGTGGATTCATTCATTGGAGCAACTGCGGTCTGATCATATTCTACTGGGTAGCATTCTGTTATGTCAGTCGCTGCTTATGGTGTAAATAAGGAATCTTGATTGCTACTGTCACCGTCATTGACCATGCTTTCCAAGAAACTGTTGCCCACCAGCAACGTGAAACAATTCATTGCGGTAGTCAGCTGTACAATACATACGGGACATTTGGAAATACACTGAGTGGCCACTTTATTATGACCACCTGACAGTTTTAAGCAAATGAGCTATGGCTGTACGCTGTTGCCGCCCGAGGGCAAGGCTAGTATAAATAGGGAAATCTTAGTGCTTGCGACTGTAGTAAAAGTGATTTTTGGGTGACGAGATGTGTAAAAAATGCGATTTGACAGACTTTCAACTTGGGATGGTTGTAGGAGCTCGGAGCCATGGAGCGAGTATCACCGAAACCGCCGCATTCGTGAAATGTTTCAGATTAGCTGTTGCTAAAGTGTTTAAAGACTAGACTGCAAGCAAAGAAAACTGGGTCACTACGTGCAAAGTGTGGTCGTCATCGACTAGTGACTGCTCGGGCAGAACGGAGAGTGTCCAGACTACAGAAGGGGAACAGTGCAGGAAATTACAGACCATCTTAATCAAGGATCCCCTCAAATGATCTCTGCACGCACTGTTCGCCGTACACTGCATCGGATGGGATATGGCAATCGAAGGCCTGTTCGAACACCTTTGGTGTATGCAGTTAACAAGAGAAAACGTCTCCAGTTCGCAGAGGAGCACAAGAATTGGACAGTCGATAATTGGAAACACATTATGTGGTCTGATGAACACGTTTTCAGTTGTACCATGCCGGTGGCCGGGTGAGAATTTGTCGGAAACAGCACGAAAGCATGGACCCCAAATGATTTTCTACAACCCTTCAAGCTGGTGGAGGCAACGTTATGGTTTGGGAAATGTTTTTCTGGCATGCTTTGGGCCCTTTAATTCGTGTTGATCAACGTCTGACTGGCACATCATATCTAAACATCGTTGCAGACCAAGTACATCCTGTCATGTGGATGGCTTATCGCAATGGCGATAGCTACTTTCAACAAGATAATGCGTCCTGCCATAGTGCTCGTATTGTACAGGATTGGTTTCAGGAACATGCCGTTGAGTTTACTTTGCTTAGGTGGCCTCCACAATCTCCAGATCTCAACCCCATTGAGATTTTATGGGATGAAGTTGAACGAGCCATCAGACAGCTGAATCCACAACCCTGCAATCTCACACTCCTGGAAAGTGCTATTCATCAAGCATGGTCTCAGATTCCACAAACCACCTATCAACATCTTGTGGAGCCCATGCCACAAAGAATCGACGCAGTATTAAAGGCAAAAGGTGGCCCAACGAAGTACTGAGGGAGTGGTCATAATAAAGTGGCCTCTCAGTGTATAACCCTATGTTTAATATGAACCGCGGGTTGGTGCTCGCAGAAACCACCTTGCATTCCCAAAAATCAGGAGCACACTCCAATATTCACCTCATACAGTACTTTATTGTTACATTCTGACTGCACAAAAAAAATTATCGTCTTCTTCTTAAGCTTAACAAGTCTCTAGTGTCATATTTCCCCTATCTACATATTTTTGAAAAATCAAGCGTGGTTTCCTCAGTCTGGCATATGCAACATCTAAGACTATCTTCCTATAATACGTCTCCAAGATATTTCCTAGGAAATCCATTAAGGCTTCAGAGTGGTATGCCTTCAACCTTGTTGATATTATATCCTTTATCACTCTGAAAGTAGGCTCCGGGCAGTTGTTAGTATTTTGATGTAAGGTTCTCACACTAAGTCTATGAGCCAAACACTATTCAGTTTGATGTTCTAAATATTTATTTACATGGTTAATATAATGGGGGTACCTGTTGGCCGCAGCATGGTTTTTTAGAACACGTTTCTGCTTATTGCCTTACGTTATTGTAGTTGTGTACATAATGTTTCGAAATAGCGACATCAGTGTGTATTTTAATAGACACTGACTAGTTAATTTAATTCATACACTCGACGTGGACCAGGAACACCAAACAGAAGTCATCGCTCTTTCCACGTAAACAAGTGAGTGTCGGAAAATTATCATCGAACGTCACTGGGAATTGAACCCTAGGTCTTCCACTTACGCGCCAGACATGATACCACTGCACCACAGCGGACTCGAATTATCCATACTCACATGTGATTAACTGCCAAACCACATGGTAGGTTGCTTCATGGAGACCCGCACAGCACTGCAGCACTGGGAATTCACCAAAGATGGAAAGCAGCAATTGAACAAATAACTAGGAGGCAAATGAATAATTAATTCACACACACGACGGGGACCAGGAACACCAAACACGAGACTCACTGGTTTACGTGGAATTGAGCGATGACTTTTTTGGTGTTTCTGGTCCACGTCGAGAATACGAATTATTTATTCATTTGCTTCCTAGTTTATGGCCGTCATGAACTTCACTCTTACCCTCTTAACAATTAAGCAGCCATTCACCATCAGCAAAATTTTCTTGAATTTCTTACAAGCAACTAAAAAACGACTTACCTACTTTTTATTAAGGCAAATTATGTTGGGTATCTTAGATTCATGCAGTTATAATGCCATTAAATATAAGTACAAATATTTAGACAAAGTACCAAAATACTTGACATTAATGGTGCCAGAAGAAAAGAGCCATTAGCAAGTCATTTACACCAGCACAGCTGTCTCATTTTCTTATAAAATTTCCGCAGAAGAGAAACTAGGTGAAAACTTGAAGTGATTAAAAATGTCGGTTGCTGAAACAAGAAAATAAAACGTATGCTCCATCATATGTAACGCGTTTAAATATGTTGGAACAGAATAAAAATGCCAAAACATTCATGTTTGCGATATTATGTTACATTGAGACTTCACATTTACTGAATGCCCACCCAAAGTCGAAGCATGATAAAAAAATAAAAAAATTCAGGAACTAACACAGTGATGAAAGTGTAGCACCAAAGTTGTATAAATTAAGAAATTAATAAATTAATTAAGAAAGGAATAATTTAATTCCATGGAAATCAATGCGCGCTCGCTAAAACCCTCGTATTTGCAGTTTTTGCCAAATAATCGAGAAAAAAGGTATGTTCTAAATAAATGTAATAACTGGAAGATACCTCTGAACAAAAAACCATGAGAAAACAGAAGAATCACAGCTCCGAAATATGTTAGGCCTAATCAGACAGCACCTGGCAATAGACAGCTGGGTCAGAACAGCGTACATACTTGGTTATCACGTGACTCCAGTTTTTAGCTCCGCCCCTTAAACGAAATCCTGAATATCTGTCTAGCGTCTGATTGGCGTAGAGAGCGTAATCGCACATTACATGCCGAAATTCTATTCACGTGTCCGGGAACTTTCAAAAATTTTCCCTGCATAAAATGATGGTAATTGATTTTAAAATTCCGCTATTTCCTTTACGAAAGTCTTCATAAGATCGGTCTGCCTTCGAATGGTTTTATAGTCGTATAAACCTTTAATTTAAGCATTTACGCTTTTGAAGGTGAGCAGTTGCTCACGCAAAAAAAGAAAAGTTGCCAATATATATCAGTCAATTCAAGTTTCATTTAGCATATTATAACACAATTTGTAACAAATTACCGAATGCTAGCAGTTTACATTTCTTTATGCCATAATAGAAAAATTATTCTTTGAAATCTGATTTCTGAAAATTGTTCATCAAACATATGGTTTGTTTTTGAGTTCAACTATAGGTTGAGATTTTGCACAAGTAAACACTGAATTAATAAGAAAAATGTCTCAATCAAATTCACTACTAAGCTGAAAGAATTTTTTAGGTAGTTCCTAGATAAACAGTCTGAGTAAGCTGAAGTAATATCATTTTTATGGGCAAATAGCCACCACTGAAGATTGAAGATAACCAGCGTGAAAAAACACAATTTAAAAAACAATGAAATTGTAATTTCAGAGCCCTTCGCTCTCGAGGTTCTGTTCTATTTGCATTCATGCGAGTTCTTGTGTTTCTGTTGTAGCACTTTTTCTCGCCGGTTAATAATATCCGCCGGCTATCCTACCTGTTCTTCCGTACAAGATCCTAGGACGAAAATTATATTCGTGCTCAACAGAAGTTTCGGTAGCACTTTGAGGGATCTGTTGTTTAGTGTGTGTGAAATCTCATTTGCGGAAGCATTATACTCCGTTTCTTCCGTCACTAACCAGTTAGGTTGTGTTATCGCACCTGCATGAGAGCTTCGTTGAATACGTGGATTTTGACTGACTTCTACGGTTGCCGTTAAAACATCGGTATTCTGCTGATGAGGATTTTATTGTTCCCCACTGTCGTGTGACAGAAACCACGCCGATCAGCCTACCTGAGCTTGGCTGATCGTTGAGGTTTCTGTCACCTTAGCGAAACTTCTTGAAATATCTGGTTACAGTGCTGTGTTCCACGGAACTTTTCCCTTTCGCGTTACAAATGTTTCGTGTTGCTTCAGCAGCGTTATGGACGTGTTCAATCTTCTAAAGCAAAAGTTCCCTAATTAGCTTGTTGTGGCTGTTCATTCATTTAGGTTCTAAACCACAAACAGAACGACGACATGCAATGCTGTTCACCAACGCCTACCATTTTATATCCCTTTCGACTGAGTGCAATGAGGGTCTTGAACTTGTTTAAACACGCTACATACCTGCCGCAGCACATGCGTTTATGCAAATATTTCGAAACTTTTGACTCATCCATCCTCTGTAACATTTGTTCTTTCACAAAGAAAAACTTTTGTTTTGTTTGAGGGTTTAACTACCACTGAACGCTTCTGAATGCTCTATAAGCTGTTTTTCGTCCCTAATGTAGGTCCTTGGGTTCTAGGGTGGGAAGAGAGCCAGTGTCATACGACAGCACAACATCAATACCTCACCGAGATTCGAACACGTTTGCATCGCGCACGAATGGTCAGAAGCCGTTTTTTCGGATTTGCGATTTAAAATATGTAACCAAGTTTGGTGTACATTGGTTTACACTATAACGCCTCTTTTTTGTAGTTTGTCGTGCATTCTTCGTCATTTTTGTTGTTATTGGAAGTTTAACGACCACTATGAGCAACTCAATGGGCTATAATCAGTCGGTGGTAACTAATTTGGGCTCACTGGTTCCAGGGAAGTGAGAGAGCCAGTGCCGTAAGACAAACACAACATCCATGCTTTACTGGGATTTGAACCCGGACCCCTTTCGGACGAAAGACCAGCTTAGACCACTGCTCCACCAAGGCGACATTCTTCGTCATGTCGAATGCCGTTAAACATATTGTGCGCTTCTGCATGTGGAATTTTGTCTCAGACGTTCTGTGCTGAGTTTGGATCCAAGTTTACTAATGCATTGTTTTTTTCTTTCTTTTTTTTTTTGCATTTTTCGGTACAGTATTTAATGTCTGTTTTTTTAACTAGTATTTTCATACTGACAAACATGTTTGAAATGACAGAGAAAAAGAGAGTGATAAAGAGCTAATGTATAGTATCAATTCCTAAAATATTAGAAGAGGCGAGGACAATTTCATTCGTGAACTTATACACTGGTTTGCAAAAATTAAAGACGAAAAGGAGAAATTAGAATAGCAGCGAAACGAGCTGGCAGAACGGACCAAAAGACCATTCAGGAGATAGACTAGGTTCCGCTACGGTAGGGCATGCACATATATGCATAATGAAGTAGGGGGAAAGGAGGGTCGGAAGGGTATAAACACACAGGCGATGTACGCTCAGCAATTCGGTGAAAGCTATTGCACGATGAACTCGGTTTGAAAGACGTCGAGATGCTGCCACCGTGTGATATGGCCAACAGGCAATCCAGTCGACGACATCTGGATGACTTTACCCGATGTCGCGTCATTGGGAAGTTGGAAGAAAGTCGAAGTGTGACTAGTGTGGCCTAGGAGTTCGGGATTGCTCACAGCATCTTTTCACGAGCTTGGAGAACATTTCAAACGACAGGAACAGCTGCCCGAGAGTTTTGCAGTGGTCGTCCACGAGCAACCACGGCGGCGAACGACAGGTATAGTGTGCTACAGGCGAGAAGAGACAGACGGCAGACAGCGGGAGAAATCGCAAGGCACATGCAACAAACTGGACTTCCGTTATCGCGTTTTACCGTGTCCAGGAGGCTGCACAAAGGCGGTCTATTTGCACGACGACCAGTACGGTGTGTGCCATTAACGCCTGCTTATCGGAGACGGTGGTTTCTGTGTGCCAGGAACACAAGAACTGGAAACATCAGCGATGGGGTCGAGTTCTCCTTACGGATGAGAACCGATTTAGTCTGACGAGCGATTCTGGACGTATACGAATATGGAGAGAGCCGGGGACATGAAATCACACCTCCAACATCGTTTGGGGCGGTATCATGCTTGGTAGCTGTTCAGTCACTGGTGTCCACTATTGTACCGAGGTTCTCCTGCCTCATGTGCGTCTTTTTAGAGGTGCTGTGGGTCCTGAGTTCCTCTTCATGGACGACAACGCTACACCTCATCGTACAGTGGCTGTCATAGAGCTGTTGGAGAGATAATATGTTCAACGCATGGAATGGCCCGCACGGTCCCCGGACCTAAATCCAATCGAACAGTTGTGGTACCTTCTCGGGAGACGCTTGACAGCACGTCACCAGACGCCAGTAACGATTCCACAGCTTCGATTGGCGCTACAAGAGAAATGGGACGCGATGCCTCAAGAGGTTCTTGACAACCTCGTCCTCAGCATGGACAGACGTTGTAAATCCTGTAACGCAGTCAGGGGTGATCATATGACCTACAAAAGAATGGATTTTTCCTGGCAGCCGCCTGTCACATGGACGTTTCTTTCTTATGCACAGTTGTGCTCGAAACTACCTTTTCAAAAAAGTGCCGTTGCATACTTCGGATTCCTTGTTTGGACGGTTTTGCTCTCTTGTCCCATATTCGTACAGCTTGGGGATCTTATATTATCATTTGAGTTGATGTGGAGCACTTCTGCACGACGTTACATTCAAAAAACCGTCTTGTCCTTAATTTTCTTTCACGCCAGTGTATGTTAGAAATATAGACAGTATTCCTAAAATCATTTTGAACACAAAACAAATATTTTGCCCTTGTTTTATGGTTTACAGATGATATTAAGGGGATTTTAATTAACTTAGCAAACAGTCATCTCTGAATTGACTATAGTTTTATTGTTCTCACATAATATCAATTACTGAGAAAAGTAGAAAATTTCATCGCCCTGGAACGTGAATCGGATCCGCATCTCCCGATTACCGTTCCAGTATGCTAACCGTTACACCACCCGAGAAGAAGTCTAAAGTATTTGAGTATTAAGAGCATCGGAATATTCTCGGACCGCATTCTTGATCGAAGCAAACTGTGCTGCCATTTTGCGTTGTTAAGCATATCTCCATTCGTTCAGGTATATAGTGTGGAAGAAAGGGCTTTGCTTTAGTCACGTCACGTAACTCAAATTTAAGTATAAACATCGTTAGGGATAGAACACAACTTCAGTAAATTATTAAAAACATGTTTTATCAATAGATTTTCTTTAAAAGTTTTTTGCAGTTTTATCGTCTCAATGGGTAATAGCAAAAAGTGATTGTAAATCGCTTGCTTGTTCTAAAATAAGGAATAAGAAGATTAAGTGCCTCAGTCGTCTGTTGAATTTCTAATGAGGCAGAGAATTTTCAAATTCTTACTCTAAATTTTATAATTATGTAAGTATTATAGGCCACAGCAGAAACCACAAGCAATCTCCACTCGCTAATCTCGAACCATTTTGGTTTGCACAGTTGTTGTTCCATCCTCTTGCGTTTTTTCAGAATATGGGCATGGTCCAGTCTAACGACAGATGAACAGGAAGCTACCTTGTTTGCATCTATGAGCCATTGGCCACAGGAGGAGCCAACAACATTTATGAAATGATCTTTTAATTCAGTATTTTATATTTATATTCCTTACCAAATGTCTTGTTTATTAACTGAAAATGTATTTTCAAATTGATTCCGATACTGATACCCAATTTTTGTTGAAATGAGGAGATGTAGAAAAGAGAACGAAGAGTGCGATAACGTTCAATTTTAGAGGCCAAATTCTTTTTTTTTTAACATCCAAAATTACGGAAGTTTTGCTTCAGGTTCTTTACAATGACGGACAGAATAACTCAGGAAACATATTTACCATATGACATTAGTTATCACCAGATATGGTTATGAATGGCCAACTCAGGTGTGTGATCTTTTGATTAATTTATTTAATACTTTCTTTGAATATAAAAAAATGGAGGAGAAGGAAAAAAGACATTGAAGATGTAAAGAACTACCATTTTGCAAAGAAGGCATTACTGTTTTATTAAATTTCTGTTTTGAGATCTTTACGGCAAAACACTATTCCTTTGTGTGTATAGGGTGCAATGAGAGATTTTACTGATTTGGTAGCTTGCCACGAGATAAAAACAGTTTTCAAAATAATGTCAGGAATGTTTATAGAATCATACGCTGAAATCATATGTATTCAACGACTTTTGTTCCAGTCAGTAGAAATTGCGAAATACTGCAATATTTAATCAGATATTCAATTTTGATTTTTGTTTTCACCTTCAGGAAGGGATGTTCGCTGTAAAGCTAAATTCCAAACCGTTGAGGAATCGCATTTCATAGCAGTTGTTATGGGCTTCATAATGAGCTTATGCATAAAGTAGACATATTAAATGAAAATACTTTATCACTTAAATGTGCATTTCTTTAAAAATCCCTATAATTTAATCAATAGGTCTACTACGCCTTTCCAACAGCAGCAGTGCGAACGGTAAAGTTCATAAAAGTTTGACCTAATGGCTTCATAACGTCCTGCAGATATCTCATCTAAGAAAAACTGATTCAATATTTCTACTCTATAGCCCTTTATTTTCGTACACGAACAAGCAACCGAAAGGTTTTTTAGGACGATGCTCTAGCAAGGTGATAGTTCAGCATGCTAAGTACAGGAAATTCTTATGGAAGAGTTCATGTAGTAATGTGCGAAACGTTTAGAGCAAACACATTTCATAATAACATCAATTATTCGTAATAGGCTATACGTTGTTAGTCACGAAATAAAAATTAAACCGCTTTCGATAGTTTATTGACATTATTGAATAGATATTTTTCATCAAAGTCGGCAGCAGGTGTTCCTCATTTCAACCGGTTCGGAATTTCAAGGGAATTTACTAAGACTCTCGGTTTAATTCACATCGAAGAGTATAGTTCCAAAATGTAACCCGTCTTATGTTGTGAAGGCTTTCTACGAGACAATTGTCACCTGCCGTGCAGCTGCACTGCGATCTTTCCCAACTGGCTCCTAAAACCCTCATGGCTAGCTCCTATAGTTAGGCATGAGATATATAATACAGATACATAAGAGTTTCCGCTTTGATCAGCCTCCCGCATAGATCCCCGACTTTAGAAGTTCTGAAACAATAACACAACTTATTTGAACTTCCGGAACTTCTTTTTTTGCATGGCATCTGATAGTGCGTTTGGAAATTAACTGTCTGCACTGTGTCTGCTGATACATTTAGAAATTCTTGTTTCACTGTCAATTTCTTGTTACTTTTGTTGGCAAATGGCATGTTGACTGGAGAGCACCGTCAATTAATTTAAGTTGTAACAATGGTCAGAAACTGTCAATTTCTTTCTCGGTGGTGATAACGTGGGCTTAGACATTGGGATATAAAAAAAATGTTCTTGATCCTAATATTAACAGGCCCTGTTGGAATGATTTATCACACGTAATATTGTACCGACGGACTGTCGGCAGGCCTGACTACTGTTTTTGGATGTACTGATTTGGACATGGTGGCATCTCCGAATTCCAGCAGGACTGCTTCTCATCTGGCAAATTAGTTGTATGTCTATTTTTTTTTTTTTTTTTTTGCGTGAGTTCTTTCAATTTCAGCGCTGGAGATTTTTTAAGTAAAAGCACCGTTTTATCATTTTATTGTTTTGAATTTTTCTTTGGAATTTTTGAAACTGACCATATTCTGTTGACTAAGTTTTATATATTATTTTACAAAATCTTGGATTTCAGCCCGAAAATCTTATAAAAAATCCATGTCAGAATCAACTTTTGTTTGCCAGTGAATACATTATCCTCTACATGGCTGCTTTGCACTGGACGTTGTTTCCGAGCACAAGTGTCTAACATAGTGTATGCTTTTGTTACGTTTCCCCCTCCTTTTTCCACTAAGTGTCTACATGTAGGAAGAAACACATTTTTTCATCTGCAAATGCAGTTGAAGGTCTGTGGATGCACACATTGAATTTTTTTTTATAAGTACGTTGGCATTCCATATTGTCTTATGTTTTCGGAAGTTACACATCTCCTCAATTCCCATGTTTTCACAAGTTACTTGTTTTCTTATTGTTCTTGTAATCAACAATTATTTAATTTATCTTCGTGTTAGTTGAACTATGCTTCCTTTTGCTGCCATCTTGCTTCGTTCTCGAATATATAATGTTGTTTTGTGGAACATGCGTTGTTTTAGTACATTATTCTTGGGAAACGAAAAAAAAATATTTATTTCAAGTACATGCTTAAGCAATGCCTGAGATGGTGAAATTGCTGAAAACCAACATTTTAGCCATTTGACAAAATTGAAAACCAGACCTCCAGAAGATATTGCGCCATATGGTGCACCAAAAAATCCGGTTCAAAAACTTTTTACGCACTTTTAATACTTGATGATTTTCACTCACGGTGCACTGGTTTTCTAACAAGTGTTTCCCTAGCACTATGTGAAAGCGCAGGCTTCGTTATTGGTGTCATAAAATTTCATTTGGGGCTAAAATGTTTTCTAAAAATGCATACTTTCGTCTTGTTTGCAGTGAACAAAATACAAAAAGAGACACTGTTGAGGAATAATTGTTTCTGATGAATTCATTGATCTAATTATGTAAGACATATTTTTCTGTTTCAGTGAAAACTAATTCCTCAAAAACAGGAAACACTGATGCTGTGCTTGACTCGAAATCTTGAACATCACCGGAGACGATACAAAAAACTTTAAAATAATTAATAGACAACAAAAAGAAATTGGGCTTAGGTAACAATTTCTTTTACAAATGCGTGACCCTAATGTTTTACTGTCTATTCTAGACAGAACACCCACCGTTCACGATTCTGTACCGTATGGTGCATTCAACCCAACTTCTTTACTGAATTTTTTATAAGCAGATATATTTATGTAAAAATACTGTAAAGTAATTTCTTTTCAAAAATTCATATTCAGCATTAATAATTTTCCTTTTAAGTAAAAAAAAAAGAGCGATCTTCGTATTACGATTTAAGTACTGGACCTAGCGTAACAGTATAAACCACTGTCTTCTCTAATAACGGACTAGGCATCTGTAAAAACATGTGACTCTCATATACGCAAAGAATATCCCTTCCCGGCTTTAGTTTGTTGTCTATTGCAAGAATCACTTTCTTCGCTATTTTGTAAGTAATCTGAGTTTTCCAAAATGTCCCCTACAACAAATGGGCATTATTTAGTCAAACTACCTTCAAACGTTTCCGCCGTCCAAATGGCGCTGATGTAGAATAACTGGTCCATAAACATTCGTCCGTGAAGTGTTCGGGTTCAAATCCCGATCGGGCGTAGATGTCGTGTTTGTCTTTCAGCACTGCACACCCGCAAACATAAAATAGAGAATTTTCCAAGTAAATATTTATATCTGAACCTTTGGAACGCTTTATATGATGCAATCTGTAAGTTCTTTCACCATTATTCGGACATTACAGCATTTTTCTGCGCCTGCAAGAACATACAACTCCTTTTAGAATACCAAACATACTAAAAATTGAAATATGCAAGTCTGAGCTGTAACTCTTGTTGTATGCCCTGAAATCACCGTTCGGTAAACTGGAAATACTGCCCCCCCCCCCCCCCTGAAATCATCGTTCGATGCATTTAATTCGGGAAATCTCTAGAAATATTCGATTACGCCGAAATCTTTCAAATGAAAAAAAAAACAATCGAGGAGATTTTGGATTGCTGTTAGGCTTTTCGATCCAAGGAATACATTAAAAAGACCAGAAAATATCAGCAAATTAGTGTTCCAATTATCTTGTGCACAATCTTCCATCTCTTTTCAAGAAATACTCGAATGACTAGAGTTTTATTGAGGACTACTGCTGTAGAGGTTTCGAGATCCGAGAGGTTCCCAAAATAATTTTCGTGAGATTGAATGGCCTCTTCTTTAAAGGATCAGTCAAATGATTTCGCTTTTGTATGATCACGCAAAAGATATGTTCCTGCAGGACGTGCTAATTTTGAATAACCTCTACCTTGGATTAGCTTTTAAAAAAAGTTTGAGATGTTTGACTTTTACTTACAGCATGGATTAATTTCTTCCAGTCAAGAGAGGAAAGCTACCAGTAAAATATAAAATTAGAAAACATCGGATTGATAATTTGGAATGAATATCTGGATATGCGAAAAGGAGAAGGTGGCTCTGAGTGTATCGCCCATGTACCGTAAGATTCTAAAATTAAAAATAATTAAAATGATCATTTTGTACGATTATCTCTATTTGTCCCATCTTTCCATTACAAACTTTCGATGTCAAACGCAATCGATTATGCCCAACACTACGTCTGAGAATTAGGTTATTGTGCCGAAAACGACAAATGGTAGAAAACACTTCTACAGAACTGATTCACCTTTAACCTAGTGATGGTATCTTTGTGCCGCTTGTTTACCTCATTTCGGTAAAAGGGTAGTATTAATTAATACAGACATTTGAAAACGTGGAAAGAGCGATGAGTCTGTTTTATGAAAAGGGTAGTATAATGTATTTTTTTCGCTGGAAAAGTACATTATATTAAAGTCCATAACTTTGCATTTTTGAAGTATCCATAGCCTGAGGCTGGACTAAATTTTTGCATGTATAAGAACAACAGTACACGAACGCAGTCAATTGGGGAAATGCTTATATTGCCAGCATACGAACAACTGAAAATGCGCAAACAATTAATTACAAACCAAAAAGCACAAGACTTTATCGAAAAAAATCCTAGTCTTTAAATTCATACAGCTGTGTTCATACATTATTTTTCAAGCTTTCATTCGCCAACGGGTGGCTTTTTAAACTAACTGCAACAAAATTCAAAATTCAAGTACAATCTAATCATAACCAGAGTTTAAAGAAATAAAATTGACGAAGGACAAACGAAATTTCGTTAACATGATATCTCGCGATATACATAATGAACAACTTCTTGTTTAAATTAAAATGGAGTGTCCATGCACCTGGTGCGTCTGTTGAAACAAAATCATTACACGCGTCTGTGTAAGGTAAGGTCTCTTTAGTCTCCCTAAGTAATGTTCTTTTCGCTGCTAAATCTATGCAGAAAGTAGCTCATTTTATATATTGCGAAACATAAATTTAACGTTATTTCGCATGACAATAGTCAATTTCATGACTTTTACCTCTTGTTCTATTTATGATTTACTGTCTAAATCAGAATTTGTTGTAGTGCCTTAAAAAAGGAGACCATTGGGGAGGGAAAGCTTGGCGAATATTGTATGAACACACCGGTATATAGATATATGTACCTGGATTCTTTCCCTTAAAGTCTTGTTCTTTTTGGTTCGTACTTTTCTTCTGCATATCCAGTGTTTTGTTCTCGACTCAAACAATTGTTTGTAAATGACGTACAAAGTAAATTGTACCGGGTAATCACTGTTTAAGCAAAAGTTACAGATTTCCGAAGGACAGTGTTGTTCAGTGGATGCACAGTGCTTACCGGTAACCAGGACGAGAGACATTTCAGCATGGAACATGTCCATCCCGAACTGCGATACAGCTCTCACAACGTCCTGACATGCTGAGCACCAAGTGAATGAGGTGTTCTTGAGGCAAATTGGCTCACTCCCGTCTCGGTGCGTGGATGAGTCCCTGCAAGTTTGCTGGAAGGGATTTCAAAAACCAAGGTGTCACCCCATTGCATCCTACACGTGTTTGATGGTGTTGAGGTCTGGGAGCATACTGGCTAGTCGATACTATGGGAGATATCCTTGTTCTCCATAAGTGTCTGTTTTTCTCTCGCATGATGAGGAGCCGTGTTTTCAAACATGAACAGAACGTTTTAGCCTTGGGTACCACGGAATTATCAAACACGACGTACAAGAACTTCTTTTAAATATAGTACACCCGTCATTGTGGTATTTTTCAGCACCTGTAGCTCGGTGCGTCCATTACCTATGGGGCCGCGGCACACAATGCCTCTGCCACAGCCGTATCTGTCTCGCTCCTGCATGTTGTCGCGTTGGTACTCCGTATTCATTTCACGCCAGATCAACTGACGTCTAGAATCCGAGGACAGACTGAAACGACTTTCATCTGTGAAGAGTAACACATTTCCGAAGGACATTGGGACATTGCAGACGTTTCCAATTTCTGGATATGCGATACCAGTGAAAACGTGCGCTAGTTGAGCTCCGAATTTTTGGACGCACAGTACCGCCATTCGTAATACTAGTTAAACTCATTCGCAGAGAACCTCCCCACGTATACTTCCTTTCTTCAGAAGGGAGAATAGGAAGAATTGTGTGTCATGTATTCTTCCGCTCTAGAAATAAATTCAATATATCTAGATGACTTTTTTACTTTTAAGCTAAGACTCCCTTTACTGCTTCGAATTTTGTATATTTATGAAATAATACATGCATTAATGTATTATATTCAGACTCAGCTGATAGGTGTTTTTGCATGTGTTTTAAATTTGCCGTTTTGGAATTACAACACAACCCCCACCCCTAAAAAATACGTATTTGGCAAAATATCCTTTAATTTGTTTCCACGTAAATTCTGTATCTACCGCTAATGTGGAAGTAACTTATCTCAAAATCTGCGGTTGTTCTCCCAGCACAGTGCTTTACTGATGTACACTAGCCTTCAAAATTAGGTCGGCCACCCCGGTGGCGCAGTGGTCTAAGGCAATGGACTCTGATCATTCGTCCGAAAGGGGTCCGTGTTCGAATCCCGGTGTGGCATGGATGTTGTGTTTGTCTTACGGCACTGGCTCTCTCCTTTCCCTGGAACCAGTGACCATAAATTAGGGACGGGCGACTACTTATAGCTCATAGAGTTGCTCACGGTGGTTGTTAAACTTCCAATAAAAAAAAATTAGTTCGCTTCAAAATAACCTCAATGAACCACCGTTCAAGTCCGGGAAACCAATTCGCTTTCCGAATACTCGAGTTTCCATTTTACACATGATCGTGCTTATTTCAACCCTAAATTTTTGTTTTAATGCACTCGACTGATATAATTTTTACTTTTCCATTATTTGTGCTAATACATTGCGAAGAGATGGGCTTTTAATAAAAGACAGTCATGCTCCTTGAAATGGAAATTCGAAAACCAGAGTGCCTCTCCACTGTTATTGAGTCCATTTAAATCCAAATTTGCCCACAACCAGAGTTTTCTTAGGGCGTTCTTAGTTTCGCCTTCACTCGAACGTTTCTTATAAAAACAAAAAGGTGTATTCATCTTTTAATTTAAAAAGTTCCAATAATAAACTAATCAAACATGCTAATGCTTTACAGTATTACAATGTAAATAAATAACCCACTCACATCACTTACAATATTGTTTTTGCTGTTGTACAGAAATACCTAAAGATGTGAAAACCATCAATACAAATATCGTACGTTGTTTGAAGTTAAAACTTTTCATAGCTATAGCATTGGAGGAACGGGAAGTTTCCTGACATGCATGAATTTAATCTACACTTAATTTGTGGATCTGTCAGATTTCATGTTCAGCTTTAAATGAGAAACTTCTCTTTGAAAATCCAAGTACATAAAACCTCTAAAGTGTGTTGGCTTTAAGATTTTACAAAAAACGAAGAAAAGGAGTATTTAGATTTGTAATTATAAAATTCAGTGGGCCCGGTGTAAATTGTGTAACAAGAAACGCCTGATCTTTAATAAAGATTAACTTTTCATAACACATACATAAACAGTCTGGAAAAGTCCAGAAAACCCGAAGTACTAACATCTGATAAATAATATTCGAAAAGAGTTAGCAATTATTTATATTTTCAAATTATGATGTATATTTGTGTTTTTTGCGGTAAATAATCATAAAATTAATGTATCTCAGCTCATAGGTGTTTTAAGTTTCTAAGAGTCCTATGTATACTATGACGCGGTAGACAGTTCATACAGTGGTCTGCTGTTCATTTTATCATGAACAGACCAGCTGTAGCACAGTTTGTAATAAATGAATCGAAGAAATAAGCGTTCCTGTCATAAATGACCGTCTCGATATACCACGTATTTGAATGAAAGCTGTACATGGATCACGAACCTACACAATGTCTCCTGCGCCAGACCATTGCTTCCATGAAATACGCGCCCAGATGGACCATGACATCGGATGAGTGCTCTGCACGGATCTCCAGTCGACGGAATGCCTCATTTCCATATCTAGTACAGCAAGTTATGTCGATTCGGAATTTGATGAATTCTAGAATAAGAAGTACAAAAGACGCGCTGTTAAACAGCTTTCCATGTCTCACATTGGAAGCACTAAAAAGCTGTGCTTCGTAGTGCCTAAGATACTAGAAGCTGTTTCAGGGGTCAAATGTTCTTATGTCACAACACGGAAATGTTTCATAATGAAGTAACGTATTATACTTACTCACTTTTAAATGCTATCCGTACTCTCAATTCGAACACAATACATATGCAGAAAAAAATCGGCGAAAAATGCGCTCATGCAGTCCAATAACGTCATTTGAATGGGAGTCATCGTCTGGTGTAAACAACTGCTACAGACGTTCGATTGTGTTTGCTGTGTACTAGAAACGAAGAAATGGCTGTTTGAAGACATCTTGATGATTATCGACGTCGCAAAATTGGGAAGCTCGAAGAGATTCGATCTGTGATGATTATGGCCCGAGGGTACCGTATCATCCATAGCATGCCATTGCGTGCGTGATTGGCGTTCACGATTACAGGTAGAATTATGTGATAGAACGGTGATGGCCGTCGACCAAAATCCAACCCCAGTGATTCTTGTAGGTACGTTTCCTATAGATCTCTTGTTTCCTATAGACCAAGAGGAATCGGCACCTCACAGCAGCAAAACAACTTACACATAAGTGCAAGACACACAATACCGTGAATTACCGTGGCCAGGGCATTACACTAAGGTAGACTTGTTGCCCGGCAACCATTTGAGAAGATAAGGATTGGACAGCAGAATAACCCGTAGTCCAGAGAACATAAAAAAATGGTCAGCAGAATAAACATACACCGTACTATTTACTGATGGGAGCAGATGCAGTTCCTATCGATTACGGATGTCACCCTATTTGGCCTAAATTATGCACTCGTTCTCCACAAAAACATCAATGAAAGAAATAGATACATGACGTTAACTTTGTTCTCGTGTATGGAGTCATTCTGCTGGATAGAAGTACGGCACTCAAGTTTCTGGCAGGAGGTGCTGTAACCGCCGGTGATGGGCTACTATAATGAGGTATTCCTTCGCCATGTACGTAAGTTCTAAGGTGACATTGGCCCGTATTTTGTGTTAATGGGAGATAACGCCACACCCCATCGTACGGTGTCTGTTGATGAGCTGTGAAAAGCAGAAACATTCGATAGATATATTTGTCAGGACACTCCTTAGACCTAAATCCAGCAGAGCACGTGTGGGACGCTCTGGAAGACATGTCAACACACACAAAAATTTGTTCAACAGCTGAAGACTGCGCTGACGAAAGAAGGCGATGTTGCCGCAAGAACTCATCACCAACCTGGTGCGAAGTATGAACAGGCGGTGCAAATCATGCATCTATATTAGAGGTGATTATGTACCCAACTGAGAACCTCCTGTTCCATTCGTGTCGTCTTTGGACATAATGCATCTGTATCCTGGCAATAAGTTCTGAATAAAATTACATTATATCATATGTTTAGTAGAGTTGTGTTGCTAGATGTTGTTTCCATCATTTCTACAGGTAATGAAGATCCAATGGTTTGAATTTCTCATATATATCGATTACTCCGCTACGGTATAGTTCAAAACCTGGCTCCACTTATGTTTTGCTCACAAGTGTATATCAGCCACATTTTTTACTACGAATGCAGATTTTTATCTCAATGCAAAACAATTAAACACAGTGTACATTCCTTTTTGTATTCCGGAAAAAGATATACTGATTTGTGGTTTTAAATTTTGATATTGGAACTTGATGTATAACGAAATATTTTTTATTTAAAAAAACCTTATTTGGTAGATGTTTTCTAAAACAGTTTTAGCAAGGTATACAAAAATAGGATATGCCCTAAAAATTTAACTGGACCAGTGAAAGAAGCGATGTTTCAGGAGTAACATAAAAATGAGTTATATTCATTGAAAGAACCAAAAAGATTATAAATGAATTTGGGACTGCAATGTTTTACGGTTCCCATTAAGGAAGATTGGAGTTCTTTCTCCTTGAGCTGAAGAATTGAACGTTTTCTATAAACAAAGGTGACGAGCACATAATCAAAAGAAATGACAGGTGATCATTCGTGGTTGACAGTGGTCATGGTATAAAATCATGCACTATTAATTATATTAACAATCATGTTTCGATAAACAAAAGCAATTTATTTAAACACAATAACTTTTGCTAATCCCTTCTGGTGCCCAAAATTTAAAAACTCCAGTCCGTGGAATGATTTGTTTAAAAGACGAAAAGGAAAAGAAAAGATTATTTCAGAAATAATCTTTAAAAATACCCCAAAAAGACAGAGAATATCGGTACAAACTATGATGACATTAGAGCTGATAAAGAAAAATGCAAAAAAATGTTTCTTAATTTGTTTTCTTAAAACCATCAGAATATCTTATTTAAATCTGATGTATATATAAAATCTGATATTGGTTTTTAGCTTTCAGTAATATAATTAAATACAATTATATGTAAATGTGTTTCCAATTCTGATTCGTAAGTTTTATTTGAAAATTAGCATATGGGGATAACCTTCTGACCGAAAAATGTCGGAAGGCAATCACATGATATTTAGTTATGTCGCTTCCCAATATTTCACAGGTATACGGTGGCGGAGAAAGAAGTGAAATTGCCAGTATACGTGAATTGTTTTAGCAGCTAAAAATCAGCGTCCCTTGCTAAGGTTTCGCAGGCGAGCTCCTAAAATATGTTAGACAATGCAGAGATCAAACTGTGGATTTGGGCGCAAAACTATTCAATGTCGCTTCTAAGCGATGCAATATCGCGGTGTACGGAGGAGGATTTTAGTGTGAAATCAGTAGGACTAGTGTACGTACCAAGTGTATAATCCATACTATCATCACTCCAATGACTTCACTCTCGTCAACGAAAATGTGACACACGACGCTAAAACATCATATGGAACGCTGGAGTGCATATTTCGTTCGCTAGGTATTGTTGATAAAGTGTAGTAATTTCAGCTGTTCAGTTAAGAGAATGAAATTATCAAATGACATCAAGATGCTGTTGAATATCATTTGATTGCCGTCTGGAGATAATCTGCAGTGCAATGATATACAAGTAGATCATTTTCAATGTGATCCCCACTGGAGATTCTCCTACCGATGGAAATAATTCAGATCCTTCCGTCTCACCATTGCAGAATGAACGGATACATTAGGAATTAAGAAGTATTGGAATAACCAATGATATTTAAATAGATAACTTCCAATGTGATCTTCACTACAGGCTCTCGTACTGATACAGAAATTTCAAATTCTTTCGCTTCACCATTGCATAATGTATATATACATTATGGACTGAGAATCGGTTGGATATAACTTTATTGCAGGCTGGAGGTAGCCTACAATCCAATGATATTCAACTAGCTGATTTTCAACACTGCAGGTTCTCCTAATGATGAAGAAATATCAAATTCTTTCGTTTCACCTTTGCAGAATGGATTGATACTTCAGGTGTAAAACATTGCTTTCTGTTCTTTCTTTCTTTGATTGGAGGTTTAACGACCACCGTGAGCAACTCAATGGGCTATAAGCAGTCGCCCGTCCCTAATTTAGGGTCATTGGTTCCAGGGAAGGGAGAGAGCCAGTGCCGTAAGACAAACACAACATCCATGCCTGACCGGGATTCGAACCCGGACCCCTTACGGACGAATGATCAGAGGCCAGCGCCTTAGACCACTGCGCCACCGGGGCGGCTGTAAAACATTGCACAGGTGCAACCTGCGGGTACCACGTAAACCTTTTATTAACCAAATCGACGATTTTTTTTCAACTTACGGTCGAATAGCAACCTGGGACTTAACACATTCTTCAACTTTTCGAATGGCAGTAATTGCTGAGAAGATACAGCACTGGTAACCTTATTAAAATAAAACAATTTGTTTTGTAGGATGCGAAGTTAATTGTAAATTACATTTTTCGAATGTTTTTTGATCGCAAGGTAAAGTCATTCTGCAAAATGAAGTTTGCAGAAAATTTAATAAAACTTTCCGTGCAGATATCCTACATTTTCCCTCGCTCCTGTCTATTTCGATTTCCTCAAATCCGAGGAGGCAGAGATTTAATAAACGTCGTAAATACAGTTTATACCGTTTTTTTGGAACAGACACCCAGATATATAAACTCTTTTTTGAGGCACAATTTACTAATTCCTTTGATTCAGAGGCTGCTATTTCTCGGGTGTTAGATGAGGTTGCTTCTGTGAAAACAAATATGCAGGATACCTAGAATCTCCTTTTTCTGTCGTTTCTATCCTTTAACATCTTCATTAAGATTTTGAAATGTGTCAAATTTTAATTAATATTAATGGATCCTTTCCTGTGTAGTGGTCTTAATTTGAAACGTAGTTTGACAGCCATACGGTTGGGAAAGGGCTCAGATCGAAAACAGTAATCATTTCTGTTAAAACCCAAATGGTTTAGAGTACTTCCACTATAGCGTGCATTCATTAAGTAAACCCATTCGGTAACGCAGTTTCCAAGAAACTAGTAGCTGCAGGCAAATAATTCAGAATTACTGGAAAACGAAAATTTGTCGGAGTTGGTGTGAACTGCGAGAGTGTTTGCTGATATAAGTTCATTTCCGAAACACTTGATATGGCGATTTAACAAAAGCTTTAAGTCTACATACGAATAAACATATTTTTCTAATATTTATATCTTATTTTATTATTTTTCTTGCTAACTTTTGACTTATTTCACCTTAACTGTTAAAAATCACTGAATAAATAAATACTAACATTTTCAACAATTCACCTCAAGAACATTTAAACACATCGTGTGTACGCACTTATTAAACATAAAAATGTGCCTGTTCTATCTAATACTTGCTGCTTTCTCTTCACCAATCAGACATGACAACGGGATAGCTACAGATTTAACTGGACTGTTAAAATTATGATAAATTTATAAGTCATCTACATGGTCTTAAAAAAGTGTTCAAATAAAATAGTAAAGGTGAAAATTATCTAAATACGTGGCATCAGTTGAATAAATAAATCCACCTCGCTTTCCACGTTAAGCAACGCACAAGTACCAAAAATTGTTATTCGGCCGCCGTGTAACAATATTTCGGTAGCTCTGAGTTGCTTAACGTGGAAAGAGCGATGGATTTATTTATTGAAAATAATAAAAATTCTTTCATAAGATATTTCTAAAGTTTTGAAAACAGCTTCTGAAATTTAGGCGTAACTTTGATTTGAGGAATTTGTTGCAATGAATGTTATATAGATACTCACCTTAGTTTTTTGAATATGATTTCAAAATTTACCTCAACTTATTCACTAGGCATGTGTAATAAGTTACGTATAACCTGAACAATTAGTTTTTTGTTCTCAAGGGAAAAATTAAAGTTGCTCACAGTAATATACTAGGTTGAAATGCATTTAGATCTTTAAAAAGCAGACGTTGTTACACACCGACTAACAAAAAGGAATTACCTTTATTAAGTGGAGAAATTCATCGTTATGATGATTAAAATTGATGACATGTATTGCCACATCTTTGCGCGACTTATTGGCTAAATTTCATACGTGTGCTTTTGTCTAAAGACTAGGTTGCACATTCATCGTTGCTGAACTTCCAAAGTGTTTCGTTTTATGACATGGCTGAAGGGCATATAATTCTTAAGTTTTAGGAACATGTCATTCCAGGGCACATACATTTTGTCTCTTGTAGCATAATATATCCTCAGATGTGTCCCCCCATTAGACGAGGTCACTCCTATATAAACACTGGCGTGCAAACATTAAGGACGACACGGTTTTTAGAATGTAACGTCGTGCAGAAGTACACCACATCGACTCAAATCATACCATAAGATCCCCAAGATGTAAGAATATGGGACAAGTGAACAAAACCGTCCAAACAAGGAATCCAAAAGATACAAATGCACTTTATTGAAAAGGTAGCTTCGAGCACAACTAGACGGGAGACAGAAACGTCCATGTGACAGGCGGCTGCCAAGAAAAATCCAGTCTTTAGTAGGAAATATATCACCCCTGACTGCGTTGCAAGTTTTACAACGTCTGTCCATGCTGAGAACGAGGTTGTCAAGGAGCTGTTGAGGCATCGCGGCACATTCCTCTTGTATCGCCAATCGCAGCTGCGGAATCGTTGCTGCCGGCTGGTGACGTGCCGCCAAGCGTCTCCCGAGAAGGTCCCACACGTGTTCGATTGGATTTAGGTCCAGGAACCTTGCTGAACAATCCATGCGTTGAATATCTTCACTCTCCAACAGCTATGCGCTAGCCACTGTACGACGGGGTGAAGGGTTGTCGTCCGTGAAGTGGAACTCAGGACCCACAGCACCTCAAAACAGACGCACGTAAGGCAGGAGAACCTCGGTACAATAAGGGACACCAGTGACTAAAACTCCTTGGAAGATGGGAAGGTCAGTACGGCCACCAAGCATAATACCACCCCAAACAAGAACTCCGCCACCTCCAAACCGGTCCCTTTCGATGATTTTGGAGGTGCGATTGCGTGTTCCCTGCTCTCTCCAGGTGTCTATACGTCCAGAATCGATCGTCAGACTAAATCGGCTCTCATCCGTAAAGAGAACTTGACCCCATTGCTGATGTGTGGAGTTCTTGTGTTCCTGGCACCAGAAAAACCGCCGTCTCCAATAAGCAGGCATTAATGGCACACACCGTACTGGTCGTCGTGTAAATAGACCACCTTTGTGCAGCCTCCAGGCCACGGTAAAACGCGATAACGGGCGTCCAGTTGTCTGTTGAATGTAGCTTGCGATTTCTCCCGCTTTCTGCCGTTGGTCTGTTCTCGCCTGTAGGACAATATTCCCGTCGTCCGCCGCCATGGTTGCACGTGGGACGACCACTGCTAAACTCTCGGACATCTCTTCCTGCCGTTTGAAATACTCTCCAAGCTCGTGAAACGATGCTGTGAGCGATCCCGAACTCCTCGTCCACAGTAGTCACACTTCGACCTTCTTCGAACTTCCCATTGACGCGACCTCGGGTAAAGTCATTCAGATGTCATCTACTGGATTGCGTGTTGGCAATATCACACGGTGGCAGCAGCTCGACGTCGTTCAAACCGATATGTACCGTGCAAAGCTTTCACCGAATTGCTGAGCTTACACCGCCAGTGTGCTTTATACCCTTCCGACCCCCCCCCCCTTCCCCACATCATACTGCATATATGCGCATGCCCTACCGCACCTAACCCTAGTCTATCTCCTGAGTGGTCTTTCGGTCCGTTTTGCCTGCTCGTTCCGCTGTTATGCTAATTTCTCCTCTTCGTCCTTAATTTTTGCACACCAATGTAATACCAGACACGTATGATTGTTCTTTTCAATTTTTTTTCGTTTTTTTCACACCGAAAGAATAAAAAAAATTAAGGATTCCAGAGACCTTTACAATCCATTGAACGTTATTTACATATGTTTAATTGAAATACATAACTGCCCCTGTTCCAATTTCTTTGCGGAAAATTTCTATAATATATTAGCACCCCGAAAGTCTCGGCCGCAATGGTAATCCAGTCCGCTGGGGGCTGTCGCGGAAGGTTTGAAGTTACACTTCGAACATTTTCCAAAACCTTCTGTGCTTTCAATTTTTGTTATTCGAAAATGTTAACAAAATATAGGATTCCTCTAACATTTAGTGCATTTATAGAACGATGTTATCAAATGAACTGGATCTCTGTGTATCTATATTTTATTTTCATTCCTGATTTTTAAACTGCAACAACAACTTGATCGGAGATATTTTAAATCATTTTACTAGGCATCTTAACTAACATAATAGGAACGAATCTTTACGAGAACATTGGACACCCCTGTTATAATAGATTAAAATATCTATGTTTTGTCACAATATCTTATTTTATGATGTGCTGTAGTTTCACTGAGCATCTGTGCTCACTTATACGAGGAATTTTGTTATTCACAGTTTGTTACTTAGATAAATATAATATATAAATATCACATTCACTTGTGTTCCGCTGTTTTATATTAGTGGTTTCATCACCTTACCTGTTACAGGAAGCGGCTGAAAAAATAGTGATAGGAACTTTCAAAGAAATATCCTTTGGCTTTAATCCATAGGTATAGGGGACTTCTGCCCATTAGCCATGGGCAAACATATATTTTTGTTTCGACTCACTAAAAGGAGTTGTTCCTTGACACTTCCTCTATTGGGAACTATTGGCATAGGGAATGCAATGGTTTATTGCAAATGCATAGTTCTAAAGACGGAACTCGTTTCTGACCGAGACAGATTGGTGAATTTTAAACGCCTAGGGAAACGCAAACCTGACTGATTTATTCATGGAATCAGCTTTTCTTCAGAACAGTTTCTCTTCAGTAGAGATTCATAGACTAATGACTCAATTCCAGATTCGTTTTTTTTCTCGAAAGACTGCTTCAAGAAACACACGTTTTAAATACCATTTCCACCTAATATCACAGTAGAATACCCATTTCTGCCTAATATCACAGTAGAATCTCGTACGTTACAAATTTTGGAGATGAGTTTTGCTTAGGTGTGAGTACTAACACAATATTTATTTTATAAATTGTAACTTTTTTCGTTCCCGAGTTTTTCAACGAGAACTGCCTTCAATTTCTTCCTCCCATATAGGAGCGTGAATCTCCATTCCAAGATATTAGGGAGACTAAAGGATTAGAAATTGTTTCAATTTTGTTAATAACCTTTTACCTGAAAAATTACCCGCTGCTTTGCTTTTGCTTCGTTTTTTGATAACAGCTATGTTTTTGCAATTAAGATATGAATCGTAATGTATATTTAATCCCAAATATTACGTTTAGGCTTAGGAAATAGATAATGAGGAGCATCTTCTCGTACGTTATAGCGTGTTGTCCATGCCGCTCATAACAGCCTTGATTACATATGCCATGAGTTCAGAGATGGGCTTGTGTCATTCTGCATGAATTTTCAGCCAAGCGGATGTGATGGCGTTTCTCAGTTGCGGCATATTCGCTAGAAAAGGATTTTGGTCACAAATGGATGCGTGAAACATTTTAAACGGGTATTCAATTGGGTAAATTTCTATTCATTATAGTGACCAAATTTAGACTTTTAATAGCACGAGTATTTAAAACATAAATATATCACTGTAAACACGCGAATTTGCATTAGTCTGTACATGGGTCAATGTTCACGTATTGTAACACACTGAACGCCAAGTCACAGTTTATGTTACCCTCAAGTTCAGAGCTTGGCGAAGATGAAGGTACACGGTGATCGCAATTAAATGGATACCCCATCATCGCGTACATCACCTCTTGTGATAACACTAATAGACTTCCTAATCATAATTCCCTTGTAGGTAGTAAATGGGGTCCCCAGTTTCTTTCATTCTATAAGGGAATTGGTTGCATTCAAAAGTACTAACTTTGCTAAAGCAGTGGTTCTTCTTCCTTCGCTTATGCTTCTCATATGTGTCTTATGTCGCACACATTAAGATCTTAACGTCATTTCGATATAAGACTTAGTTTACTTTTAGATTTTCATTAGAATCCGAAATGTCTTCATCAGACAGTAGCACACTGTGAAAGACTTAGTTTACGCTTAGATGTTCATTAGAAGTGATATAAGAAGCCTGATTTGGAATTATGTAACATTTCTTTCACTAAATTATTAGAACAATGAAATATAAATTAGCTTCCAGTTTTATTTTCGTTCGCTTATCTTGCAATAGAAGTCTAAAATTAAGCGATTTTAAAATCGCCGTAAAAAAAAAAGACAGTATCAGAAGAAACACGAATGTTAACTTTTACCACCAGACGAATCGCTTCATCAGACAGTAAACTGAGAGGTTACATTTAAAGTACAGAACTTAAAAAAATAAATGTGAAAAGTTCTTTGATTGTGAGACCGCGGCCTTTCAGAATTTAGCGCTGATGACATTCTGCACATGCAAATTTCAGCCCTGCGATTTGGGATTATCAGCTCCTTCAAAGGGTTTGGCCGGAAACGAGGAGAAAAACACTGCTGAAATTGTTTCCGGGAATCTTCAAGATTCCTGGAAGCAGAAACTGAAAGTAATGGAAGCGATACATGTCATATTACTTTCATGGAATATGGTGACCAGAACTTGTATTTCACATTCTTTTGGGGAGAGGAGTTTTACAACATTTGAAGCAGTGCATGATTCAAATGGACTTGTCGTTCTGATTGAGCTCTATGATGATTAAATAAATGGACTTCCAAGAGATTTTGAAGAATGCGCTGCGTATCATAAAATATTCAAACTTCATAGTTTTAAGCAATTTCCGATGTAATGGATTGTTTGTCGGAAGTAGATAATGACGTCCACAATGTAGCCGAAATTTTGAAAAATATGCAAACTTTCAGAGCAACTTTAAATTGATTAAAACTTGCAAAAAACGTTTTCCTTGGTTACCTTTCTCAAGAAAAACACTTGAGTAGCCTTTGTGTTACTTCATACTCTGTACAAAGAAAAAAAGAAACTTGTTCGGCATGACCTTCGTACTGAATATTTTTATGGAAAATTGATTTCATCACTCTAACAACAAAGATTTTTTAAGCACAAAGGCAAATTGTACAGAATAAAAGGACATCGAAAGTTATTTTTTTCATCTGCGAATTTCTCTTTTCATTGAGCAGAAGGTGATACAATTCGTGATCATGTACTATTTTTAACATGAATGGAAATCTGTTTTAACATTGATACAAAACAAATAATTTAAAAGAAAATTGTACAGTATTTTGTGTCCATCTCAAGCATGTCTTCATTCGTATTATAGTATTTTGTGTCAATCTCAAACATGTTTTCATTTGTATTGTAAACATGTTTTCTTCATTTCGCCTCTTCTTTTCAAGGCTGCGTAGCGAAAACCGAAATTAAAGACATGTGCACAAGATATACACTGAAGAGCAATTGAATTAGAGACAGCAGGCGTTATGCAAATATGGCGCTGTGAGCAGCTCTGTAAACGCAAACGACATGACGCATGCAGCGAACCGACAATATAAGGAGTAATGCGACGTTAATCAGTAAGAGTCGGACGCAGTATGGGTAAGACGAAGGATCTAAGCGCATTTGATCGTGGGCAAATTGTCGGAGCCCGACGAATAGGTCACTACATCTCGGAAGTCGTGCATGCACTGGACTTTTCACGAGCCACTCTGTCACGGGTGCACCGTGAGCACATCGATTCCGGTAAACCCATCCCTGCAAGGACGAACTGCCGTGGATAACAGCGTGTGGATGAGTGGGGTCATCGTCGGCTAGCTCGCATTCTAACAGCGGATAGACGGGCCACAGTGCAAGAAATCACTCGGCAATTTAACGCTGGTGCACAAAAACGTGTAAGAAGCCACACCATCCAGAACCATCTCCTCGCTATGGGGTACAGAAGCCATCGTCCCACGAGGGTACCGCTGCTGACCTCATATCACATTGTGCAAAGATTAGCTTGGGCGCGGGATCATCGCAACTGGACGCTAGACATGTGGAAAAATGTCGCCTGGACTGATGAGTCGAGATTCACGTTGGTACATGTGGATGGCAGGATACGTGTACGGCGCAAACCACGTGAAGCGATGGATCCTTCTTGACAGCAGGGTACTCTTAAAGCTGGTGGGGGTGGCATTCTTATCTTGGGACTGTTTATGTAGACTGAAATGGGAGCCCTGGTACGTGTGACATCGTGCCTCACAGGTTAACGTTACCGGGATATCGTGGACGACCATTTGCTCCTGTTTGTGCGTCTTCAACATCCCACTGGGGACCTCATCCTGCAACAAGACAATGCACGGTGCCATCGCTCCCGAATTGTATCCGAATGGTTGGATGAACATTCCACCGACGTGATCTCGCTTCTTTGGCCAGCTAGGTCACCTGACCTCAATCTCATCAATCACATCGGGGATGCCATCGAGAGTGATGTTCGAGGCTCTGACCCCCTCCATCAAATCTTCGTGAACTTTCTGAGCTTTTTCAGGGGTCGTGGATCCGTATGGCTTCCCAACATTTCTGGTGTCTTGTCGAGTCCATGCAGATACGAATCGCAGCCGTCATCAGGACGAAAGGTGGTGCTACATGTTACTAGACAGGTATCTCTAATTCAATTGCTCTTCAGTGTAAGTTTTTAACATGCCTTCTTGCAACGATGTAATAATAGAGAAAAACAAATATTATAGGATTGCATAAATCACGAAACGTGTAACTCCCTTGCGAAAGGCATTTTAGTAATAATTCTTCCCAGTTGCTGCTCTGGATTTTCTAAACTTCTTGTTAACCCATCCTCCAAATTTCATGTGATTTTTCGCCAAATGTAAACTAAAGACACAATTTTTTTCAGTCTCCATTGGAATTATAAAAACCATGAAAACATAAAGTTGTAATTTGTTTTACTAGTCTTACGTCACCCTTTTTTTCACATAATCGCTTTTCGTCTCACGAGAAATGTAAGCAATATAAAAAAAGTAACTAACATTCGACTTTCATTTTTCAAATACCAAATCGAAAAAAAAATAAAGGTTGTTTCATTGAATATCAATTAAAAAAGTATTCTCCAATATTTTTCCAAAACTTTTTGTAAATCACGAAAACGGTGTAGAATGCGATAGACAAAATGGAACATTTTGCTTCTCATGCATTATTTCACTTGAGCTGCTATTTTACTCAATACATCTTGTTTCATCACTTCATCCTGCGGCTGAATGAGAGGAATTACGTCTGCGAGAACACGTGATTTTTCTGCTTTTTGTAAGTTGCACAGGGAGACATGTTTAGAAGAAACGGGGCCCTTGAATTCAACATAAATGAATAATGATTTTCTAACGATTACGCTTGTTAAATCCATCCCGTCAGGTTGAATTAGAACTAAATTTTGAAATTTATAGCCTACTACTTAGGTATTTCGAAGTTTGAATAAAATCAAGACTCCGTTAAAATGCCGTAAAAACGTTTTAATTTATAATTTTGGAATTAATAAAAAATATTGCATTACCGTTTCACTCGAGATATTTTTTTTATAATTTAGCATTTCGCAATCCTTTTTCAAAGCCCACGTTCTCAATCACTAAAAGTTTCTGGAATCAGTATCCAAAAAACAACAGGGGCATTGTGCCTGAAAAAAAAATAAAAGTGGTAAATTCCTTTATCATGAATTGCATGATCTTACTCTGACGTTATTCGGTGCATTCCAGCGAAACATGAATATAACTCCTTAACACATGTAAAACATCTGATTTGCTGGGTGTTATTGCTCGCAATAAGCAATGCATCTGCACTGAACTTCATTCTACGTTTTTTTTTCGGTGGAGCTTCGTAAGAAAACTATTACGACTAGCGCTTATTGATTTGCCACTCTGTTTAAACGGCGCACCAAGAAATATTTTTTGAAATGCGCTACAAATGTTTTCGTTCTAATGATGCCCTGTTTTAAAAAATTCAGTTCATTTCACCGATATCCAGTGAATCAGTGAGCACTAGGTAACAACAGTTAAAAATTTAAATACATTAATAATGGAAGTTTTGTTCTGTTGGGCAATTTTATTTTAAGGAGTGGTTTCATGCTTTTTCTCTCCGTTGTAATAAAAATATTGTTATTATATTACTGATCTGTTACACTTTAAAAGGTTAGCTCCGTTGGAGAAATGGAAAAGAAGAAAAAAACTGTTGAGCGTAAACAACAACAACAAAGAATAGGAAAAAAAAGGGAAACATCAATGGAGAACAATGAGCATATTATAATATTTAACAATATGCCCCCGGCGAACGGAAAGGAGAGAAATGCAAAAGTTGAGGAAAAGTGTGTCTTTGATTCCTGAATATCTTTCTTAATTTATTCAGTTTTGTGTAATTCTACGACAAGAAAACTTTCTCATTTGCTCCCGTAATAATCTTAATTTTAATTAGAATTACGGTACTTTACTTGGCTGCATGAATAGCTAAGAGCATCATTCGTTGCGTTTGAGCATCAAGGAATAGAAACATGTAATTCTATTTTAGTTTTGGCAAGTTATGGAAAGGTACAGCAGTGTTTACGAAAATGTGATGAAATAACAAGTGGCTTTCTCTTTCATTTTTTTAAACATGTAAAATTTTTCAAAGGCTTAAAAATTATTTTAATGCCGCAAATCAACGTGCAAAAAAATAAAACAATAGAGGTTACAGTTTAGCACAGGATTTAAAGAAATATCACAAAAATTGAATTTTTAGTAATGTAATAAAATAAAAAATATTAAATATAGTTATTTACATTTTTACGGTCCTTTAGATTTAGTCTTATATTCATTGAAGGGAATTTTCATTTGCATATTTCTGAGACAGTACAGGATAATGTATAGTTTTAGAACAACTTCTACTTATCATCCATATTTTCTCGGAACTTCTAATATTGTATTTAACCTCTCGGAAGTAAGCACAACTTCAGCAGGTACAAAGTTCAATCGCAAAAACCATCGTTGGTTGTTCTTTCATATTTGATTGAAACTCCTAATAGCTTATTTAACCTATATAAAGTGAATATAACTTAATTGAATAGTTAATTTAAATGATGAATGGCAATGGTCTTATTCCTTCTAGAATTTTTCAACAGCGCACTACATGTTTTTACATAAGAAAATTAATAGCAAAACATTAAATTATTATACAAGCCACAGTACACCAGAGTTCGTGACACATAAAGCATGAAGTGATTTGTGTAATTTCTGCTTGAAATATTACTTGTGAAATCCACCGTAAATTGAATTTAATACACACGGAAGATCCGAAGAATATTCAGATTACTTTCAAACAAGGTATTATAATTGAAGTCGCAAGAGAAAGAACTAACATATATTGTACACAAACATTAGGGCTATTACTTGAAACGAAGAATGTATGTATCTGACTCAACTAACATGCTCTTAAATAACATCAGTGAGACTACGCAACACGATCGCTACAGATTACTTTTAAGAAAACGATCTATTGTTCAATTTTTGCACCCAAAAAAAACATCACTGTGATGTAGAAAAAATAGTAAATTCTGAGAATGTCCATACCTCTGAATATCAGCACCCAGTAACATTACAACTGTGAAGAAGAACGTCTTGAAATTTCGATGTATACTTTTAAGGATATTATTGATGAGTTTCTGGGCAGCTCGTCTGGAATTGTAGCCAACACGTTACGGAGCTGTGACCCTGTACTGAGGAATGGAACTTTGTTATCCACAAGTCTTTGCACAGCGTTCCAAATGTTCTTAATAGGATTAAGGTCAGTAGATATCTGATGTAGCTGTACCGATAAAAACCTATCATCCGTGGTTCCTGAGGCACGCTCCAGGCACTGTCATTGGCTGCAAAATCATCGGGAAAACTGGATTAATGACCAATAGCAGCACGAAACAGTGACACGATTTGTAAAATGATCTCGTTTCGGTTCACTGAGGCATTCATGTTGCCTTAACTAAAATACAAGGTAGTACGGCAATTAAAACATAGTCATGCACAGACCAGAACTGAGTGTTGCTGGTGGGTGTGGACGTTTTCTTCAATTTCACTTGTTGGCTTATCCTGGGAAACAGGAGACCAATTCGCTGAACTGGATGGCACTCAACATTGGCACTATCTTGAATTTTTTTGCGTTAACCACAATATTGCGGTCGTGCGTGACAAGCTTTACTTTCAGATACGAGAAATTAAAATATCGTAATCGGAAAATGCATTGCTCCGCTACTGTGCAATAAATAGATGACGGCACCATATTGACTGCGTTTTTGCCAGTGTTTCGTGAAACCTTGCGTCGCCGCATGATAGCACCATAATCTCCTGGAAACAATCGAGTAACTTTTATTAGCAGGCAAGAGCGGAGCTCTGCATTCTCGAGTATAAGTATTCCTAAACTGGTAGGTTTTTGGACAGCAGTGCCTAAAACTGGATGAGTTTTTGAAAAGACGTTGGCTTCTTTTACTTCTGAAACAGGTCAGACTAAAAAAAAATAGTCTATACTTAAATGAAAGTACCAGATATGGTTTCACGGCCATTTCTAATTTAAAACAGCGCTGTGTAGTTTGTAGAGAAGTGCTACGCCAAGAAAGTATGAGGCCATCAAAATTACTCCGACATGTAAACTTAAACCATTTAACTAAAGAGACAAGACTGGAATTCTTCGAAAGAAAACCAAAATATCTTCACGAAGAACAAACATGTTTTAATCAGCTATCCAGTGTTAATGAAAAACGGTTATTAACACGTTATCGAGTTGCATTTTGCATTGAAGAAATAGTAAGCCACATACAACTCCTGAAAATCTGTTTTTTTTGGCAGTTGTTGGGATGGTTCAAATAACATTTGTAGGAAAGAAGCTGACAAGCTCACGACTATACCTCTTCCTAGTAAAACAATTTAATGAAGAATATGCGATACGACAGGAGATATTCGCAAGGAAATTCTTCGAAAAATTAGAAGGAGCACATTCTTCTCGTTGCAAGTGCTGGAACGTACAGATATTTTTCACCATACATGATTTGTTGTGTTCATGCCATACGAAACGAAAAACACTATTCCACAAGATTTACTGTTTTGCACACCGCTAGAAAGTACTGGAAGTTATTTATTCGACATTCATCCGCAGAGCACAAGAAATTACAATATTGAATGGAGAAAATGGATTGCAATTTGTTCCGACAACGCCAAGCAAAGGAAAGGATATAAAATGGGCTGATTGCATGATTGAAGGAGATCATACAGAATGCTACAAGGTGTGACTTTTTTCTGCATCGTGAATATCTTGCATCAAAATGTCTATCCTCCGACCTGAATTGAGGTTAAAAAACTGTGATCAAGCTTGTAAACTCTATCAAAGGAAATGCATTGCGATCTGGTATCTTCCGAAAATTATAGGAAAAATGGATTCATTTTACGCAACTCTCTTTACCACACAGAGGTGCGATGGCTATCATAGGGAAACGTGTTAACAAGAGTTTCCCAGATGAGAGCATAACTTTAAATGTACCTGAAAGACGCAAAATGCGAATATTCAGAATTTGCGATCCTCTTTGGCTTCTTCAATTAGCTCACCCAGCTGATATTTTTGAACATTTGAACACTCTGAAAAAACGTTTACAACGCTGTGATGCAGATGTAGTGAAAGGTAGGTATGTAATTCAGTGGCTTTATTAAAACAAATCAGCATCTGGTCCAATGTACTAGTACAACAGAAATTAGATTCATTCCAATGCGTCGAACTTTTTTATGGAGGAAATAGCTATCGATGCTACGACAGATGTAAATCCTACATTTTTTAGATATAGAACTAAGCTCGTAAAATTTAATACACGAAATTTTAGAATACTTTTCAGAAGAACCCTAAAACAGCAGAGCTAATTACGGCGTGTAGAAAACAATGGCAATTTTCTTTAATTAATCCCTGAATAAGGGTTTTGAGACCTGAAGTGCTCTGCTACATTTCAACATTGAATCTTGTGAAAGTCTAACTAGACTAAGGGCAACAAATATTCGATGTATATTATGCTTCATTTATTTGATAAAAATTTTCTCTTTTCCATATTTCTAATGTTATTTTCACGGTGATCTCCTGATGAGTGATAAGGGAGTAATTCGATGTATCGGTGCTTGATAATATACGCCGGGCTCTATAAGCTTTTCCACAATGTAATTCGCGTTGCAATCATCTGGATTATACACACAGTAGACAAAGCACTAAGGATAGGGTGAAAAGCCCTTGACATGGTCATCACGCGAGAAAAGTGGAACACACAATCCGAACGCAGGCGATGAACAGGCGAACAGCAGGGCTTCCTATCAGTGTTTCGCAATCGACGAATATGAGTAAATGTGGTGATCTGAGAAACTTTGATCACTGATACATTTTGAGTGACAGATGCGACATTCAATGACCCATTGGTAAGAACGTTACGTTTCCCGAGGACAACCGCATGAAGGGTGTACCGCGAGTACCCAATCGACTGACGGTTCAGCTCCTAGAAAGCAAACGGTAGCCGACCACGCGCCATTGATGACAGGGGTGGAGGTAGAGTATGCTTTCTTGATATCCTTAGGCAGAGTATTTTTCCGTAAAGGTAGTAATATTTACTTAAATATATTGGCTGCTGCGTTAAAATGCATAGTGTTGAGATCTTTCTTTAAGAAATATATCTATATACTAAATCGTATAATTTGGTCGCTAAATCTGTTATTCGGTTGATTATAACAGTAATGGGCGTTAAAAATCTCTTACCCCAGAAATGTTCATGTGTAATCCATTTATAACGAATGTCTCTTCACGGGAAATGGTGACGTATTCATTTTCAGAGCTACCGAAGATTATTTAATCTTTCTTTACTCGACAAAAATTGAAGTTCCAGGAAGTTTAACTCTATCCTCTTCCTTGCGTTTTTAATCGAATTACTACTAAGCAAAGTATTGATAATCAGTGTCAACCGTTATGTGAATGAGCAGTCAGCTAGAAGATGTTGGTAAATTTAAGAATAGGAATAATCCCAAATTTTATTCATTTGAAATGGTGTGCTTGAATCGTTTGTCACGAATCATTTTCAAGTAAGCCGTACTTCGAAAACGGTGAAGAAATCTAGCTCTTTTGAGCTGCCCCCCCCAAATATATTGTGACCTTGAAAGAGAATGGTTCATTTGGTTAAATGATAAATGAACTCCAAAGACGGAAGATTTATGTAGTCTTCTTCCGTCTTTGGAGTTCATTTATCATTCACGTTTCTTTTAGTCATCTTCCGTGTTTGGAGTACATTTATCATTAAGAGGGCAGGCTCTCCTTCGGGAATACGACACCAAAACTCTTTCTCTTTTACAATATTACTGGAAAATTGTGATAACTGTTAATCTTCCTAATCACATTCAAATGACTCTTAATTCTTCATTTAGGACCAGGGATGTAAATATTTTGGTGAGCATATTCTTCCTAAGCATGTCGTGTCCCTTTATTTCCGCTGTTTTGGTCTGTGCCATTGTTTTTTAGGTTATTTTCTGTTGTGTAAAAGACGAGGTTTGTTAATTTTATTGAAAATTAATATCAATATAAGAAGAAATAGGAACATTTCCCATCATAATAAATAACTCTATTAATGAATCACAATCTTCAGCTGCATAGCACTGATCTTTAATTGTACACTCCTTCAATTTAAATTCACTTTAGTTCTTTTATTTCTGTATGGGAAAAAGTTTACTTAGACACTTTTAATTGTGAGCATATGTTTGAGAATTTTCATTTTAATGTGTCACAGATATTTATATGTGAATTTGTATCTTTTGAAATTAGAAAGGTAAATTAGTGGTCTTTTTTATTTATGAAATATGTTGTGCGATTTAGTAATTAAAAAAAGAAGTTTTGAACGAATTTTCCATTAATGATATTAATTGAAAATTCTATCACTTATACGTAGAGGAAGAACTTTATTTCCACATGTCCTTAAAAATGTAAGTTTAGTGCCTCCAGCTATTTAATTTTACATTGTAAGAATGTTGTTTTTTGAAAAATAAACTATATAGATCATGTGACAAGTTTTTGTGGTATCTCTTCCAGTAACAAAGCAAGCAGAGTTACGTGCTTGTTCATATCTGGAAATGTTGCAATTAGCACATGCGTTAACTGCGGACAAGTAGAGCCCTTTCCGAGTGAGCAGAAACGAAAATCTCTGAGTGAGTTTTGATGTAAAAATGAGTGATGTAATTTAGTGCAGTTACATCTATTGAAAATGCAGTACGGTGAGGAAACTGTGAGAACATCATCTCTGAGTGGTATAACGGGTGCAAAATGTACGCATGTCACGCTGATTCCTCAATGCCATGCTTGAGTGTTTTTTTGGATCACAAATGGATAGTTCATCACGAATGTATAGAGCATGGGCATACGGTCAACCAAGAATCTAATTTAGAGTTGTTGAAAATGTTATGAGTTCTGTTCTAAGGAAAAGAGCTAAATTGTGCCTAACAACTGCGACCTGTCAGTGCCGCTGGCCATGATGCGCTCAACGTTAGCCTCTATCTGGGTAAGAAATGGTTTACCAAATTTGGTCATTCATAAAATTACTCTCACTTAGCCACTTTTGATTTCTGTCTCTTCCAACAAATGTGCTTTGAAAGGACTGTGTGTGAGTTTTGATGTAAAAATGAGAGACATTTACAGACATTTTTGACATTCCGCCTAATGTGGCAAAGCAACTCAAGAGTATTAGAGAAATGGAGCATTAGGTATGTCTAGAGAATTGGCAACATATACGGGAGGAAATTAGTTCATAACAGCGGAAGAAAATTAGTTCAAAGGTAACGGTAGCCACTTGCGCACAGGTACACACACATTTTTGTACAGGTATATTCCCATAATAGAATTGTCACACCTTGTATAGGTATAATCTCTTTGTATTTTATATGTTTTGTAGTTTTTAATGAGCAAATTTGCGTTTAAACTAATTCAGAACAATGTAAATATAAAAAGTAGCAGATTATACACTCGTATTACATTTCCGTAAGAAATTTGAAAAACTCAATATCAACTCAATCTGCCACGTAATTTCTTTCTTTTCATGGGATTACTGGGAATCCTCTTTGGACACCACTTCAGAACCTAAGGAACAGATTTGGAGTTGAGAGGATACATGACTTTTCAACCAGACGCCTAAGAAGGTCTTCAAGGAAGCGGAAGCTCTCCCTAATAGACTTTCTAGTGATGTGGTTGACTAAGATCCGAGCGATTTCCTTAGGTATCCCAGAACTAAGGTGGCGACCGTTTTCCTCCTGACTTTTAGATGGGCATCAGTGATGACCACTGCTTCTTTGGCTGGAGGCCTTGGATCAGATTTAGGACTGGATCGGATCGAGTGTAAGTGGGTGAAAACTCGTATATGTTTGACAGACCATAATCCTCTTCTTTATAAGGTTGACGTTGTGATTTGGAAAACTGATTGCTGCTCCGACATCCGTATGTGGTTTCTGTGCGTATCAGTAATCCCAGGGAGAGTCAGCGACTGGGTGGTGTTGTGGTTTTCTGTGATGGGTGCTGTTGTGCTTGGTTCTTCCCTGCTCATCCTTTCTCTTCCATCCCGCATCGGACTGGTTTCGCGATTCACTCAAATGGTGTGCTCTCTTCTCCTTGCACTCATTTTTTTGGTTTACCTTTCCTACTGAGTAAACTTATTCAGATCTCCTAACTTCCTGTTTCCAAGGGCAGTTTAAAACCTTGGGTGCCGCGCCGGTGGGGCAGTGGTCAAAGCAATGGCTTCTGATCATTAGTCCGAAAGGGGTCAGGGTTCGAATCCCGGTGAGGCATGAGTGTTGTGTTTGTCTTACGGCACTGGTTCTCGCACTTACCTGAAATGTCTTTGGCTTTAATCCATAGGTATAGGGGACTTCTGCCCATTAGCCATGGACAAACATATATTTTTGTTTCGACTCACTAAAAGGACTTGTTCCTTGACACTTCCTCTATTGGGAACTATTGGCCCAGGGAATGCAATGGTTTATTGCAAATGCATAGTTCTAAAGACGGAACTCGTTTCTGACCGAGACAGATTGGTGAATTTTAAACGCCTAGGGAAACGCAAAACTGACTGATTTATTCATGGAATCAGCTTTTCTTCAGAACAGTTTCTCTTCAGTAGAGATTCATAGACTAATGACTCAATTCCAGATTCGTTTTTTTTTTCTCGAAAGACTGCTTCAAGAAACACACGTTTTAAATACCATTTCCACCTAATATCACAGTAGAATACCCATTTCCGCCTAATATCACAGTAGAATCTCGTACGTTACAAATTTTGGAGACGAGTTTTGCTTAGGTGTGAGTACTAACACAATATTTATTTTATAAATTGTAACTTTTTTTCGTTCCCGAGTTTTTCAACGAGAACTGCCTTCAATTTCTTCCTCCCATATAGGAGCGTGAATCTCCATTCCAAGATATTAGGGAGACTAAAGGATTAGAAATTGTTTCAATTTTGCTAATAACCTTTTACCTGGAAAATTACCTGCTGCTTTGCTTTTGCTTCGTTTTTTGATAACAGCTATGTTTTTGCAATTAAGATATGAATCGTAATGTATATTTAATCCCAAATATTACGTTTAGGCTTAGGAAATAGATAATGAGGAGCATCTTCTCGTACGTTATAGCGTGTTGTCCATGCCGCTCATAACAGCCTTGATTACATATGCCATGAGTTCAGAGATGGGCTTGTGTCATTCTGCATGAATTTTCAGCCAAGCGGATGTGATGGCGTTTCTCATTTGCTGCATATTAGCTAGAAAAGGATTTTGGTCACAAATGGATGCGTGAAACATTTTAAACGGGTATTCAATTGGGTAAATTTCTATTCATTATAGTGACCAAATTTAGACTTTTAATAGCACGAGTATTTAAAACATAAATATATCACTGTAAACACGCGAATTTGCATTAGTCTGTACATGGGTCAATGTTCACGTATTGTAACGCACTGAACGCCAAGTCACAGTTTATGTTACCCTCAAGTTCAGAGCTTGGGGAAGATGAAGGTACACGGTGATCGCAATTAAATGGATACCCCATCATCGCGTACATCACCTTTTGTGATAACACTAATAGACTTCCTGATCATAATTCCCTTGTAGGTAGTAAATGGGGTCCCCAGTTTCTTTCATTCTATAAGGGAATTGGTTGCATTCAAAAGTACTAACTTTGCTAAAGCAGTGGTTCTTCTTCCTTCGCTTATGCTTCTCATATGTGTCTTATGTCGCAAACATTAAGATCTTAATGTCATTTCGATATAAGACTTAGTTTACTTTTAGATTTTCATTAGAATCCGAAATGTCTTCATCAGACAGTAGCACACTGTGAAAGACTTAGTTTACGCTTAGATGTTCATTAGAAGTGATATAAGAAGCCTGATTTGGAATTATGTAACATTTCTTTCACTAAATTATTAGAACAATAAAATATAAATTAGCTTCCAGTTTTATTTTCGTTCGCTTATCTTGCAATAAAAGTCTAAAATTAAGCGATTTTAAAATCGCCGTAAAAAAAAAAAAACCGACAGTATCAGCAGACATGTATATAACAACACGAATGCTAACTTTTACCACCAGACGAATCGCTTCATCAGACAGTAAACTGAGAGGTTACATTTAAAATACAGTACTTTGTTGTGCTCTCTTCTCCTTGCACTCATTTTTTGGTTTACCTTTCCTACTGAGTTAACTTATTCAGATCTCCTAACTTCCTGTTTCCAAGGGCAGTTTAAAACCTTGGGTGCCGCGCCGGTGGGGCAGTGGTCAAAGCAATGGCTTCTGATCATTAGTCCCAAAGGGGTCCGGGTTCGAATCCCGGTGAGGCATGAATGTTGTGTTTGTCTTACGGCACTGGTTCTCGCACTTACCTGAAAACAGTGGCCCTAAATTAGGGACGGCGACTGCTTATAGTCAATTGAGTAGCTCACGGTGGTCGTTAAACCCCCAATCTAAAAAGCACAACTGGGGTCAGACACTCCATTTCTATAACTTCTTCAAACGTAGCGTAGCTTTTTCTTCACTTTGGATTTGATTGTTGCACGTGAGCTATTCTCACCCGTTATCCTAGATATCTGTTTAGCATGCATTTACCCAAGGGATTTATCTATACCTGAGAAGAAAGCATATGTTGTAACGTCAATTCGATCTTCTTATGTAGATTGCAACATCTGTTTTCATTTCAGATGCCTTTAAAAACCTGACACTACTTTGAAACTGAAGGTACGAGTCTGAACAGAAACGAAGGAAAAACCATTTGGTAACTATAATTTCCACGAAAGGCCACACTTTACATTTGAACTTCTAAGAAATAATATTTGGCAACGGAAATGTTACGTATTGCTTGCTCGGAATATATTTGGAGGTGCATTATTTTTCGGAAGCTATGTACATACATGAAATCTAGGTCGCTCCAGTTTTTTTTCTCTTTCCCCCCCCCCTCCCCATTTTTTTTTTTTTTTTTTTGCAACATCAGACCAAAAACATGTTGTGAGTCCTGCTTTTTTCGAAATAACTTTCCCTGCTTTGAAATTGTCTGATTATATTTTTTGAAATACCTTTGACGTAAAATTAATCTCGGATGAGCAAAATAAATCCACTTATATACGACTTTAGTGAAAAACATTATTTCAACAGTATGATTTAAAAACCAAACTCGTGGAATAAAAAATCAGGCAATCTCACATAGTTTTCTAGGTATGTTTCTAACTTTCGTTTTTTGCATTTAATGGACATATGCTTACTTTAAAAAGAATTCATCCACAAGAAATTTAGCGTCTGAAAGGTTATTACATACCGACGGTACGAAATTGTCTCATTATCTGTGTTACTTACTTCAATTTAGGTTCAAGCATGTACAATGCTACCCGTGTTATTTTAAGTACAGGGTTTTTCAATGAAGCAAACAGATGTTTATGCCCACATGTTTTAATTTTTCCTGTATTTCGCATTCCTGTTATTAACAAACATTTCATCTTGCCAGATATGCCGTCTTGTGAACGAGAGGTACGAAGACTTCCATAATTGTGTCGAAAGTTTTGCGGGTATGAATCCCAGGTGAAACATGAATGAATTGTTTGTAAGTTTGCAACGGCTCTACTACCTCCCTGGAAGAAGTAGCACTTAAGTGAAGTTACATATGTTGTTCTAACATCTTTGAAAGACTTTCTAAATAATTATGAATTAAAACTGCTACTTTTAACATGCATTTCTTACTATTAGTAATTTCTGCAGAAAATAAATTATATATTTATAAACCTACGTTAATTTGTTGTTTGTCTGGAGTCCGTTTTTTGTCAAACTACCTTTAACAAATATCAGGTGAAAGGTAGATCTCGTAACGGAATATGGTAGTATAAATCAGGGACGACCAACACGTCGAGCGCCAAATCATTTTTGATCGATCGCTCACGTTTTGTGGAAAAATATAAAACGATTTTAAGTTACTACGAAAATTGACGATGCAGTATTCAGACAAAGGAACGGCATGTTTTTGCCATTACAACTACTGATTTGCTAATGCATCAGCTAGGTGTTGATTTCACGTGGCTTCCCTTCCCAGGATAGCAATCTTCCGCGACTTTGATTGCCGATGTAATGAGAGCATTGGCCTCAGTGTTAGACGCGGGAAATAGCCTCACGGGCGGTAACAGTCAGCTTGGGAGAAGATTGGCGTGCAGGCTAGGTGCGTAATGTTTATTGTTTACCATTCGCATCGGAGCCGTGGTTTTCTTCTTTGAAGTATTTTGTTAATAGTATTGCTTTGGTGACAATAAGTGCCCCAAAAAGACCGAAAACTTAATTTTTTCATCAAGAATGGGATTTTAGAGCTGCACTTTAACGCATTGCATGGTAAATGTCAGTTCGATTTACCAATCAACAGTAAAATAAGGAAAACAAAACTACAGGAACTGAAATCTGGACTAACGGAGCAGCGAAACATGTTCTCAAAACTAAACGATGAATCGAAGGCTGCAACCATCGCCTCCATTCAATAAAGCAATAAAATAGCATCAACTTGCAAATCTTTCTCTGATGGCGAATTTATCAAAGATATTTTTGTGGACGTAACAGAGTCTCTATATGCAAATAATAAGAATGAGTGTGAAATAAAAACAGCCCTTCAATATCTGCAATGTACTGAATACAGTAAGGAGATATATTGAAAAGTTAAGTCAAAGTGTAAATAGGCAACTTCTAAAAGCTATTATTTGGTACATTGCAGAGCCCTTTCAATCCTTCGGTGATTACGTTATACTCTCCTCTGACCTATCAGTTCGACATCTGAGGACTAACAGCTAATGGCGCTGAGATGAGTTCCAACTATGCACATGAACTGCAGAGTCTAGGATAAACGATAAATCGGATACTACTTTGCAAGGAAAAGAAGCTAATTTTCAGTAATAATAATTTTTGCCAGCCTTGGGGAAATATTGACATTCCTGATTTTTAATAAAGGATTTCAAGCTTATTAGCTTTAATTTCATTATCACATTTAAGGGAATGTTCAATACAAAGTAAACCGGGAGTGCATCAGTAGACCGGGAATTTGAAAAGGAATTTTATAATCCATACCGGAAGTTATAGTCTGAAAAGATGAGGGGTCTCAAAAGAAAATATCGGATGTTATAATATTTCTTTGAATTTTTTGTTTCCGTTTGAAGTGTGATTACGATATTTTCCCCTAATTTGTAAATAGAATGTTTCCAGTGTTTTTTGCTGAACACATATTTTACTCTCAGTTTTTCCATTCCTTTGCTATATTTTTCCTTTTTCTCTGTCATGAGTATTGGTCTCCAAAAACTCCGACTCAGAAAATGTGTGAAGATTTCGAATTCTTTTTATTTTATTTTTTCGTGAAATTGAGAAACTATTTTTCTTTTCTCAGCGATTTGTGCAAATACATAGCATATTGAGGGAATTATAAAAATGGTATATTTTAAACGAAGTCTTCCTCCCATTTAGGATGAGACAAATGAGATCCTGTTTGCGGCTGTTAAAGCTGATTTTGAGGGTTTTTCTACTGTTGGAAATTCAGTTTTCAAATAAGGAGAAAGTGTAGTCACAATGATATTTACCTACCTTGCCATCACTTCTTCCTTCTGGCTTTCGTGGAGTGGTTGTCCTAAGACCTGAGCTTTAAGGATGACTCCAGTAATATTTAACTTCGCTCACACCGAATCTGTATTGCATTCCTCTCTGCAAAATACATTAGCTTTGGAAGTTATTTTACCTAAAAAATGTATGGAATCTTTGCACCCCACATTCAGGGTAAAATACAAAATAAACAGATAAAAATCGTTAAGCATAAGTGAAACTACAAATTGCCAAATAGTATCATACAATGCCTAACTGATTTTTTTAACATTTAACTGGATTTCTCTGAGTGATATGCAAAGTATTTATTACTGTAACTTACTTTTGAAAGTTAAGGGCACCTTTTTATGCAAAATATATTGTAGTGCAAATGGAAAAGTACATTTTAGACTATAACAAGGAAACTGTTTAAAAGACTGCCGTTTGACGTCGTAAGAACAGAATTTCTCGTGGCCTTCTCAGAGTACTTCTGCAGATATTCAGTAACACTTGAGGCAACTAACTTAACTAGAAGCCGGTGTCCATACGTAGTAAGTAAATCAAAATCTATTTAACATTTTTATGAAGTAATAATAATTCATTGTTGAAATGCAAGAGACAGCACTCTAGGAAGTAAAAAAATATTACTAAAGGTATCTGATTTAGTACCCCTATGCTTATCACTCATTAAAAAGCTCATAATACATAATTCAGATTTTTAAATAGAAAAATGAAGAAGAGATATTGGAAATTATTTCCATAATTTTGGTATCTTTATTCTCTTTCATTACAAGTTGTATGAAAAAAAGATTCCTGGAACTTTTTAAGATTATGAAACTACTGTTTCTTATGCATGAAATCTTTGAAATTTCAAGCGGTGGAAATTGCAATCATCTGTGACACAAATTTTATGGAATGGAAACATTTCTTTATTCTCAATTAGGGGACTTCTCATTGATTTCTTTTTAAAAATAGTTTCGGAATTCCCATATATTATTTTAGTACTAACAATAAAAAAACAGGGTTTCATGATATTCAACGATATTTTCTGAGGCCTATCCACGTGAAAATTAGGTGGCAATGAAGCATTAGGAAAAATTAGGGTAATTTGGAACCCTTACCTCACAAAATCTTTACTTAAAAGTAGATATCAGCCTAAAATTCAAAACTCATGCATATGCAATTCAACTGTAATACGATAAAGGAGGATTCCGAACAGTATTTTGAAGTCGTCGAAAGATATGAATAAGTCTTTATGATTTAAGATTTCCGTATTTTCTTTTTTAAGGGCGAATTCAAAAATAAACTTTCTGATATTTCTGCGCAAGGAATTAAACTTAAATTAAAATACGTCCTTTTTTTATTTTATTCGTAGTTTCTCCATTTTTGAATGTTTGAATACCTCATGAGAAAACAGCAAATTGTATAATCTCGCAACAGTCACAAACGCTCCCAATTGATACAAATTAAGTTGTGAGAAAACCCATCAACACAGGCTTGGATGTTATTATGTGTAAGGCACTGTTTAAAATTTCACAGCTGATGTTTAATATTTTCGAATTTTTTAGTATCGCATATCTGTTTAATGTGCAGAATAGAAGAATAAATCCTGAATATACAACTTTGCGTTTCAAACTTTTTTCTAGGTTTAAAAAATTACAATGAACAGTTCTAAAGGTGTCTCGTCGTATCTGGAGCAAAAACTGTACAAGCATATCCTATAATTCTTCTGTGTTACGTCGTTGAGCCATCGCTGATCGGATCCGCAGTTTCGACACAAAACACAGACGCTCGATTGGATTGATATCTGAAGAACTTGGGGGACAGTCCAGGACCTGGAAATCTTCTTCATGCTCCGTGAACCATTCTCGAATCATCCTAGCAGTGCGGCATTGTGCATTATCGTGCTGATAGAAAATTACGAGAGCGGATTGCCGTTGTCATGAAAGGACGGGATATTTTCCGTATTCTCCTTAGTCATTTAAAACAAATATCTATTTTTTATATGATGCTTAGAACGTATGTTACATTTGCTAAAAATTATCCCTGTAATTGTGTTATATCCAGCGGTAAATGGATTTTTCAAATTGTAATTTTAGAAGAAGATACGTTGGAAAGAATATACGTCACATCATACATTTGCATTATTCAAAGGGAAATTTGCGTTCATTTCGGGGTGGGGGAGGTTGCGGCTATGTGCATAATATTTTCCTGAACTTCAGACCAATGCTTCCTAAAGTGTATTATTCGTAAAACTGCTGCCCCGCAATCTGTGAATAGGCCTTAAATTAGTAAAACCTAAATGTTTTCCCATATTTTTTTCAAGTTGGTTTAAACATTACTGATTTTCTCTCTCGCTCAAGTAGGTATAAATATTTTTTTAATTTTTGTGTCTGTACAGATTGCTCTTATCTTTTTCTGATTTGCAATACGAGTATGCATCAGTTTGATTTATATCTTATCATTTTCAGTGATTTTCCCTGTAAGATATATCGTTAAGCACGAAATGGGGTCAGTTTGATGTGCTAAAATGTAGAAAAATTGAGATATATGCATTAATATATTACTCCGAATTTTATTCATTTCTGGGGAGCAAAGTTCCATTTTTCCTGATAAAATGACATGTCGGTAACGCATGAGGGTACAAAAAAACTTTGCTTTTTCCCATCTCTGAAGAGCATCACAGTGGGCGGTGATCGTACACTGGGAAAGTGCTAACGATATTTAGGAACATATAAAGCTAAAGGCTTAAATTATTGAATCCAGGTATTAAATTGGTTTTAAAATCGTTTTTTTAATACAATTTTTCAGTGGTTTGTCAATGAGTTATGCCGTTGTGGTTGAATTTAGCTTTATGAGTGTCGTCGTCGATTATTCTCAGGTTATAAATGCAATAAGCTTGAAAAGCTCTAGCCTATAATCTTCCAAATTCACGTAGTTCTCATGTCTATCCGTAGCACATACATTCAAACAGCCTTAAATAAATCTAGAAATTATCCGTCGCATTATTACTTTATTGGATCAACGTTGCCTCCCGGATTGCCTAGGCTGAAAAACAAATACTTCTCTCCCCCAAACACTGTGTATACATTCTCAGGTTTTAGGGTGCAAGGAATAAACAGAAAGATAATGAATGACATTGAAGTTTTAACTCTGAAAATATTTTTATACATTCTTTTTTGTTCCATTAGTGCAGGTAAGAACTTCATTTCCGCTGCAACAAAGAGGTATTGGTAATCTCAGAGACGGGGACGTCAGAGTTATCGTACGTCAAGATGGAAAGTTATTTATCATTGGGTACGTCATTCAGCATCTGATTAGAGACACCGAAAAAAAATTTGACGAAAGTATTTACAATTTTCTCAGCTTCTGATAAAACTAAAAAAAATGAAAACAAATGAATGTATTTATGAATAATAAAATGATGTACATATATTAATATCTTTACACTCTTACGCTGTATAAATTCGTTAGATGAATAAATATGAATAATTGCTGCGCCCTCTTGATTTATTAATGTTGTGTTCAAAATAAGAACGGATTTTCCTGTCTGCACTGTGTTTTCAAAAAATGGTGTGAAACAACCTTTCTGAATAGTTTCATCTATATATTCATTCGTCTTATACGAGTTCTTTATAGTAAAAGTAGGTATATATAGTCGACGGATCACACTAGAACGAACTTCACGGGACCGCCGAAATCTGTTCGTTATAAAGGATTTTTCAATGTTGCACCTATTTTTTTAAATTACACCCGGGAATCGACTGTATTCAAAGTGCTTAGGCTGTACTGTATCTTAAAACAAAAAAGATAAAAGAAAGCTCTCTAGTACGTCTAATTCCATACATGTCTTTCATAAAGTTTACATCACTTTTGTACACTAGAGGTTTTCTCTTCATATACAGTACATATTTAATATGTACTGTATGTACGTAGTGTTTACATTTTGAAGAAATCTGTTATTTTTGTATGAAAATGGGACTTTTTCCTGCCGAAACTAAAAGTTCTTGCAAAGGCTGTAAATTGGTGAAAATTTAATCCGTCGCGTTCGCTTGTCCTGAAACGAAATGGCAAACCTTTTCTAAACAGCTAAGTGATTCACACGCACTCACACGCAATGGAAGAGTTGAATGAATTTCATCGTCCTCGTTGCTTTCCGCAATTTCTTCATTTCTGTTATCCGAAATTGATTCAATTACACCTGCATCAGTCAGTTCGTAAGTGATCAGCACATTCTTATCCGCATACAAAAACACTTCTAGCGAAACATCGGTGGGAACTGAAGCAGGTATATGAAGAGAAATCTCACTGCCCTAGTTGAAGCACTTAAATCCGTGCCTGTGTCGGTCACATCGTTTTCGGGTTCAGTTTCACAGTCAATTAACTTTGCATGGGGCCAACTGTTTTTTATTGTTACATCGGACACAGTGGTCCATGCTCCAGAAATCATATGCAATGCATCTTTGACCTTCACTTTTATGGAATCGTATTTCTCAATTCCAAGAAGAATCAATTTCATCATTATGCAGTTGTAAATGTCTTTTAGAGACTTTATTATCCCCTAGTCCAAGGGTTGGAGACCTGCTGTGCAGTTTGGTGGAACGTAATCCACACGAATATTTTCAAGCAGAGGAGATTTGTTATGAGCCTTTCAATTACTAACCAGAAGCAGAATGTTTCTTTTTTTCTTCCTCATCTCAGAGTCTAACATCAATAGCCATTCACGGAAGATAGTTTGCGTGATCCACGGCTTTCTATTGGCTTTGTAGTCACAAGGTACCGACTGCCCACCTTTCAAACGACGAGGTATTTGGGATCGTCCAATCATTAGCACTTTCCTCATCAATTCTTGATTAATTACAACAGAAAAAAGCAGTCAGTCCCTGTTTCGATCTTTTACTGCCAACACGCTTGTTATTATTCATTGCCAAAGTTTTGTCGGGCTCTAACCGGAAGAAAATTCCAGACTCGCCTGCATTGAAGACATCATCTAAGCTATACGCTTGGATGAGTTTTACCACTTTACAGCATTCCTAAAGGGAGTAACACTGCTATTGATAACTTTTTCTATAAGCGTAGGGATAATAATTTATTGCATTTCTCCTTAGACACAGAGTTACCACTTCGAATTACTCGGTACTGGAAGTGGAACAAACAAAATATTTGTATAAAAATTCAGGACTAACGTTGTACAAAAATATTTAAAAAATCTATATTAAAAATCATCAAAATTAAATCTGGTGGTTACCAATGCTTTTCTTATGCAATCTCCTCGGGAATTTTGAATTAGGATTTTAGTGACCGTCTTCCAGTTTTCGTATACCACTCGGATATTGTTAACTGCGCACATGGGACTTTTTACAAAATAAATCGATCATATTCTAAAGATAATATTAGCTTTTTTATTATGTTATTGCAGAATATAAGCTGGAAAGATATGTTCAAAGAGTATAACACGGAAAGAGCTAGCTCTTCATAAATGTTTTATAACCTTTTCGACTTTTTATAATCAGGCTTTTCCTGACCGAAATGCGAATAATAACTTAAAAAGACAAGAATACCCAAACTGACCGGTCATTATTTAAACCTGATTAATAAAAAAAAGTTGTATTCAAGATTTATGAAAACAAAAGCCAAAGCTGCCTTTTTTAATTTTTAGGCAGTTCGGAAACAAACTAAATTCTGATATAGGTAAACACAAAAGAGACTTTCACCATAACGTTTTTTCTCAAAATACCCCGAAATTAACCTGGAAGTATTTAAATTAATTTCTTGGTAAAACTAGGGAGTCAAAATTTGCTGCTCAACTGGCTCATGGTCATTGTCGGGTTCATAAGAAACAGTTTATTGTGGACTTGATTAACGCACATTTCATCAACTTTCCCCAAGAGGTTCTTAATAATTTCTCATGTACACATAATGAAAAAATCACTCCATATGTTGGACCATTCTGTCAGATTTCTATATATGTAATAAAGATTCTTCATCATCATCATCATTGTTAACCATTATCAATCCACTGCTGGACGAAGGTCTTCCCAAGTTTCCTCCACAACGGTCTGTCTTGTGCCAGTCTCCTCCATGTCACTCCCGCATACTTTCGAATTTCATCTACCCATCTTCCATGTGGTCTTCTTCTGGGTCTTTTCCTGTCCCTTGGAATCCAATCTAAAATTTCGGTTGTCCATCGATGGTCTGTCCATCTGGCAGTATGTCCAGCCCATTGCCATTTCACGGATTTAACTCTGATCATGATGTCTTCCACTCTTGTCATTTTTCGGATCCAGGAGTTCCTCTTCTTATCTCTCCTGGATACACCAAGCATGCACCTCTCCATGAGTCTTTGAGTTGTCTGCAGCCTTTGTATGTCTGTTTTAGTTAAGGTCCACGTCTCTGCACCATACGTAAGCACTGGAAGGGTGCATTGATCAAACACTTTTCTTTTAAGACATAATGGCATATTGCTCTTGAAAATTATGCTGTTTCTTCCAAAAGCTCTCCAGGCAAGTTTTGTACGCCGATTAATTTCTTCATCAATGTGACCCTCACTTGATATCTGCTGTCCAAGATAAACGTACGTGTCTGTTATCTGCAGCTTTTCTCCATCAATCGTTAAATCTTCATTTCTTGTAAAAGCATTGAACATCACTTTTGTCTTCTGAAAGTTCATTTTTAATCCCACTTCTTTACTCTTGTCAGCAAGTTCCTGGATCATACTCTGCAGCTCTGATGGGGTAGTTGCAAAAGTGAATATGTCATTAGCAAAACGAAGGTGGGTTAGATAATCTCCATTAATCTTTATCCCTTTGTTTTCCCAGTTCAGTGATTGAAAGACATTTTCCAATGTGGCATTAAAGAGCTTGGGAGATATGGTGTCACCTTGTCTCACTCCTTTTCCAATTTTTATGTGTGTTGTATTTTCAAACAGCCGAATCTTTGCACTTGCAGTTTCATAGATGTTATTAATAATATTAATGTACGCATCTTCAATACCGCAGGATTTCAGGGCCATTGTAACTGCTGATCGTTTCACTGAATCAAAGGCTTTTTCATAATCGATAAAAGCCATGCACAATGGAAGTTCATATTCCCTCGCTCTTTCAATTAGTTCTCTCAGTACGTGGATATGATCTATCGTGCTGTAGCCACTCCTGAATCCAGCTTGTTCTCTCGGTTGAGCCATGTCCAGTGTCACCTTTAAGCGGTGGGAAAGAACTTTAGTGAAGATTTTATAAACCACTGACAGGAGGCTGATAGGTCTGTAGTTCCTGAGATCCTCAATGTCACCTTTTTTATGTAGCAAGATCATTGTAGCGTTGTTTCAATCCTCAGGAATCTTCCCTTCATTAAGGCATCGAGTGAAAATTTGGGCGAGTACTGTTTCGATTTCTCCACTTGCTTCTTGTATGATGTCTACAGTAATTCCATCTTCTCCTGGAGCTTTTCCCTTACTAAGACATAAATATTTCTCTTTTTGAATAACATTAACATTCATAAGGGAGCGGGCAAAATGGTATCCTCCCGAAAATTATAAAATATGTGATACCATATATCATCGATCATCTATTACCTATTTATTACGCTGTTTTACGAACCGGAATATGTCGTAGTCCTTTTAAAATTGAGAAAATAACACCAATCTTTAAATATGGCTAAGAGCGAGATTTGAATAATTATGGACTTGTCGCTAATCTTTAGATTTTTGCTAAAATATTTGAAAAAATATTATATTCCAGGTTAGTTGATTTGTTTATCAAATTTGGTTTTATTCCCAATGGTTCTACGGACACAGCTTCACTTCATTTAATGAACAAAATTCAATTGAATTTATCACATATTAAATACACGCTTACGCATAATGAAGTTTGCGCACCTAGAGGAAATCATGCAACAAACGGGAAACGTTTCAAACAGCAAAAGTGACGGCTTTTATGCAAATGATCTACGTTTGGTGAGAGTGCGCATGACCGCACACCCTGTGGTGGCGCTGCAAGCACAAACTGGCAGCCTTATAAACCGGCTTGTAATCGATGCCCCTTGAAAGAGAAAAGCCCTTGCCGACGCAAGCAGTAGTACAGAGTGAAAAGAATGTCGGGGAGACACCAGAGACGTCGATTTACGCAACTTACGGATATTGAGAAAGGCCTGATCATCGGATTGAAAACCGCTGGGTAGTCGGCGCGCCGTATACGTGGATCGTGCTGACCATACCGTCCGACTGTGTTGGGAGCAGTGAACACGTGACGGCACTGCCACGCGGCGGAGCGATTCCGGACGAAACAGGAGAACCAGCAGTAGGGATCCCACGAGACCCGGTTCCTTATACACAGATTTGCGTACCAATGAGTAAGCATCGGATTGAACTGACATTTTATGGACATAATGATGTAGTGGCTCCTGGGTGCCCACGAACCATTTTCCGACGCCTCGCGGAAGCCAATCTGCGGTCCCAGCGCTCCTTACACGTGCTGCCATTAACACCGGAACATCGCCGGCTCCGTGTGCAGTAGTACTAGGCCAGAGCAACGTGAAACTCTACAGACTGACGACGTGTGGTGTTTAGCGAAGAGTGCCGTTTCGTTTTGAGGACATATGACCGTCGTTCCAGATGTGGATGTACCTGGGTAAACGACACAATCCCAACCTCGCTGTTGTGCGCCACAACTCCCCCACTGCAGGCATTATGGTCTGGAGAGCCATTGCCTACCATACCCAATCAGCTCTAGTAGTGGTACGTGGATCATTGACGGGCCAGCCGTATGTGTAGGAGATCCTCCGGCCACATGTGCTCCCATTTCTGGACGGGATTCTTGGTGCGCTATACCAGCAGGATAATGCCCGCCCGCACACGGCTTGGGTTGCCCAGGATTGCCTGTATACGTCCAGACACTTCCATGGCCTGCCCGCTCCCCGGAAATGTCCCCTATCCAGTATGTGGGGGACCAGTTTAAACGCGGATGCTGCCTTGCCGAATTATCTGGGATTCAAACCACACCGTCCAGCACGTGTCGGCCAGTCTGTCGCAGGACAACATCAGGCGTCTGTTCGCCTCGGGGCTGAACCGTATTGCATCATGTATAGCCGCACGAGGCGGTGTGACGCTCTATTGATGATGACCGGACAGAGTGCCACATATTCCTGTGTAACTGTCCAGCAACACTGTTTTCGCCATCATGTGTATCGTTTCATCTGTATCATTACGTTTTTAAAATTTCAGTTCAATCCGATGCTTCTTTTTCGGTACGCAAATTTCATTGTCCGTGAGTGTACTTTAGGACGGTTTTTGGACATTTCAAAAGCTTTGACACAATTTACCATCAAATTATTCTTACAAAATTCCAGGCTATTGGAATACGGGAAGAGTTGTGGCTTTTTTTAGGAGCTACTTATCCGGTCGACAGCAATATATATAGTACGAACAATGGAAGTCTTATAAATAGCAGATTAGCCGAGTAGTACCTCAAGGCTCGGTCTTATCCCCGTTCCTGTTCATTCCGTATGTACATGAAATTTGTTTGATGTGACCAAGAACTTATAATATGCTGTACCCTGATGATGTAGCTTCTCTGTTTGAGGGTAATGACATACAGAACCTTACTCGTAAATTGGATGATTACTTTACATCTTTAATCAATTGGTTATCTCGTATTGATCTTGTCCTGAATTCTCGTAAAACCAAAATCATGTATTTTTCACAACGTGTACCTTACCCTCCTTTCTAACAACAATACACTTACTTGCAAACTCCTTAGAGCTTGTGACGAATTATACTTACTTAGGAACTTTTATTGCGAGTGATCTTCAGTTTAACAGACACGCTGATAACCTTGCTAAAAGTATTTCAGGGGTATTGGAATTATTACTAAAGTTCTTTCTTTCTCAAACCCAAATCAGATGATTCAGATTTAATGTACACTGGTACAGTCTGATTAAAATTATTTTGTATTATCTTGTGGATTTATTACTCAGTGTAATATTGATAAGCTGCAAAGGCATGAAAAGGATTTTATCTGATTACTGCAACTGAAAAGTCAATTTTCTCAACACCGGGCCCTACTCAATGTTAGGCGTGCTCATCCTAATGATTTTAAACTGCTAACAATTAATCAATTTATTAAATATAATTTGGGCATTATAATGTTTAAAAGGGTGAAACTTAATATTTTTCAAGATATAATTCAGTTATATTCGTACTTATTCACAGTCTACTCGCAATTATCATTTGTTGGTCCCTATGTTAATAAAAACTGAACGATTGAAATATCGCATAAAATTTGCTGGTCCAACGTTTTGGAAAAGCTTTCTCATATCCTTGATATCAATCAACAGTTCAAAATTATTTAAACCAAAGCTTAAAAAACACTTAATGCAACTGCCAAACATGGAAAACCGCAAACCAATATTTTGGTGAACAGTAGTTATGGGTTACCACCACACATGGCTTTCATTTATTATGGTCATTTCTTAGGGTCTTCTGTTTCTACTGCTTTATTATTATTGTAACTTTTCCCGAGTTTTTTTTCTAACTATTAACAGACATGAATTGTTTTCTTGACTTACATTTATTCTTTTCAGTTTTGAATTTAATGTTTGAACAGTTTTGACTTGACTTGTATTTATGGTTTTGCTTGTTTTGAGCTGGGAGAAGTGGACGTGTTAAGTGATTTGGTCTTTTTCTTCTTTATTATCCCACTTGTCACATGTCTATGATGTTCTGTATGTCTTGGGTGCGAAAGCTAAGTAATATATATCAAATCAAATCAAACATTTGAAAAGCACAAATCTTCGGACATTCCGTAGCCTTCGAGATCTCAAAGGCCTCAATTTATCCTCATCTGTTGTGGAGGGCAATGCTCTATCTGACTAGTATCTCAGAGGAGACTGGTGTGACGTTCCATGAACTAACTTATTGGTTAGAACCGGTCACGTGGGAAAACAAATGCCACCAACTGTAATCGTCCTGTTGAATATAAATCACCAATGTTCTGATCTTTGGAGTGAAACAGCAGAAATTTATGGTGTATAAAAATAATGTTCCTATCCCCGTTTTAGTCATCTAAAATAATCACCGATTTGCATTGACTTATACCAGAAATTATTCCTCTCTTTCGCTACCGAAATATTATAGTTCGCTTTATCTCACACAAGGCTTTGTTACTTTTTTTTTAATATTGGTTTTACATATCCAGTTAGTATGAGTTTAATATGTATTCATTCTTAACGTCGTTGTTGTAATTTTGTGATCGATGGGGTCCATTGTGATCTGCTATTATTTTAACATCATAGGAAATTTCCTGCAATGATCAGTCACAGTAGTAAAATCAGACCCTGGAAATTTTAGCTATTTTCAAAAGAAATTTCAGCGTTTTGTTAATTTGAATTTCTGGTATAATGTAGTACGAACTCAAAGCTCTAAGAAGGAATAAAGTGTTTATTTCTAGTATATTCAATACAAACCATTTTTTCTCTATCTACAAAGAACTCAGAATTAACACATGTGAAAATCATTCTGACTCGAAATGAAAAACGGAGATTAACAGAAGTATGAATGCCTGTATAAGATGAAGTGGATTACAATGATTCGTTAGCGTACAGAAAAAAAATTATATCTTGTATAAGTCTAATAAACTGCTTTTTTACACTTTCGAATCATAGGTTGAAGAAGTATATATGCTCTAGCTTCGTCCGTCAGTCTGCCTGTCCGCACTATAACTCTCGTAAAAATGTTTCGATATCGATGAAATTTTAGTATGTGGTAGGGGACATCCTAGAGACGAAACCTATTGAAAACGTGTGAAATGGGGTCAACAGTCAGGACATCAAAGCGGGATCCATTCCATTGCCCTTTATATTTCATAATTTGCTTAAGAATGGTTCGATTTCGATGTAATTTTAGTATGTGGTAGGGAACCACCAGGGGACGAACCCTATTGAAAATGGACGAAATGGGGTCGAAAGTCAGGTAACAGAAGACGGTTTCATTCCATTGCCTTCATGCGGCATAATTTGCGTAAAAATGGTTCGCTTTCGATGAAATTTTAGTTTGTAGTAGGGGACCTCCTGGGAAGGAACCTTGTTGAAAATGGAGGAAATGGAGTCAAAGATCAGGACATAGAGGAGATCCATTCCATTGACCTTATCCGTCATAACGTGCGAAAAAATGTTTCGATTGTGGTGAAATTTTAGTATGTGGTAGTGGACCTCCTGGGAACAAATGCTTTTGAAAATGAAAGACATGGGGTTGAAGATCAGGACATAGGAGCGGGATCCATTCCATTGCCCTTATATGTCACAAAGTACTTAAAATGCCTCTATTGCGACAAAACTTTAGTATGTTGTTTCGGAAGTATACTTAACCGGTTCTGTTGAATATCATCGAAATGGGGTCAAAGTTCAGTGCGAAGGAGCGAGATTTATTCTACAGGTATTATCCTCATAACTTGAGTAATGATTTCTTTTATGTTGAAAAGCATGTCATAATCAATGCTTTGCATAGTTTTACCAACTTGTTTAAAAGTTAGCTTTTACTGCATTTGCTCCCTATAACTTCAACGGAAAAAATTTCCTATATCCTCAGGGAAGAAAGAGTTCTCTTATATCATAGTTTCCCTACTGATAAAATAACATCTTAACTTAGATTGTACAATACAGATTACGATGTTTACTAGCGGTCCAGTTTTGATAGATGCGAAACATTTCTTCGCTGAGGAAATAGCATCATTTTTTTCCCTTTGGAAATATAGGGAGCAGCACCATCGGACGTCCACCGTAATGAATCCTGTCCATTCCAACGGTGTCACCTTGGTCAACGATTCGGTACCAGGGCGCATGCTCTGAAGGAAACCCTCCTTTAGAGCATACCCAGTGGTCATGTCACAAGTCATTCATTTTCCCCAATAACTCTTGCGGAAGCTAGAAGCATGACAAATTTGCTGAGATAAAAATGCCCAACCATTAAAAATATAGTTATTACTTTTTATAAATGTATTATTTTGTTTTAATTTTATGAAGTGTGTTCCAGAAAATGTCATTAATGATAAGAATGATTGTAGAATTAAGAATAACCCGGTGAGATAATAAATTAAATATGAAAAAAATGGAACCAGTGATGAAATATTTTTTTAGCTGTCTACGAAGAAGGTACACATATTGTGTGTACCCAAACTTACAAGAAGTCACATTATTGTTTTGCATTCAAACGTTCTGCTATTTCACTACACTGATCAGAACGTAAAGGATTCTCATTCTATAGACGAAGCCAATTTTAGAGACTTGTTTTAGACGTGACCGGCTCCCTCCAATGAAGTTACACATTGGCTGGTACACCAGTCTTCTATGAGACACTAGTCAGTCTGTGAGCAGTCTGATTCACGGTGACGTCATGCTTTAATCTGGAACATGAAGATTTCAAATGTGCAAGCACCACAAAAACCGCTGTTTGTTACCCCCACTTGAGTTTTGAGCGGCCATTATCAACAGCATGGAGACGTTTGTTTAGAATTTTTTCGCGTCAGTGCTCCTTTACTCAACTGTTCCTCTCCACAACTTTGGTGAATTAAGGGTTTGTGCTTCGGTAGTGTTTTACAGTATAGATTATCGATGTCTTCCACTTTGTGCGCTTTTGCACCCGTCAGAAAATTTCATTATGGTTTAGCTAGAGTTTCAAGTTGAGGGACGATTTTTGTGCCGCAATTTTTTTTTAATTTTTTTTGGGAGGGATGCTAATTTTTGGTTTGATGGAAGTTCACGAGGAGCTGTTTCAAAGGTAGGAATTTTTTTACATCTTACAATCCTACCTTTGAAACATGTAATCTTCTAGTTAGGTAGAAAAGCCGAGCTTGAAGAATTTTTTACCTAACTAGAAGATTACAATAACTAAATAGGCTTTTTCGAGTGGCAAGGTATTCGGACCATTTATCCGAGGTGGATCCGGCTTCGAATCCAGCGTGAGGCATAGATGATGTGTTTGCCTTGCGGCACTGGACCTTTCCGTTCTCTGGAACCAGTGGTCCAAAATTCGGGACTGACAATTTCCACACCATCGAGTTCGAGTTACGCACGGCGGTTGGTAAACTTTCAAAAGAAAACAAAATTCATTATCCAATACAGCTCCAGTGTTTAGTAAGCCCTCTTTCAACCGTGAGGATACCTTATTGCTACCCTACCACGTAGACCTTCGACGATTCATGTCTTGTGAGCGTATTAAATATTTTTAAAGGGGAGCATATACTTCCCATAAACATATATGTGTGTGTGTTAGAAGCATATACGTGCAAAATAAAAATGTATGTGGATGCTAAATAATAAGAACAAGCTGAAATACGTCCTATAAACCACACACACACACACACACACACACACACACACACACACACACACACACGCACACGTTTTGAACTCCTTGGTGGTAAAACAGTTTCCAGTACTTTCAGGTAGAGATTAGCATTGGTACAATCGATTATTTATATTCGACAAACTAAAAGAATTAGTTCCGTATTACTTCCCGTTAAGAGAACGATTTCTACCAAGGCAATCGATTCTGAGTCGCATCCTTTGGTTTTCTGATATTTGATACCATACAAATGTATATGTTTTTGAGCTACATCTACGGTTGAAACTAAGTGTTGGTAGACGATATTTAAGTTTAATTTGTTTGTAATTCTAAAACAGGAATTTTTCCTCGAGCTTTTGACAATACGTAGTTTCAGAAATGTTTGCGTAATTTATCGCATTTGTACACTTCTAGATAAGGTAAAATTTCTTGCTCGGAATGTGAAATTCAAAGACACATCATGGAACATTTTTGATGTCCAGTAAAAACAAGTGTGACTGATTCGTTTAGGAAATCGGCGGTTTTGCGGAAACTATTCTTTCCAGGATGGATCCGTTCGTCAATGTCTCAGTTTGCTGATTTGATCTTTCTGAATGAATCGTTCGCGAACGATACATCTCTATTTTCGCGGTTCATTCTAAGACATATGTCCCTAGGTGGTACAGCGTTTCGACGCCAACCGCCAACCTTTTATGTGGGTGCCATGTTAAATTATTGAGCTACATATGAAAGCTAGAGATATAAAGTGATAGTCCTATATGTTGTTTATGTGCAAAACGCCAAATGGCTCTATTTTGTACTAAATTGTATCAGTACCCTATTTTGATGATCTGTATTCTTTTAGTAGTACTAGAACTTTTGTAACTTAAGTTCTCATGATTTTGAACATTCTCCACATGTTTTCCAGCACTTAGCACACAGTACGTATGTGGAATGTGGGGTATCGGAACAGAGTTCAGCAGTAGTTCAACTCAGCCCATGAAATTCCCGTCCTGTGTGAGTGTTGGCACCGTTCGCAAACCCTTGGTAATGCACAATATGGTACACCCTCTAGGGCAATAAACATTCTGAAGATATTTAAGAGAGCTGAAGTAGAAGCAATATTGAAATCTAGCAGGAGATGCAGCGAAATCTAGAGACTTGGATCGCGATCACAGCTGACATCTATCGTGGTTAACAACCGTCAACCATGGGACGCTTTAACAGCCCGTCTGAAATTGTATTAGTAAAAGTAAGCAAGGTAACATAGCCAGAATTGTGAAGGGGCAGCATATAAAGTCAAATATGAATTACTGTATTGACAGAAAAGCATCTGCACACTATTATAGTGGGATGACATGATTCGTCCATACATTTGTTCCAAGCAGTTGTGCAGCAGGAAAACGAGTGAGAACCCAAATACAAAAATCAAGGAGTGAATATAATTAATACAGGGATATCTCCGCACTAAGAAAGATACTGAAATTAAATACCACTCGTATCAAAGTTTAGAACGTACAGGCACTGTGGGAAAGGACTCTGGCCTAATACCAAAAAAGTTGTTAAATGTTATTAGCCTCACAAGACGTAAAACGTTGAGGCAACTAAAGAAAATAAAGCTACGTCTCAACTTAAGTGTTTGGAATGTAACAACAGAACTTATATAGTAGGAAGCTCAAAACACGAAGCAGATAAGCAAGACTAGTTGGAAGAACCAGGGACCATTTTATTAATTTGCATGAGATCCATTTTCCTGATTTCCATAAATAAATGGATCTTAACACTCAAGCTCAGAATTACAGGAGCATATCACTTAGAACTTCGGAGGAAATAGCGACAAAAAAATACAAGTATATGTAAAACGTTAGCTCTTGTATATTGTGCAGAGCACAGCACCAGGGTGCAAAACCAAAGTAATACCCATGAGAAAAATTTGGGAAATCAGTGGACATGAGCTTTCAAATTATAACTGAAAGCAACTTATACTGTTAAAAGAGCAACCACTTATGTGAAAAGAGATATAAATGGATATGGAGAAATCCCGTCCATACAGTAAATCATATTCTAATTTGTATGCCGACCCTTGACAACCTTGGAAATGTTTCTTACGCTATTGTTACAAACGCAATTTGCAGACAATCGCCTAAGGAGTCCAACATTCGACGGTCGTCAGCGAATAACGATATCAGCCTTGACCTTGATCTACGCCGCGCGATTTCGCTTCATATCTCGGTAGTTTCAAAGTTGCTTGGAATAGAACCGCACCAGGATTTCTGAAGCTATGCTGAGATACAAAGAGTATTATTTACATATAACGCATGCATCACATTTCACAAATCCTCACTCTTTCTGAACAGTACCTTTTGGTTTTATCCGTTAAGGAA